>CM053026.1:463654203-463692704 GCA_028564925.1 Lithobates sylvaticus | reverse complement strand
TTTGTCCGATGTTGGTTTTGCGTACACACGGTCGGACAAAGTTGTCGGAAAATCCGATCATTCTGAACGTGGTGACGTTTGTTGCCTACGACGGGACTACGTAGAGGCTAGTAGCCAATAGCTTTGGTCTTGTAATGTGATCTGAGCATGCGTAGCACTTTGTCCATCGGACAACCGTACACACGATCGGATTTGGTGTGATCGGACCGTGTTGTTGGAAAATCTATCCAGCAGGAGATAGGACTTTGTCCGTCGGACAATCCGACGTACACTGTCCGATGGTGCATACACACGGTCTGATTTTTCAACAACATTGTCCGATCGGACAGAATCCATGCAAAAATCCGACCGTGTGTATGGGGCTTTAGATTGCACACAGGTGGACATTATTTCACTAATTATGTGACCTCTGAAAGTAATTGGTTGCACCAGAGCTTTTTATGGGTTTCATAACAAAGGGGGTGAATACATACGCACATGCCTATTATCATTTTTTTTTATTTCTGAAAAATAGTTTTATGTATATAAAATGTGTATATATATATGACACTTTGCTACAATGTAAAGTAGTGAGTGCACAGCTTGTATAACAGTGTACATTTGCTGTCCCCTCAAAATAACTAATTATTTTCCAGCACTGCCTTAACCCTCTTGGTCATGGAGTTCACCAGAGCTTCATTGGTTGCCGCTGGAGTCCTCTTCCACTCCTCCATGATGGCATCACGGAGCTGGTGGATGTTAGAGACCTTGCGCTCCTCCACTTTCCATTTGAGGATGCCCCACAGATGCTCAATAGGGTTTAGGTCTGGAGACATGCTTGGCCAGTCCATCACCTTTACCCTCAGCGTCTTTAGCAAGGCAGTGGTCATCTTGGAGGTGCGTTTGGGGTCATTATCATGTTGGAATACTGCCCTGTGGCCCAGTCTCCAAATTGAGGGGATCTTGCTCTGCTTGAGTATGTCACAGTACATGTTGGCATTTATGGTTCCCTCAATGAACTGTAGCTCACCAGTGCGGGCAGCACTCGTGTAGCCCCAGACCATGACACTCCCACCACCATGCTTGACTGTAAGCAAGACACACTTGTCTTTGTACTCCTCACCTGGTTGCCGGCACACACGCCTGGCTCTATCTGAACCAAATAAGTTTATCTTGATCTTATCAGACCACAGGACATGGTTCCAATAATCCTTAGTCTGCTTGTCTTCAGCAAACTGTTTGCAGGCTTTCTTGTTAATCATTTTTAGAAGAGGCTTCCTTCTGGGATGACAGCCATGCAGACCAATTTGATGCAGTGTGCGGCATAGGGTCTGAGCACTGACAGGCTGACCCCCCACCCCTTCAACCTCTGTAGCAATGCTGGCAGCACTCATATGTTTATTTCCCAAAGACAACCACCGGATATGACGCTGAGCATGTGCACTCAACTTCTTTGGTCAACTGTGGCAAGGCCTGTTCTGAGTGAAACCTGTCCTGTTAAACCGCTGTATGGTCTTGGCCACTGTGCTGCAGCTCAGTTTCAGGGTGTTGGCAAAATTCTTATAGCCTATGCCATCTTTATGTAGAGCAACAATTCTTTATTTTTCAGATCATCAGAGAGTTCTTTGCCATCAGGTGCCATGTTGAACTTCCAGTGATCAGTATGAGAGAGTGAGAGCGATAACACTAAATTTAACACACCTGCTCCCCATTCACACCTGAGACCTTGTAACACTAACGAGTCACATGACACCGGGGAGGGAATATGGCTAATTGGGCCCAATTAGGACATTTTCACTTAGGGGGGCACTCACTTTTGTTGCCAGCGGTTTAGACATTAATGGCTGTGTGTTGAGTTATTTTGAGGGGACAGCAAATTTACACTGTTATACAAGCTGTACAATCACTACTTTACATTGTAGAAAAGTGTAATTTCTTCAGTGTTGTCACATGAAAAGGTATAATAAAAGATTTACAAAAATGTGAGGGGTGTACACACTTTTGTGAGATACTGTAACTTCACCCCATATCTAGCATGTTTATTTGCGATATATTATTTAATGTCCAGTCTGTCTATAAAATGGATGAGAGACTTTTCAATGCAGATATGTTTGTAAGGAATATACATTTGGGAAATTTTGGGGGGTAAAATAATTGATAAGTGGCCTAATTTTATAAAGCCTGTCGCGTTTTAGGTGATTTTGGTAAGGGCACAGGGAATGGTTTCTACAATGAAAAAAAATGTATAATGATTTATAGTGTGTCCTGGTCATCAAGGAGGAAGGGCATATTGTTAATGGGGTATGTGGATCAATAGGACTACAGGTCATTTTTTTTTTCTGTGAGTACAATATTTAGTGTAGGACCAAGAAAGGTTTTAAATTCTTAAACAGGTTTCCACTCAAATGCATGGGAATAAACAGAACTGGGATTATTGATGATGTACTGTTGGGCATACCAATTGCATTTGTCTACAACTGAATTAAATAACATCTTCTGTCATAAAAAAAAAAAAAAACGGGAGTAAAATTTTTTATATCTGCCTGAACGCTTGGCTGTACTGTAAATGTAATGTAAATGTGGGGGTAATTGGTGCTGCTGAATTATAAGACATAAAGGAGACATAAAGGATTTGAATGTGCCTTTGAGATACTTGTATGGGCCCTAATCCTTCATATTTGATGTGACACCCCACTACTTGTACTTGACCTTTCATCTGGGTGTACTGCGCTATTTGTGCTCACATGCTGCTGATCATTACGCCTGATTTTTTTTTTTTTGTTAGAGCCCTTTCCTACTCTGAATCAGTTACTGAACCACTGCTCTTCAAAGGTTTTATATTGAGAATCTAAATCTGACAGTGAGAGCTACCTGCTACTCTTATCTACCATGCTCAGAATCTAAGCAGGCCTCCTCGCTTATGTACATTTTTTGGACATGACGTTCAGGTTCTGGTGACACTGTTGCTGGCTTGAATGTCTTTAATTTTTTAAAGCATGAAACTGTTTTTTTTTCTGAAAAAAAACGCGTTTGAAAAATTGCTGCGCAAATATCGTGCTAGATAAAAAGTTGTAATGATGGCCATTGTATTCTCTAGGGTCTTTGCTAAAAAAACATATATAATGTTTGGGGGTTCCATGTAATTTTCTAGCAAAAAAATTATGAATTTTACATGTAGGAGAAAAATGTCAGAATTGGCCTGGATGCAAGGTGGTTAACTTTAGCTTTAAAGCGGAGTTCCACCCAGAAATGGAACTTCCGTGGATCGGATACCCCCCCCCCCCCTTCGGTGCCACATTTGGCACCTTTCAGAGGGGAGCGGATACCTGTCAAATCCAGGTATCTGCTCCCACTTCCAGGTAAAGATCGCCACACTTTGTGCCGCAAACTACCCAATGTCCGGCCCCTCCCCCTTCCCCCCCGCTGTCTTCTGTGAGATACACAGGTCCCAGAAGACAGCAGGGACAATTCAGAACGTGCAGCACGACTTGTGCATGCGCCGTAGGAAACAGACTGTGAAGCTGCAAGGATTTACTTCCTGTTTCCCTTAGTTAGGATGCACCCAGAACCAAGGGACGGGGCGGCTTCGGGGGCCGGCTCCACCTGGATAGGTAAGTGTCCTTATATTAAAAGTCAGCAGCTACAGTATTTGTAGCAGCTGACTTTTCATTTTTTTTTCCGAAGCAGAACTCCGCTTTAATCCCTTCCCTCCAAGCGTATGCAGATGTGCGTACTCAGCTTTCCGGGGTTATACCGGGATGATGCCCACAGCTGCAGGCATCATCCCGGTACCGTTTTTCAGAGCGGGCGATCAGCTTTCTAGGGATAACATCCGATGCGGCTAAAAGCCATTTGATTGTTATCCCGGAGGAGCGGGAGGGGACATCCCCCATCCTGCCACCTCCCGCCGCCCTTCCCAGGCCCCCCGTCCCACCGGGAGACCCGAGACACGACCCACTGCTTCCAGGGGCTAGTGACAGACTGGCATGAAGCCGTTTCTAGATGTACGAAGTCTCCTGAAAGTAAACACGGAAGCAACGTCACAACGTCACTTCCTGTTTACTCGGCTGCCAATGGTGCCTGATTTTAAAAAATATACAGTATTCAGATACACCGTTTTCAGTGATCTGAATACTTTGAAGTGCAAAGGAGGGATTGGAGGTCTTTTAGACCCCTGATCCCTCCATAAAGAGTACCTGTCACCACCTATTACTGTCACAAGGGATGTTTACATTCCTTGTGACAGCAATAAAAGTGATCACATTTTAAAAAAAAAAAAAACACAATTTAATAATATAAAAATAAATCAAATAAATAAGAAAAAAAAAATTTTCAAAGCGCTCCCGTCACCGCGAGCATGCGCAGCAAAGAAAACGCATACGGAAGTCACGCCCGCATATGTAAACGGTGTTCAAATCACACATGTGAGGTATCGCCACGATCGTCAGAGCGAGAGCAATAATTCTAGCATTAGACCTCCTCTGTAACGCTAACCTGGTAACCGTAAAAAAAAATTAAAGCGTCGCCTATGGAGATTTTTAGGTACCAAAGTTTGTCGCCATTCCACAAGTGCGTGCAATTATAAAGCGTGACATGTTTGGTATCTATTTACTCAGCGTAACATCATCTTTCACATTAAAAAATTGGGATAACTATACTGTTTTTTTTTTTTTTAATTCATGAAAGTGTCCCTTTTCCCAAAAAGTTGCGTTTAAAACACCGCTGCACAAATACCGTGTGACATAAAATATTGCAACAATCGCCATTTTATTCTCTAGATTCTCTGCTAAAATATATATATAATATATATATAATATATATATATATATATATATATAATGTTTGGGGGTTCTAAGTAATTTTCTAGCAAAACATAGCGATTTTAATTTGTAAACACCAAATGACAGAAATAGGCTTAGTCATGAAAGGGTTAATGCTGCTGAAATAAAAAGGTAAAAAATAACTTGTGTTGCATGACACTTTTTATGCGGAATCGGGTCTAGAAATGAACACAATATAAATTGCAGAAATCAGTCTTACAATTACGTGTGACTAATTTGTCCTATGAAACTGATCTTTAGCACAAGTTGCATATCGAGATATACACCTTTAAATATGTCACCTCACGGACACTTCTTTTCCAATTAAGCCAACTTGTTTCTACCATAGCATCCTTCTGAGCAATAAATCTTAATAGTGTCCCGATTGGGAAGATACATTAGTTGAACATATCATGGCCCTGACTACGTTTGGATGATATATTAGTATAATCCATCAAGGGAAGCAGTTCCTGATCTAGTGCTCACAGGGTGGTACTGCCCTGGGAGAAATCAATGATGTACTGCTTTTAGATCAATCATCCAAAAACATTCACAAAGACTACAGGGTTTTAAAGTGCCAACTGTTTTACATTCTTCAACACCCTTATTTCTAGAGGCTAGTTTAAATACAACGCTAAATATGTTTCGGAATTGCTTTCCATGTACAAATTTAACTGTTTCAGGTTAAATTGCTGAGTTTAATGTTATAGCTCTTGTTTCTATTTAGTCCTCACCACAGTTACAGTAATAAACACAGCATAATCCTGTGTAATAGCCTTGTACCAATAAACCTCCCAATGAAAATGTAGGTAAATATTAGAGTGACACTAAACTCTGGTTTGAAAAAAACATATTTATTATTATTTCAGGTACTTATAGAGCGCCGTCAATTTACACAGCGCTTTACATATACATTGTACATTCACATCAGTCCCTACCCTCAAGGAGCTTACAATCTAAGGTCCCTAACTCACATTCATATACTAGGGCCAAGTTTAGACAGGATCCAATTAACCTACCAGCATGTCTTTGGAGTGTGGGAGGAATCGGGGCCATCTTTAATATTGACTGGACCCTGGGCAAACATTTTCTTGGGCCCCCTCTTCCATGCAATTTCGCCCTCCACATGCTTTGAGACATACAATAAATAGCAGCTAGACTCAAAATCAGTTTACTGAATCAGCTCAGGCAGCAATTGTGATTGGTTGCCAGAGGTTACATTACTGCTCACTGACTGGCTGCTAGAGGTTACAGCACACATTATGGCTCACTGTTATTTTCTAGAGGTTACAGCACATGACTTCTGCTTGTTGATTGGTTGCTAGAGATTACTGTACATTAATACTGCTCACTAATTGAACACTTGGTTGTTAGAGGTTACTGCACATTATTACTACTCACTGATTGGTTGCAAAAGGTTAGTGCACAGCATTACTGCTCACTGGTTGCTAAAGGTTACAGCACATCATCTCCTCACTGCCTGCCTGCGTATTCACATGCACCAAAATTCAGGGTGTTGTGGCACCATGTTATTTTGAAGAAGGGTTCCACCTCCAATTTGCTTACTTTTGCAGAACATGATGTTAGGCTTAATGACCCCAATTGTAGGCAGGACTTTCAAGCATGCTCCTTTACCTCCCCAGTGGGCAGCATTCAGCAGAAGTGATGGTGCATATGACCTCAGAGGGACATGATATGCATATGAATACCGCCTCTATTTAAATATCAATGCTGCGGTCCACGACTATTTACATATTAATGCTGCCACTAATTTACATATCAATGCAGGTTATTTACATGTAAACACAGGGTCTGCCGGTGAGTCATCTGTACATGGCAATAGGGCAGAGCTGGGCAGCAGCAGCAGAAGTATACACTGAAATATCGGGACACAGCACAGGACTAAAACTTCAAAGGATAAGGGAATTTAAACTGGGATAGTTGGCAAGTATGAGGCAGCTGCTTTGGGCCCCACTACAATTATGGGGCCCAGGGCAGCTGCCCCTTTTGCCCTACCTTAAAAACGGTCCTGGGAGGAATCCAGAGTACCCAGAGGAAACCCACACAGGCACAGGGAGAACATGCAAACTCCAGGCAGGTGTTTCCAGGTGACTCCAGGTGTCATGGTTGGGATTTGAATCAGCAACCCGTTTTACTGCTAGGCAAGAGTGCTACTCACTACACCACTGTGCCGCCCAATTTAAGTATGTATTCTTAACTCAAAACAGTCCCTTCTATTGCTCTCATTACATTTTTGTATTGTTGCTGTGATTTGACTTCCTATAAGAGGGGGACTCATTCTCCATGGTTCTACTGTATGTAGGGTTGCCACCTTTTTCTTAAGACAAACCCGAACACTTTAGCAGCCTGGGACACCTTTGGGTAGCCCAAGGAGAGTAGTAATGTGGTGCGCATAGCATGCTGCAGAAAACAGTGGGTATGGCCAAATTTCTCTTGCTGACATCATCACCCTGCCCCCCCCCCCCCCCAGTGATGCCGAACCTGCCCCCAGAAAGCCGGACGGCAACAGATTTGTGTGTGACTATCTTGGTTACTTGGGGCATCACAGTCTGAATAATGTGTCCGGGTTTCAGTCTGCCTGAAACCCTGACACATGATTCAAAACCTGGACTGTCCGGGTGAATCCCGAACAGGTGGCAACCCTAACTGTATATAGGAACATAGCCACCATCTCTTGCTCACTCCGGAGATGGACAAGGGACTATGGGATTTGTAGTGTGCATAGAGAAGTACACATGTGTATGGATTAGAGCAGTGGTCTCAAACTGGTGGTCCTCCAGCTGTTGCGAAGCTATAAGTCCCATGAGGCATTGCAAGGCTGACAGTTACAAGCATGACTCCCTCAGGCAGAGGCATAATGGGACTTGTAGTTCCACAACAGCTGTGGGACACCAGTTTGTGGGCATCCTGCCTGTGGCCAATTATGGCTCTCCTCGCTGCCGGCGCTGTGATTGGGCAAGCATGCAGGGTCACAGTGCATGCTTGGCCAATTATCAGCCAGCAATGGCGCAGTGCATTGTGGGCCGTTCGCACCAGACAAATATGTTGCGAAAGGCCCACAAAGTTCTTGATTTGCCGAACAGGCGAACGGCCGATGTTCGACTTGAACACCGAGCTCATCCCTAGCACCATAGTTTGTAGACTCTATAACTTTGGGGGCGTGTCCGGATGAGAGCGGCGACGGACGTCTTTACAGGGAGCTCCGGGTGCCTGATTTTAATCTGCCGCCATCTGAGTAATTAAAAACCCACAAAGAGACAAAAACCTGCCGGACTGTATGCCTAGGCTCCCCTGCAGTGCCCTAGACCATTATCCCCCAGTGACTCGGCCTGAAATCAGCAGGAGGAGATAGCCTCTGGACCCCCGCGGCCGCCGCCATCTTGCTGCTCCAAGACCTCCCAGGGGAACCTTGATCTGGACAGATCTGGAGGTAAGAGACCCTCATCTGTCCACACACCTACCCAGCGACCTACCTGGCACGGTCCGGAGGCCTCGCCGAGCTCAGAGGACGCCGCGGCCCGGTCCGGCCTAGTGCGGCCTAGTGAGGCCTGTGGATCCCCGGCCTTTCCTGAGGCTGCTTCCCTGCCGGGAGTCACCGCGGACGGTCCGGCGTGCATTGGTGGTGCAGGCTGCCGCTCCACATTGCCACACCTGCCTTACAGGCCCCCCAGGCCCTGACTAAGGCCTGGGACACTGCCAAAGCCTGCCACAGAGGACGATCCACAAGGGACACTGAGCAGGGACCCACTGTGAATTGCAGGTGAAATACGGCGGCCATCTTGGTACACCTCATCAGCCACCCGAGGCCTTCCCATCCCTCAAAGCCTGACCCAGGCCCCATTCCAACGTCCCAGACCCCACAAAAAGACCCCCCTGAGGGACATAGACTAGACATGGCCGAGTGAGACTGGTCTCCACATGACCCCCCGGCCTGAACCCTCATCTCATGTGGGCACGGCATGAGCACCCCAAACCAGTATAGGACACGCTCGACATCAAGAGGGACCAGGTCCCAAAACTCGCAAACCAGCATCCACAACTTTTTTGGAAGCACGCCGAGACAGACAGCAGGTGCCACTGGAGCCGCGCCACGTGGGCCACGCATGGAACAGTCCCCGGGCCTGCTCCAAAGCAATCCACCAGCACAACCAGAAGACCAGGATTGCCTTGAAGAGACGCCAGCTGCATTCCGCACAGAAATGTCGGACACTTCGCAAGGCCGATTAGACGCCGATCTCCGCGACATGCTGCGGGCCCTCCCCACCAGAGCCGACATTGAGGCCTTGCCAACGAGAGCCGACATAGAAGCGCTGATACTAAGGATAGAGGAGGCGCACAGCAGGGATATCCAGGAGGTGAAAGCTGAGCTGCATACTGTGTCGGACCGAGTGACCTCTGGAGAGACGCGAGTGTCTACACTGGAGACACGCATACAGGCCCTGGAGCAAGCTCAAGCATCACACACGGCAGAGTCCCAGGAAATGCAGCTCCACCTGGAGGAGATGGATGACCGCAGCCGCCGTAACAATCTGCGGCTGCGGGGGATACCTGAAGCTACGGGCCAGGAAGACCTAGCGGAGACAGTGACCGCAATATTTCATAGGCTGCTGGAAACCCCCCCGCCGACGCTTGAAATCGACAGGGTGCACCGCACACTGGGCCCCAGATCCGCCGACCCAGCCAGGCCACGTGATGTCCTATGCCGTCTCCACCGCTTCACAGTTAAAGAGAGCATACTGCGGAAGGCCTGGGAAGCAGGCGATATTGAATTTGATGGGGCCAATATCCAGATCTTACCTGACCTCTCCAGGGCAACCCTACAGCGCCGGGCTATGCTGAAGCCAGCATTAGAATCGGCGAGGAGACGCGGCTACACTTACCGTTGGGGATACCCCCTGGCAGTCATCTTCCGAACGGCGCAGACCTCCTTCACCCTGAGAACACCAGCAGACTTACCAGGATTCTTCACCTTCATAGGCACCGATCCAGTCCAAGTTCCCAACTGGCTAATGAGGCTACCGAGGGCCCCGGGCCGCTCGGGTCCGGCAACAGGAAGATACAACCAGCCACCACGCTCGCAGAGGAACCGAGGCAGACCCCGCTCCAGCGCTGCCATCGTCGATGGTACACGCGAGTCCTGATCACTGCAGAACTGCCTATCCCTGTACCCACTGTTTGCTACGCATAGGCCATTGAACTCGCCTTGAAGTTCCCCCTTGTGTCTTGGCCCCCCCGCTAGCCGGGGGTCCGGCTTTTTGACCGGGCCGCCCCCATGCCTTAGGAACTGAAGGGAGAGAACGGACCGCCACGGAGCAGCACTCCACGCTCACCCCCTCCTTCCCCAACACTCTGCATACTGTAAACCAAGACTCCCACCAGGAGAGATGCCCTTTACGTGATACATGACAGAAAGGGAAGACCTAATTGGGGGGGATAATAGAGCCGTACCAAATTGCTCCGGACCCTACAATTTTTTTTTTTTTTTTTTTTTTTTTTTTTTTTTTTTTTGTAGGGAATTCTCTGGCGTGGCTATTCGGGGGGGGGGGGGGCTGGCTCATATGGAGGGGACGATTGTTTGACAAATGTAACCTATGCATTTAAGCTGATGTTGTTTTCTTGATATTATTTTTCTGGTTTAAGTTTTTTCTTGTTTTTGATGACTAGAAAATGAGTAAATATTGAATATAATAGTCCTGATATTGCACTATATATTATAGCTTGAAATGTACAAGTCATTTTATGACACACCATAGAGCATACATGCCCACACACTCTTATGTAAGCAGAGGCCGGGGGGTCGGGGGGAGACCGGGAGACCCTCAGGGACCCTTGCTGAACCCACCCCCACATAGGACGACGCACGATACCCAGGCTACCTGGAGAGCGTCTTTGCAAATATTTTGCACTTATTAGAAAAACCAGCTAAATTGGTAGGCAACCGCTATAGGCACTAGGCTACCGGCGGGCGCACTTTATACCCTTTTAGTACTGGTAGACTACACCTACCCTCATACTACATCTTCATTTCTACTCTATACATCTCTCTAACTCTTTGCTGTACCTCCCCACCCACACTTCCCACCCCCCCCCCCCCCACGAACATGGATGACATTACTATTGTCACTTTAAATGCGAAGGGACTCAACGTCCCTGAGAAAAGGAGAATGCTACTTAATGACATGAGGCACCTAAAGGCAGACATTGTTCTTTTGCAAGAGACACACTTCCGAGAAAACACACTCCCAATCCTCAAGAATAGATACTTCCCGACGGCGTATCATTCGACCTACAAAGAATCCAAATCACGGGGAGTTTCAATATTAATTTCAGCCAAAATCCCATGGTCCCTGACAGACATACTGACAGACCCAATGGGAAGGTTTCTATTCATCAAGGGCAAAATTGGCGACATCAAAATAACACTCGCAAACCTCTACGCCCCGAACACCCAACAAGATACGTTCCTTACAAGACATTTGATCAAACTACAACACTTTACTGAGGGGCAACTAATAGTGGGAGGAGACCTGAATATCCCCCTAATACCCGAGGAGGATACTTCAACAGGGAGTTCCTCAACCCAGAGAAACGCACACAAGGCCATCCACAGAGCACTTCAGAGATCACAGTTAATAGACACATGGCGCCTCTTTCATCCAGGTGAACGAGATTATACATTCTACTCACGCCCTCACAACACATACTCGCGCATTGACTACCAGCTGATACCACACAATCAACTTCACGCCGTTAGGAAAACCTCACTAGGATCAATTACCTGGTCAGATCACGCCCCAGTTATGCCCTGACGGACTCCCAAAAAAATCAAAGGAAACCGTGGAGGCTTAATGAAAGCCTTCTGACAGACCCAGACACACTAGCGGAGGTGACAAGGGAAATAACCAATTACTTTCAGACCAATAGCGACTCAGAAAGTGACGAAGGCCTAGCCTGGGAAGCACACAAAGCGGTAATTCGCGGAATACTTATAAAACACGGCGCAAGACTCAAAAAACAAAGAACAGCCCAACTGACTTCCCTCCTTAGCAGACTTCAAACACTAGAAACCAGACACAAGCAAACCCAGACTGGCCAGCTAGGGAACGAACTGGACGCATTACGCACGCAAGTCACTGACCTGTTAAATTATAAAGCAAAGACAGCACTACAAATAACGCGTAAAAGGATCTATGAATCGGGCAACAAATGCGGCAGACTACTAGCACAATCATTGCGAGACCAAAAAACTGCATCATACATACCTTCCATACGCTCACCATCGGGACAGAAGATAACCTTACCACAACATATAACACAGGAATTTAAATCCTACTATGAATCGCTCTACAACCTGTCCAACACGCCACCGCCCTTAGAACACATAACGGACTATATTACCACCTCCCATATGCCCACCCTCTCCAGTGACGCCCGGGATCTGTTAGAAGCCCCTATCACACTATCGGAGGTACAACTAGCGCTGAAAAGTACTAAGGTCGGAAAAGCCCCAGGACCGGACGGACTCACTCCGTACTACTACAAGACACTACTCCCGGTATTAGGTGGACACCTAGTTAATGTACTTAACGGTATCACTAAAGGAGGGAAATTACATGCCACCACGTTACAAGCACAAATATCCGTTATCCCGAAAGAAGGCAAAGACCTGACCAACTGTGGGAGCTACAGGCCTATCTCCCTACTTAATTCGGACCTTAAACTATTTACCAAGATAATAGCGACCAGAATACAGACCCACCTGCCCCACCTCATACACTTAGACCAAGTGGGTTTTGTCCCCACGAGAGAGGCAAGGGACAACACCACCAAGGTCTTAAACCTATTACATACAGTCACCCGCAACCAAACGCCCAGTGTTTTCATAAGCACTGACGCTGAAAAGACGTTTGACCGGGTTAGCTGGGCCTTCATGTTTGCTACGTTACGACACATAGGACTGGGAGACAACATGCTAAAATGGATAGCCGCAACCTATGAAAAACCATCCGCCAGGGTGAGGGCGAATGGAGTGCTCTCAGATCCTTTCCCGATTACCAACGGGACAAGGCAGGGGTGTCCGTTGTCCCCCCTTCTATTTGCCCTCACTCTGGAACCATTCCTATGCCACATAAGACAGAACCCTGATATCACAGGAGTGAAAGTACACCAAACGCAACATAAGGTGTCGGCGTACGCCGATGACCTCATGTTCACACTTACTACCCCATCAACCTCCCTGCCCAACCTCCTACAAGAATTTAAGACATATGGAGCCCTCTCTAACTTAAAAATTAATTTCACTAAGTCAGAGGCGATGGGAGTAGGCCTACAACCCACACAACTTACACACTTACAATCCAGTTTCCAGCTGAAATGGACACAGACAGCCTTGAAATACCTAGGTACATACATCCCCCGCACACTCCCACGAATATATGAGCTTAACTTCCCACCTCTCCTGAAATCAATCAAAATGATACTAAAAAAATGGCAAACCGGCCTACATTCGTGGATTGGTCGCTGCAACATACTCAAAATGATGATACTCCCAAAATTCCTCTACCTCATGCAAGCAATACCTACTCGCATCCCTACACCCTACTTCAAACAAGTGCAAACCATGTTCACTGACTTTGTATGGGCTAAGAAAAGACCACGACTTTCTTATAAACTCTTAGTACTGCCTAAACAATATGGGGGACTTGCATTACCGAATATCCGTACATACTACCAAGCAGTACACCTGGGCAGGCTTATAGACTGGTGCCGTCACCAGGAGACTAAGCTCTGGACACAACTGGAGCAACATCAAAGCGAAACCCCACTTAGTAGAGCTCCCTGGTGCTACCCGTCTCTGCCAGCAGAAATCAAACGGCACCCGCTAATAGGAACCACAACACAGGTCTGCGCACGTCTCCTCTCGACGACCCCCATATCGTCCCCTAACTCACCTCTTTTCCCCATTTTGGGAAACCCTGAATTTGCACCGGGATTATACGACACGGAATTTAAAAGACTGAGAGACACGGGCATGCACCAGGCCTCCCACTTCGGTACTAATGGTCGCTGGCCCACATTAACAGAACTCTCCAACACCACAGGACCATATCGGCTAGACTTCTTGAGAGCCAGCCAACTGAGCCACTTCCTACACTCACTGAAACCCCCACCGACAGCACCCCTTCCCCTCACAACACTGGAAGAACTCTGCAACACATCAGGTACCATAACACACACGCTTTCACAAACCTACAGCCTGCTAAACATACCACAAACAGATTTCACCCCGCCAGGATTGACTAAATGGGAATCAGAATTGAATTGCCACTTCAGCGCGGCTAAGAAACAACGAATAATTAAATATACACACAAATCCTCAATATGCGCCAAAATCCAGGAGACCAACTATAAGCTCCTGTCAAGATGGTACAGGACCCCAGAACTGCTCCACAGATTCTTCCCGACGACGCCGGAATTTTGCTGGCGATGTCGAGCAGAAAAGGGAACACTGCTGCACATATTCTGGTCCTGTCCCTTACTAAACCACTTTTGGAAAGTGGTTCGAGAAGTCATACAAAAATTCACAGACCGCCCCATACCGGCAGATCCCGCTTTCTTCCTACTCCACGCATCTGACACTCCGGAAAAAATATACAAAAAGTCGGTAATCAGACACCTGCTAGATGCGGCCAAGGCCTGCATACCGATAATGTGGAAATCCACGAGTCCACCTACTATAGCATCATGGATAGCTAGAGTGGAGGAAATAAGATGTATGGAGGACCTCGTCCTCACAGCTCAGCATAGACAAGAAACATTCTCTAACACCTGGCAGTTGTGGATCATCTTCATCTGCTCGGCAGAGGGCCAGGCGCTGAAGGGAACCACAACAGATCTACGGAGAAACACTCCGCCACCGCAAATCCCATCTGACACACATGTCTGAATTACTAATGACACCCCTATACCCTCTCTATCCTCCTCCCCCCAACACCCAACCCATCTACCTACTACAGCTCCCTTTCCCCTCTTCTTTTTCTCTTTCCACACCCTACTCAAATGTTCTAATTCTAACTAATCCCACCCTAACCTGGGGGGGATTTTCTCTATCTTTATCCCCCCCCCCTTTTTTTTTTTTTTTTTTTTTTTTTTTTTCTCTCTCTCTCTCTCTCTCTCTCTTCTCTCTTCTTCTCTTTCAACATAAACAGGAAAAACCGAGGAGCTGGGCACATGCCCCCGATACAGCACGACATGACAAACCCAAGCACAAATACCCTGACGGAGTAAAGAGAACCAACAGCCAGAACTAGACACCTGGGAAAGAACAAGTCACTGAAATAGAATTAAAGGCATCAGAGGGCACAAAGAAAACTAACATTAGCTCAAACACAATAAATGACAACACGCCTGGAGAGGGACCTCTCCCAGTCCGTCCACACTCAGATATGGTCAAACCCTGTCTTTCTCTCTCTTTCTACATTAAGACCATGTTTTTAAAAAAAAAAAAAAAAAAAAAAAAATGTTCTAACTGTTCTGAATAAGTTGTTTGTCTTGACACCTGTATTACTTTGTGCTGTGTCGGCCCGCATGGGTCCCGTTTCCTGTTATAAATAAAAAATTTATAAAAAACTACCAAAACACCAAAAAAACCAATCAACACTACCACCCCCCTCAACACTACCACTGCCACCTCCCTCAACACCACCGCCGCTGCCACCCCCTCTCAACACTACCACTGCCAGCCTACCTCAACACTGCCGCTGCCATCTCCCCTCAAAACTACCACTGCCACTCCTCAATACCACCACCGCTGCCACCGATGCCAAAATCATGCTCTTTTCGGGGGGCCCTTCATGATTTCTTGCACCGGGGCCCTGAAGTTTCTAGTTATGCCTCTGATCATTGCTGATCATTTAAAAAAAGAAAAACAGCAGACAGACCCCCTCCAAAGGTCTGCTATTTAACTTGAGGGACCAGATCCTTTGAAGTCTAGTATGGGTTTTAGGAAGGTTCTCCATTCAAAAAGAGGTGAGAACAGGAGGGGGTTGCTCCATCTTTGGCGCAGCTGAGCCCGGAGGCCCAAATATGTTAACCCCCACAGAGCTGAAAGCTCAGCAACAGGCCACTTGGCCCTCTTCCCTCCAAACCTGGTGGATGTGGTGAAATTTACAGGTAAAAGTATACTTCTAGAGTGTCTCTCCTGGGTACCCTGCTGCTGTAACCCTGTTGCTATCTGAGCCAATGAGGAGGGAGAGTCCCGGGGCTATCGTGAATATCGCTGGAGTGGAGGGAGCTCAGGTAAGGATTGTGGGGGCCGCTGCACACAGGTTTTTTTTACCTTCATGCAAAGAATGGATGAAGGTAAAAAACCTTCAGCCTTTAGAACCACTTTAATATTCCCAGAAGTGTTGGTTTCCTTGCAGATCTCAAAGGAAGATTTCTACTTTACTGGGCAGTTTTCTGGTTGTCCGGGCAGTGGGAAAGATGTGCAGGTGCACTTCTTTAAGGCTCCTGTATTTAACCACTTCCCGTCCAGCAATGTACCCATACATCGCTGGATTTTTGGTGGTTATACTGGGATGATGCCTGGAGCTGCAGGCATCACCCCGGCACCAATTTTTGGAGCCGATTGTCAGCTCTCTTGTAATAGCAATCGAGCACCAGCTATCGCAAGCAGTGGGAGGGGACATCCCCCTCCTCCCGCCGTCCCACCTGGAGACCCAAGCAGCGTGTTCACCGGGTGACCAGACAGCTGATCAAAGCCAATCTTGGCTTTGCTTGGCTGTCTGGCCAGGCGGCGGACGTGTCGGCTGTTCGCAATAGTAACCTGGAAGCCATGTCACTACATCACTTCCGGTTTATTTGGAAACAATCAGTGCCATTTTTTGAAAATCTTGGTGTTTTTGAATTATTTTAAGTGGGGTCTTATAGACCCCAGATCTCTCCATAAAGAGTACCTGTCACATGCCAATTGCTGTTACAAGGATTTTTTAATTCCTTGTGACAGCAATAAAAGTGATAAAAAAAAAAAAAAAACTTAAAGCAACAGCATAAATATAAAACAAAATAATTTAATTGATAATTAAAAAAAAATGTAAAGTACCCGCGCTTTGGTCCCATGTGCACGCATACAGCAATCGTTCCACACATAAGGGAACCCCCGTGAACATCAGATCATGAGCAGTAATTCTAGAACCAGACCTCCTCTGTAAATCTAAAGTGGTAACCTATAAAGGTTTGTAGAACTTTACCTATGGATAGTAAAATTTACGTTGTTTGTCGCCGGGTGTGTTTTATTTTTTTAAGCGTGATATGTTTGGTATCTATTTACTCAGGGTAACTTCATCTTTTATATTTTACTACAAAAAATTGGGTTATGTATTTTTTGCATTAAAATTCAAAAGAGTACCCCCCCAAAAAAAAAAAAAACCTGCTCAAATACCATGTGACCAATTTATTCTCTAGGGCCTCTGCTTTAAAAAATATATAATTTTTGGGGGTTCCAAGTAATTTTTTAGCAAAAAAAATACTGATTGTTTCATGTGAACAAAAAGTGCCAGAAAAGCCTCAGACTGGAAGTAGTTAGGCTTCATGCACACAGGACGTTTAAAAACCTCTCCTGAACAATGGAACTTGACAGCTAGTAACCGACGGTTAAAAACGTCCATTGTGCCGCGTTTACATGCCGTGTTTATGTGGGTTTAGCCACGTTTGCGTTTGTTTTTTTTACATTGTAAATGGTCAGAAATGTATCTCCATTGAAAACGCCTCTAAACTAAACGTGGCTAAACGCGAGTTACTACGTTTAGACGCATTTGCATGCTGTTACAAGCATTTAGCGTTACAAATGCCAATAAACTTCTGACCTGAACGCATTTTTTTGTTTTAAAAAAATGTCACTAAACTCAACTGCCTCTAAACCACTTAGTGTACATGGACAGATAAGACAACAGATAAGAGGACAGTTCAGGGGCTGCTGAAAAAAAGCCCAACTGCTCCTAAACGTCCATTTATCAGCAGCAGGGTACATGAGGCTTTAATGATAAGGTTAGTTTAAGTCCAGCCTGTTTGAGTTTAAAAATAATGTCTGCCCCAACTAAAATACAATGACCCTGAACTAACCTAATGCACTATTGTATATCAGCAGTCAAATTTTGTATTTGTAACATTCTCCTTGCACCAATAAAAAATACTTTACTAAGACATTTTTATTGGAGAACAGTTTGTGTTTTAGTTGTATTTGAAGATTCTCTGCAGAGAGCCTTCTAGGCTTGTCAGCCAAATAGTGAAAAATGGTACACTTCTTCTGGTAAAATGCGCCATTTGTTAGCATATTATGATATATACTTCACTGTGGTTTATTTATTATAATGTACAAGCATCCACTGAAAATCTAAGGCTTGCTAGCGCCTACCAGTATTCATTTAAAATACACTCACAGGCTCAGCTGACAAGCAGAAATAGTTACATTACTCAAACAGGTTTATAGAATTCAGAATTTTAAGCAGGGGTTACCGAGGAAATCTACACTCATTGTTATTCACTACTCATTAAAGTAAATATTTCTTGCTAAAAAAAAAAAAAATTAAAGAAGGGAGTAGAAACTATAGTTCCTCTCAAGAAATTATAACTTTTTCTCTTTCTATCTCGCTCTCAAAAATAGATCATCATGCCTCAAAATAGGTTCTACAAAGGCTCAGACAAAGCTACACAAGAGTACCAGCAGTAGTATGCAGCAGCCTGTACATTTTGCTATAATAAATATCCCCCAAAAATATGTAAAAAATAATTGTTTTCCTCAGTTTAGGCCGATACCTATTCTTCTACATATTTTTGGTAAAAAATAAATCGCAATAAGCGTTTATTGATTGGTTTGCGCAAAAGTTATAGCGTTTACAAAATAGGGGATAGCTTTATGGCATTTTTATTAATAATTTTTTTTTTACTAGTAATGGCGGCAATCAACGATTTTTATGCGACATTTTATTGGGATTTTATGTGATAGACCAACACAAAGTGGTACATAATTGTGAAGTGGAAGGAAATTGATAAATAGTTTTCATATTTTTTTTACAAATAAATATCTGAAAAGTGTGGCGTGCATTTGTATTCAGCCCCTTATACTTTAATACCCCTATATAAAATCTATTGGAACCAATTTCCTTCAGAAGTCACCTAATTAGTAAATAGAGTCCACCTGTGTGTAATTTATTTTCAGTATAAATACAGCTGTTCTGTTAAGCCCGCAAAAGTTTGTTAGAGAACCTTAGTGAACAAACAGCATCATGAAGAACAAGGAACACACCAGACAGGTCAGGGATAAAGTTATGGAGAAGCTTAAAGCAGGGTTAGGTTATAAAAAAATATCCCAAGCTTTGAACATCTCACAGAGCACTGTTCAATCCATCATCCAAAAATAAAAAGAGTATGGCACAACTGCAAACCTATTAAGACATGGCCGTCACCTAAACTGACAGGACTGGAAAGGAGAGCATTAATCAGAGGAGCAGCCAAGAGGCCCATGGTAACTCTGGAGGAACTGCAGAGATCCACAGCTTAGGTTGGAGAATCTGTCCACAGGACAACTATTAGTCGTGCACGCCACAAATTTGGCCTTTATGGAAGAGTGGCAAGAAGAAAGCCATAAAAAGTCCTGTTTGCAGTTTGCAAGAAGCCATGTTGGGGGACACAGGTGCTCTGGTCAGATGAGACCAAAATTTAACTTTTTGCCCTAAAAGCAAAACACTATGTGTGTGGCGGAAAACTAACACTGCATCAACCTGAACACACCATCCCCACCGTGAAACATGGTGGTGGCAGCATCATGTTGTGAGGATGCTTTTTTTCAGAAGGGACAGGGAAGCTGGTCAGAGTTGATGGGAAGATGGATGGAGCTAAATACAGGACAATCTTAGAAGAAAACCTGTTAGAGTCTGCCTGCAAAATACTTGAGACTGGGGTGGAGGTTCACCTTCCAGCAGTTCCACAACCCTAAAAATTCAGCCAGAGCTACGATGGAATGGTTTAGATCAAAGCATATTCATGTGTTAGAATGGCTCAGTCAAAGTCCAGACCTAAATCCAAATGAGAATCTGTGGCAAGACTTGAAAATTGCTGTTCACAGACGCTCTCCATCCAATCTGACAGAGCTTGAGCTATTTTCCAAAGGATAATGGGCCAAAATGTCACTCTCTAGATGTGTAAAGCTACTGTAATTGCAGCAAAAGGTATTCTACAAAGTATTGACTTAGGGAGGCTCAATACAAATGCTCGCCAAACTTTTCAAATTTTTCATATTTGTTTGTAAAAAAAAAAAAAATGTAAAACCATTTATCATTTTCCTTCCACTTCACAATTATGTGCCACTTTGTTTTGGTTTATCACATAAAATCCCAATAAAATACATTTATGTTTTTGGTTGTAACATGACAAAGTGTGGACAATTTCAAGGGGTATAAATACTTTTTCAAGGCACTGTAGGTGTACCCTGTATTAAATTAACATTTGAAAAATAAAGATTTTATATAAATAGTAAAAAAAGATAAAAAGGTCAGTTTTAAACTGTATAAAACTGTTGACCTCAAACAATTATGTTTTTTTTTTTTTTTTTAAATCCCTTCTCAGACCTCAATCACACTTATTAGCACTTTCCTGTGCTGAAAAAAAAACACAATGCTTTGAGCTAGTTCAGTCTGGAAAGCAGCAAATACTGAATATATTTCTATCTTAGACAGTTCATTGCAGAATTAATTACATTTTTCACTGGGGTAAATGAGGTGATAAGGTGTGATTAAGCGAGATTGAGGTGATGTTTTTTCTATATTTTTCAGCAAGATCAAGGATGTGAAGAATGAGACTGTTAAGGAAGTTCTCTGCAGCTTTTAGGAAAGTAGGTGTTTTTAGTAACTTTGTGTCATTCACTGAGAATGCTGCAGGAAATTCACAGTTCTCCACACAAATTAGCCCCTATCAGCACACTTCTGGTCTAAGTGATTTATAATGTTTGAGTTGTAGTAATAGGCCTCATAGACATCTATGGGAACAACTACTTTAATGTGAAAAAATAGCTGTTGAAATTTCTGTTTCAGAATGTTTTGATTTAAAATTTGAATACCTGCGAACACCTACAAAATGTGATTACATCTAACATTTTAGACATAGACATATATAGACAAAGTCTATATATTATAATATTATATAAGTAAAGTCTAATATGCCTGTTGCTGATTGATTGCCAGATTGTAATAGCTCCTAGACTGGGCAGATTTTCGAATGGAGCACCCTCCTAGATAGGTGCTAGGATTAGTACATATAGAGCTATAAATTTAGCTTGTCTCATTGTAACCAGTGTGGCTGTAGTTGCGTTAGATACATTTATTTGTGCTCACTGTAATCATTTGCTGCATGTTATTAGTTGGGTCTGCTCAGTGTTTCATCCGCTGCTAGTTTTGACTGTTTGCTGTGTTTTCCAAAGAACTTGAGAACTCTCAAGGACATAGGTGCAAACAGCAACCTGATTATTTATACAGTCCTGGCCAATCCCAGGGAGGATGTCCCTGAAGGCTTCTGTGAGTCTGTATAAATACAAAAGGCTTCTGGGTCTTTGCTTGAAGAGGGAAAGTCCAGCCTTTTTATATCCATACACAAATGTTTTCATTTCTATTTTAAACTAAATGGGTTGTTTTACAAAGTAATCGTTTACAATCACTTAAAAAATATATTTTTTTAAAATAGGTGCTTTCCTTTTTAACCACTTGACATCCGGCCATAGCCGAATGACGGCCTCGGCGCAGATGTCAATTCCCGGGAGGCCGTCATATGACGGCCTCCCCTTTCCTCGTTCCCTGTGCGTGCTCACGAGCGCGCAGCAGGGAAATTCTGTGTTGTCAATCATAGATCGCTGTAAACGGCCAATCACAGCGTCCGTTTACAGCGCGATCGGGGTGTCCAATGGGAGATGAACTCATATGTTTACATATGAGATCATCTCTCAGCGCCGCTCCTCCTCCTCACACAGAGACAGCGTGTGAGGAGGGGGAGATGAACGGCTGCAGCGCCGTAAGTGGAAAAAAAAAAAAAAAAACAGAAATAAATGTGCCATCTGTGCCCACTGCTATCTATCCCCAATGCCATCTGCCAGTGCCAAATGTCCCCAATGCCATCTGCCAGTGCCAAATGTTCCCAATGCCATCTGCCAGTGCCAAATGTCCTCAATGCCATCTGCCAGTGCCATCTGCCAGTGCCATCTGCCAGTGCCATCTGCCAGTGCCACCTGTCAGTGCCATCTGTCAGTGCCACCTGTCCCCAGTGCCACCTGTCATCCAGTGCCACCTGTCATCAGTGCCACATAGTGCCATCTGTCATCAGTGCCGTATCAGTGTCATCAGTGCCCACATATTAGTGCCATCTGTCATCAGTGTCACGTATTAGTGCCATCTGTCATCAGTGCCACCTGTCAGTGTCACGTGCCATCTGTTATCAGTGTCACCTGTCATCAATGCCACGTATCAGTGCCATCTGTCATCAGTGTCACGTGTCATCAGTGCCACGTATTAGTGTGTCTGTCATCAGTGCCACGTATTAGTGCCATCTCTCATCAGTGCCACATATTAGTGCCATCTGTCATCAGTGTCACGTGTCATCAGTGCCCCGTATTAGTACCATCTGTCATCAGTGCCACATCAGTGTCACGTGTCATCAGTGCCACATCAGTGTCACGTGTCATCAGTGCCACGTCAGTGTCACGTGTCATCAGTGCCACGTCAGTGTCACGTGTCATTGTCCTGGTGCTCCAGGGCCTTCAAAAGTGTAATAAGTAGTCAACAAGTTTAGATGTGTAATTTATGCTCCTAGAACACGTGATTGCCCCCCCTTCATGTTGGGCCTCTCTAAGTGGCTAGGCTGTGAAAAAGTCCAACACATGGTATCGTAATACTCAGGAGGAGTAGCAGAATTTATTTTGGGGTGTCATTTGTGGTATACACATTCCATGTAAGAGAAATAACCTATTACAATGACAATTTTGTGGAAAAAAATAAAAAAATAATTCATTTTGCAAAGAATTGTGGGAAAAAATTACAACATCAAAAACCTCACCATGCCTCTTACTAAATACCTTGGAACGTCTACTTTCAAAAAAGGGGTCATTTGGGGGGTATTTATACTTTCCTGGCTTGTTCGGGTCACAAGAAATGAGATAGGTCACCAGTACATCAGGTGTGATCAATTTTGTATAATTTGCACCACAGCTTTTAGAGTCTCTAACTTTCACAAAGACCAAATAATGTCCACTAATTTGGGTTATTTTTACCAAAGATATGTGGCAGTATAAATTGCGGCCAAAATTTATGAAGAAAAATTTATAATTTCCTAAATTTTATCACAGAAACAAAGAAAAATGTGTTTTTTTTCAAAATTTTTGGTCTTTTTTCATTTATAGCGCAAAAAATAAAAAACCCAGAGGTGATCAAATACCACCAAAAGAAAGCTCTATTTGTGGGAAAAAAAGGACAAAAAATTCATTTGGGTACAGTGTTGCATGACTGAATAATTGTCAGTCAAAGCGTGAGAGCACCGAAAGCTGAAAATTGGTCTGGATGGGAGGGGGGTTTAAGTGCTCGGTAAGCAAGTGGTTAAATGCTTTTTGCTTGCCTAAAAATCCTACCAAGTTCTACCCTGCTATGTCATGTTAAGGAGGGCATCGTGGAGCAATGTTTAACATAATTAACCTTCCCTGTACTATGCTGACAGATCTCAGTCTTACATTGTAGTTGCAAACTAGATTTAAACACTGTCTGTCTTAACAAAAGGTTAAAGATCTCGGGGTGCCGGTTCTGCACTGCATGTTAACACACTTAAAAAAGATAAAAATCTCTACTTTTGTCCCCTATCTTCATATCGCTATCTTTTCAAAGCTATAGAAGCTGCCCATAGAGTACTATGTATTAATCTGCTTAAAAGAAACAATTAAAAGTTAGTTTTTTTTGATATGCTGTTTGAATGGGAATACATTAGAAAAATGTAATGACGGCAAAAGCTGTATGTGATATTATGGAAAAGTACAATTATCACATACAGTGTCAGTAAATCTGTATTCTGGCTTCACATATTTTGGATGTGTAGTTGATTTTCTTAAATTTTACATTATTGTATACAGAGCAGTAGCACCCAAACAGAAATGTATTTCTACTTGAAAGATTTTTTGGTAGTTTTTGTCTGCTCTACCTGATTTTTATCCAGTGGTAATACATTGACCAGTGAAGGTAGCAGCCACAACAGAACTAAAAGATATAGGAAAGTCTATTCTTAGAAAATACAGCTAAACCTCTCAAAGTTGTGGAAACTGCCAGTGGCACAATTTAATCCTATATAATAGTATTTTTTGCAAGTTTTTTTGTCTTCAACACTACTCTGTATTGTCCTAAAAGTGTCACACAAATACACTTCAAAATCACAGCCCCACATTTACTTAACCTCCTCCCTCCCTTGTATTACAGTGTATTTTAAAAATATTCAAAATATAGACTTTGGCATTTGTTGAAATTGCATAGTGCCAGGACAATAGGCAGCACTTGAATAGGTAGCAAATTGAAAGAGCTCTCCAGTGTTGGCTGGGATTAACGCTGCTCTGCTGAAGCACCGCTGTGGTCTGCACCCGTTGCCTGCAGCATATTAGATGTGCTAAAAGCACTAGCTTGATGATGCTAGCTTCCATCAATATTTTTGCTTTAGGGCACCACCACCACCACCCAAGGCCCAATTTCCCCCCCCTGTTTAACAGGGGCATATAATTACAATTTTTGATATGATATTTAACAGCAGAGCCCATTTCTGCGCCCAACAAGAGTAACTTTGAGGGGTTACAGTGTTGTGGCACCACCATCCAAGGCCCAATTTTTCTGCCCCTGTTTAACAGGGGCATGTAATTACATTTTTTGATATAATGTTTCACAGCAGGACCCGTTCCTGCACCCAACAAGAGTAACTGGAAGGGGTTACAGTGTTGTGGCACCACCACCATCCAAGGCCCAATTTTTCTGCCCCTGTTTAACAGGGGCATGTAATTAAAAATTTTGATCTAATATTTCACAGACAGAGATCACTGCTCCCAATCAATTGGGAGCAGTAGATCCCTGTCATGTTGCTAGGCAGAACAGGGAAATGTCTTGTTTACATAGGTATCTCCCCATTCTGCCTCTCCATCCCATGATTGCGGGCCACCGGCGGAAATCGAGTCCGCGTGCACGCTCCCACGGCGTGTGGCGGGCACGTGTGCACGCCTGCTTGCTGCCCATGATGGAATGATGTATGGGTATGTCGTTTTGAGCACCCATGCCATTTTGCTGATGTATATCGACGTAAGGCGGTTGGCAAGTGGTTAGGCAAATTATGTATATGCTTGTATATTCAAATATTTCAAAAAAGTCTCTAAAAACCTGGTGAAATGACAGGAGAAAACAAGTATATTTTACTACATGTAATGGGGTTGATTTACTAAATGAATGGGGTTGATTTACTAAAGGTGCATAGACAGAGCACTTTGCAAGTGAAGTTGCTCAAGAGCTTAGTAAACGAGGGGGAGCTCTGCTGACTTCAATCATCCAATCATGTCCAAGCAAAAATTCCTTTGCATGTGATTTGGTATTCTTTGTAAAGTGAAACTTTACCTCATGTACTAAGCTCTGGGGCAACTTGCAATTTGCACAGTCTATTTTCCTTAAAGTAGAACTACAAGCAAAACTTTTTTTTTTTCATTTTGGATAGAGTAAGGAAGGGTTATAACCCATGTCAGATTTTTTTTTAAATGTTTTGCCATTTGTGTCCCTATTGGAAGGTGTATTACTTTTCTGGGGACAACCCCAAATTTGGGATTTTATTTTCATTTCACTTTCAATGATGATTGTAAACAGAACAAAAAGAAAAGGTAAATCTCCTTAACGGGAACACAGACAGCATAAAAGCCTGACAGTTGTTCTAATCCACCTCCACTCTATTCATAAGTAAAAAAAAAAAAAAAAATTCCTTTAGTTATTCTTTAAGTAAATCAATCCCAATGATTTCCATATTTAGCTATTCTATCTGCTGAGAGAACTGATCCCAAAAGGCAGAAACGACTCAAAATTGCTTATTATATTTTTACAGTTCTTTAAAGGATTGTAAAATCACTAATCACACATCCTGGTATCCCATCTGTTACAGAAATATATACTGTGATGTATCTGTGTTTTAAAAATGATGCTCAAAATACCTTATTTCAGATTGTCGCTGTTTGCTCATGTGACCTCCTGGCTCTATCCTTCCCTGATCTGAAGAAAAACAGTGGGAGGGGCTGAGATTCCCCATTGACATCAGCCGGGAGGAGAGGAGGAGAGCGGCGGGAGGTCACCTGATCGGACAGCGCTGCTCTGAAAGGTATTTTGCTGCATAATTTTTAAAACACAGATACTGCACAGTATATATTTCTGTAATAGAGGGGCTTCCAGGATTTGGGATTAGGGATTTTACAGCCATAGTGGCGGGAGCGGAAGTGCGGGCTCACACACAGACTCCCGAGCTGACGTATCTTACAGCATAGAGAGGGACAAGGGACACCACACAGGCACTATGCTGTATATGCTGCTTTAAATGAACAGGATTTATTTAATTTTTTTAGGTTTACAACCACTTTAAAGTGGTTGTTAACCCCTTACAACCACTTTAACCTACAGGTAAGCCTAGATTAAGGCTTACCTGTAGGTGCAAGAAATATCTCCCAAACCTAAAAGGTTTAGGAGATATTTGCAGGAATAGCGGCACATTGTCTACGGCGCATGCGCCGTAGACATCAGGCACAGGCGCACTGAGTGTGCCATTTCTAACGGTGATCATGCTGTTAGTGGCGGCACCAGCGCACATGCGTGGGAGTGACGTCATGGCAGCTCTGGCCAGTCACAGCGCCGGAGCCGCGATAACCGGAAGTCACTCCATGATAGATGGCAAAATCGGAGGAGGCGAACGAGGTCCGATGCCGGGGCTTCGATCTCAGGTAAGTAATTCATAATGCTTTGCATACTAGCTCATTATGCCTTTGCCTTGCAGGGTGTCTTTTTTTTTAAGAGGCTTTACTTCCTCTTTTTTTTTTCTTTTATGAACCCTTGAAAAAAACCGTTATGCCAGGCAGCCTGGTGGCGCGCCGCGCCGCGCCGCGCGCGCTCCTGTGCGCGTTCCTGCAGGTGCGGGCTTGCGTGCGCGCGCGTGCACGCGTCCGGGCGCGCGCGCGCAGTACTTTGAATACACCTGTGTGCGCTGTTGGCGCCAACCAGCCTACTTAATCAGGCAGCACCTGTTGGCCAGTGCTGCCTGATCTTCAGCTTCTCAGAGACCTTGTTCCTGTGTTTGTATCCTGCAATATCTTGTTTGATCCTGTGACCCGGCTTGCCCCTTTGGAATTCCTTGACCTAAGCCTGCCTGATGACCTCTGCCTGACTAACGATTCTTCTGCTTGTCCCTTTTGTACCTCGCCATCGGAACACCGTCAAACCCTGAAGGTATCTGGATTATCTTGCTTCCTATTGAGAGACTTGTGCCTGCTTCCTATTCCGCACCTCCCTCCATCTGTGTATCCCGCATACCTGCACTCCATCTTGTCATCAGTGGGGCTTATACCCGGACTTACCACATCCTCTGGATATCCTGCATACCCTTACTCACCTCACCCACCAGTGGAACCTCCACCTGTGTATTCCGCATACCTGCACCCCATCCTGTCTCCAGTGGACTCTCCTCACCAACACCCAGACACCCTGCACCAGGCTCTCATACCCTTCCTAACTCTCGTGCCTCCTGTACCCATCTCCAGGGGCCGAAAGTGGGATCCGTACGGGAGACCTCCCCTCTGCCCAAGTGGACTCACCAGTCCGGTACGTACCAGCGTGATAGTATCAGGCAGCCATGACTGAGTCCGGGCAGGGGGCCTCCCCCATGGAGGATATGTGCAGACACCTAGCGGGTCAAACCCAAGCTGTGAAAGGCCTACAGGAAGGCTACTCTCGATTGGAAGAACAAGTCCAAGCCATGTCTGCATCTTCTGTCCCCCAGGTGGCGTCTTCTATTGGTTACCCTCAAGCACCCTCCGTGATCATGCTACCACCAGAACCCAAGGTACCAATACCGGAAAGATTCACTGGGGAACGAAGTAAATACCGTGCGTTTCGCAATGCGTGTGAACTTTTTTTCGCTCTACAACCACGGACTTTCTCTTTGGAAGCTACAAAAGTGGGGTTCATTATCTCCCTTCTGACTGGTGAACCACAAACCTGGGCCCACCGTCTATTGGAGCAGAAGTCTGCTTCCCTGGACTCCCTGGACCATTTCCTCACCGCAATGGCTCAGCTATATGAGGACCCTCAACCTGCTGCCACGGCTGAAACCGCATTACAATCCTTACAGCAAGGTCGCAGAACGGCCGAGGATTACGCCGTTGAATTCAAACGCTGGAGCTC
Source organism: Lithobates sylvaticus (assembly GCA_028564925.1). Taxonomy (NCBI): domain Eukaryota; kingdom Metazoa; phylum Chordata; class Amphibia; order Anura; family Ranidae; genus Lithobates; species Lithobates sylvaticus. The sequence continues at coordinate 463,664,404 of CM053026.1, read as the reverse complement.
TGATACAGAGTGGAATGATGCGGCACTGCGACACCAATTTCGCAGAGGACTATCAGATTCTCTAAAGGATGAGTTGGCTCGTGTTGGGATTCCTCAGTCCTTAGATGAACTCATTAATCTCTCAGTTCAAATTGACCGCCGTCTCAGGGAAAGACGGGCCGAAAGATCCTCTGGTCCTTCTCGCCCCTTCTGGATGCTTCCCAAAGTACCTGGTCCCTCCAACCCAGTCCCCTCAGCTTCATCTACCCCGGCTTCTGGAACTCCTGAACCAATGCAAATCGGACTAATTCGGCCTTCCCTGACCCCAGAGGAAAAGATGCGCAGACGGGCCCATAATCTATGTTTGTATTGTGGGGAACCTGGACACTATGCAAGAATGTGCCCCAACAAGACACGTAAGTGGTTGTCTGCTTCTTCTTTATGTGCACCCGTCTTACTCCCAACCGGCACTCACCTCGCTCTCACTATTGTTTTGCAGCTCTCCGGTCGGAGCATTCCAGTATCAGTCATCATTGACTCAGGAGCATGCAGCTGCTTCATTGACCAAGTTTTTGCAACCAACCATGGCATCCCTCTTCAACCCAAGGTACGGGGCCTTGCGGTCCACCTGGCGGATGGTTCCACACTTAGTTCCGGCCCAGTCACCCAGGAAACGGAACCCCTACTGACCACCATAGGATCTCAACACCAGGAGCTCTTACGGTTGGATGTCATACCTTCACCTCTCTTCCCGATAATTTTAGGAATGCCTTGGTTGCGTGCTCACAACCCCAGTATCAACTGGGCTACAGGTGAAGTTCAGTTTCCTTCCAGTTATTGCCGTCAGAACTGTCACTATGGAAGACCCGACCAACCGGCTTCACTTCTATGCCTGGATACTGACTCTGAACTCTACCAGTCCATCCCTGAACCCTACCGGGACTTTGCAGATGTGTTCAGCAAAAAGGGGGCAGAGACACTTCCGCCACACAGGCCTTATGATTGTCCCATAGAACTTCTACCCGGAACAGAAGTTCCCTTCGGAAGAATCTACCCACTTACGGAACAGGAATTGGGCACTCTAAAAGATTACATAGATGAGAATCTGGCAAAAGGGTTCATTCGTCCTTCCACATCCCCGGCCGGTGCAGGTATCTTCTTCATCGAAAAGAAAGATCATTCTCTTCGCCCCTGCATTGATTATCGTGAATTAAACAAGATCACCATCAAAAACAGATACCCCCTTCCATTGGTACCAGAACTTTTTCAAAGGCTAGGTACAGCCAAAATCTTCACAAAACTGGATCTTCGGGGGGCTTACAACCTGATCCGCATTCGAAAAGGGGACGAGTGGAAAACGGCCTTCCGTACTCGGTTTGGGCACTACGAGTACCTCGTTATGCCATTTGGGTTATGCAATGCCCCAGCAACTTTCCAGCACTTCGTTAATAACATCTTCCATGATTATCTGGATTTGTATGTCATTGTTTATTTGGACGATATTCAAATTTTTTCTTCCTCCTTGGCCGACCACCGCAGACATGTCCGAAACGTCCTTACCCGTCTAAGACAACATGGACTGTATGCTAAATTTGAAAAATGTAACTTCGAGATCCAGAGTGTACAATTCTTGGGACTAATCATATCAGCAGAAGGAATCAAAATGGATCCTGAAAAAGTATCCGCCATCTTGGATTGGCCAGCACCCATAGACAGAAAGGGAGTACAACGTTTCATTGGCTTTGCTAATTTCTACAGAAAATTTATTAAAGGATTCTCTTCTATTATTTCACCCATCACTGAACTTACCCGACAAGGAATTCGGTTTCATTGGAGCCCCAAAGCACAACTGGCCTTTGAGAAACTTAAAGAACTTTTTACTTCTGCTTCTATTCTCAAACATCCGAACCCCGCCTTGCCCTTTGTTTTAGAGGTCGATGCCTCAGAGATTGCAGTGGGAGCGGTGCTATCTCAGCGACAGGGTGCCAAGGCTCTCCTTTTTCCAGTAGGCTTCTTCTCCCGCAAGCTAACCTCTCCGGAACGAAATTACGATGTGGGCGATAGGGAACTTCTCGCCATCAAAGTAGCCTTGGAGGAGTGGCGCTACCTATTGGAGGGGGCTGCACATCCTGTTCTGGTGTACACCGACCACAAAAACTTGGAGTACCTGAGAACAGCTAAAAGACTAAGACCACGACAAGCCAGGTGGGCTATATTCTTCTCACGTTTCCAACTCCACATAACCTATCGGCCAGGCTCCAAAAACATTAAACCAGATGCTCCTTCTCTGATGTTTTTGGATATCGAACACGACATTCCCCCCGATACCATTCTACCCGCCGGGAATTTCCTACTCTTGCAAGAGGACCTCATGTCTCGGATCAAACAAGCCTCCATTGGGATGCCTCCCTTGGATAGAGTTTCCAGTAAGGACGGATTGTTTTGGCATGAAGGCAAGATTGTGGTTCCAGAAAAATTGAGGTTACATGTATTAGAGTTATGCCATGACCACAAGCTGGCCGGGCACTTTGGTATCTCCAAAACAACCGACCTACTACTACGTACCTTCTGGTGGCCCCATCTGACCAAATATTGTAAGAAATATGTCGAATCATGCTGTGTCTGTGCCCGAAATAAGACTAGCCGAACAAGAGCCTGGGGTCTATTAAAACCTTTACCAGTCCCAGAAAGACCGTGGAGTATGGTTTCAATAGACTTTATTGTCGAACTTCCACTTTCAGAAGGTTTTTCCTCTATCTTTGTCATAGTGGACAGACTGTCAAAAATGGCGCATTTTCTGCCCATGAAGGGCACCCCTTCAGCTTTGGAAACAGCACAAACATTCATTAAAGAAGTGGTAAGGCTACATGGAGTTCCAGCAAATATAGTTTCGGATCGTGGTGTCCAGTTCACCTCCAGATTCTGGAAGGCTCTTTGTCGATCTCTGGAAATCGAGTTGGCATTCTCATCTGCGTACCATCCACAGACAAACGGTCAGACTGAGAGAACCAATCAGAAAAAAAATAGTTTTTTCTAAAAAAAAATGGGATATTTATTATTGCAAAAAGTAAAATAAATCTTGTGTTTTTTTCAAAATTGTCGCTCTTCTTTTGGGTATAGCGCAAAAAAAAAAAACCGCAGGGGCGATCAAATACCCCAAAAGAAAGCTCTATTTCTGGGAAAAAAAGGACGTCAAGTTTGTTTGGGTGTAACGTCGCACTACCGCGCAATTGTTAGTTAAAGCGACGCAGTGCCGAAGCGCAAAAAGTGCTCTGGTAAGGAAGGGTGTTTAAAAGCCCTGTATTGAAGCGGTTAAAGAAGTGGTAAGGTTACTTGGAGTTCCAGCAAATATAGTGTCGGATCGTGGTGTCCAGTTCAACATTAGAGCAATATCTATGCTGTTTTTTACCTTTTCCCAAAATGATTGGGCCTCCTTGCTTGCTCCCCATTGCTGAATTCTCATATAATAACTCTCTGCACTCAAGTATTAACCAAACACCGTTCTTCGCCAATTATGGGTATCACCCATCCTTTTTACCTAGGTCAATTCCAGAATGCTCCATACCCGCAGTTTCGGAAACTCTAGACTTCTTCTCCACTAACAACAAGTTACTACCGGAGACCATGACTAAGGCACAGGAGACTTACAAAAGAATCTTTGATGGAAAGAAGCGTGGAGAACTCATCCTGGAACCCGGTGATCAGGTCTGGTTGTCCACCATCAATTTGAAGATGGCCTGCCCCTCCAGAAAATTAGGTCCTAAATTCTTGGGTCCTTTTCCCGTGAAAAGAAAAATCAATAATGTCGCCTACGAATTGGATTTGCCTACTTTACTAAGAATACATCCAGTCTTCCATGTTTCTCTTTTAAAACCAGTGACTCCAAATCCTTTTGCGGGCCGCAGGGTCGGTCCCCCCAAACCTATTATTGTCAATGACGAAGAGGAATTCGAGGTGGAAGCAATTCTGGATTGTAGAAAACGGCGTAATCAGATCCAGTTTCTCATCAAATGGAAGGGATACGGGCCTGAAGATAATTCATGGGAACCTGAAGACAACCTGCATGCGGGTGAGTTGTTGCGACCCTTCAAAAACGCACATGCCACTAAGTTAGCTCATCTGGGTATCCGGAGGCTGCCTTTAAGGAGGGGGCTCTGTCATAAAACCCGTTATGCCAGGCAGCCTGGTGCGCGCGCGCGCGCGCGCGCTCCTGTGCGCGTTCCTGCAGGTGCGGGCTTGCGTGCGTGCGTGCGTGCACGCGTCCGGGCGCGCGCGCGCAGTACTTTGAATACACCTGTGTGCGCTGTTGGCTCCAACCAGCCTACTTAATCAGGCAGCCCCTGTTGGCCAGTGCTGCCTGAGCTTCAGCTTCTCAGAGACCTTGTTCCTGTGTTTGTATCCTGCAATATCTTGTTTGATCCTGTGACCCGGCTGGCCCCTTTGGAATTCCTTGACCTCCGCCTGCCTGATGACCTCTGCCTGACTAACTATTCTTCTGCTTGTCCCATTTGTACCTCGCCATCGGAACACCGTCAAACCCTGAAGGTATCTGGATTTTCTTGCTTCCTTTTGAGAGACTTGTGCCTGCTTCCTAGTTCCGCACCTCCCTCCATCTGTGTATCCCGCAAACCTGCACTCCATCTTGTCCCCAGTGGGGCTTAGACCCGGACTTACCACATCCTCTGTATATCCTGCATACCCTTACTCACCTCACCCACCAGTGGAACCTCCACCTGTGTATTCCGCAAACCTGCACCCCATCCTGTCTCCAGTGGACTCTCCTCACCAACACCCGGACACCCTGCACCAGGCTCTCATACCCTTCTTGACTCTCGTGCCTCCTGTACCCATCTCCAGGGGCCGAAAGTGTGATCCGTACGGGAGACCTCCCCTCTCTCACCGTGACCTCTATTTAGAAATTGTTCCTTTAACGGGACCTGTGATTTATGTAGAAATAGTTTTTAGACTTTGAAGAAAGTCAAGCGCTGTTGAGATAACAGCGACAGCCCTGGGGGGGCTGGATGGGCTTTAGGAAGCCCATTAGATAAGAGCTATTCTGGGTAATAGCATATGCTTTAGAAGAAAGCATCTGTTCGGTGTGAACAGGGAGGATTCTGTGTAGTCCTCATTATAAGTCTGCCGCAGCCGTCTGTTCGTGGGTGGACAGTCGTTAATGTGGACCGGGAGGGTGCCAGGATTGACCATAGGTCAATGATAATACAGTACTGTAATTACAAAACAAAACAAGAAGTCTGCTAAGGTGTGCTGGACAAAACCGATCTCTTTGCTTTTCTTATCTTTGCGTAGATGATAAGCTAACTTGTAAACTGTCTGTGTGGAATTTGTCAGCGTTTGTAAGGTAAGACAACGCCTTCCACTGCTCCGTGTTATCATAGGACTTAGATTTAAGAGCGACAGACGTGCCTTCCTATGAATTCCGGGTTCTTTTGTGATTGATGGAAGTTCCCGATCGAAACACAGAGTAGTGCTACAGTATCCGGTGATGTATTGATGTTTATTCTTAATGATTTATGTATGAATGTTTTGACTAGAAAGTTAGCAGAAAAATAGCAGTGTTAGTAATATTTTCTTAAAGGTAATGATTCATTTTGCTGCCATGCAGGGAAAGTGAAGATTGGGATGTTTGGCTTTTTGCCAACATGGTTCAAGTCCTTATATCTCACTAAGCTAATAGATATTGTGAAGAATTTTTTGCGGCATTGGCAGTACAGAACTTGCAAGTACTGTTTGAACCTGTTGGCACTCTGCCAAAAAAAAAAAAATAATTTGAAAGAAAAAAAAAAAAAAATTTGTTTGGTTGTAAATAATAATGTATGAAGCTTGTCTATAAATAAGATGCTGTGGGAGATCTCTGGCTGGCCCGGGGCTCCCTATGGCATCCTAGCCCAAAAGCTGCCCAAGATAGGTTAGCAGAGCCATGGAATGGGGAATTTAGAGGTTAAATTAACTTTCTCCATGCCTTTATCACGCGCCCGCTTCCCCCCCCCCCCCCTTACATTCCATAACCCAGATAACAGAGCAGCACAGACACAAGGACACAGAGAATAGCAGAATGAGTGAGTTTGAAACAAAAGGGATCTTAAAGGGAAATTACCTTGTTCTATATTAACAAAAGACAAGGTAAGAAAAGTAAAGAAGGCAATTGTGACTATAGGTTTGTACAAGACCTAAGGGCCATCAATAGCCTAGTGGTACCGATTGCCCCAAAAGTGCCTGATGTGCCATCAATATTTACCACCATACATTACGATGCAGAGTATTTTACTGTGATTGATTTATTGAACGCATTTTTATTTCCGTCCCTGTGGATGAGGAGGCACAACCAATCTTTGCTTTATGTTTTTTTTAAATCCGCCAACTAACATGGTGCAGAATGCCCCAGGGCTATATATAGACTCTGTAGCCTATTCCAAACTACTCTCAGAGCTTGGATACCAGGACATTGTTCATCCCTGCTGCAGTATGTGAATTCCTCGTCTGCAGTTCTACTCGGGTGGCCGCCCTGGAGGATGGGAGAGATCTTTTGAAATGTATTTTTGAAAGTGGTCACAAAGTGTCAAAGAAAAATTGCAATGGTGTCAGAAAAGGTTGAATATTTTGGTTTGTACTCTCAAAAGGAGAAAGGAAAGTCAATCACAGAAGAGCTATGGCTCTTGTGGGTCTGCCCCGCCCACTTGCTAAGAAAGACATGTTCACCTTTCTTGGTAATTATGATTGGTTACTGCCGCCAATGAGTACCTGACTGTTCCTACTACAATCTCCTGAGACAAGCCACAGGTTTACACATGCCAGATTGTATAAAATGGTCAAATGAAATGTGCAATGCTTTTGTGTATGTGAAAAATGCTATGGTAATGGCTCCAGGGCTCGGCCTCCCTAACTAGGAAAAATGTTTACTTAGTTTGCAGGAAAAATGTTTCATTTGTTTGCAAGGGAAAATTGTAAGGACGTGTCAGGTGTCCTCGCTCAGGAGCTTGGAGGCAAGTTGCGCCCTATTATTTTTTTCAAAGATGGTTCCGGTGCAGGTTCAAGGCATGCCTGTGTGTCTCAGAGGCATCCTATTCGATGATGGTTTTGAGATGGCCACTTCTTTCACTCTGGGGCACGACACTACACTTAACACCACCCACAATGTATGAAAAATGTACATACGCAGCACATGTCTGCTCAAAAGGTTGAGCGGCTATGAGTTGATCTTGATGTCCAATCAAAAATTGCACATCAAATATGCTTCTCCCACTTCAGGACCAGCACCAATACAAATGCCCTTTTAGGATTAAAAGGAGAGCAGAATGAGGTTGTGCCACAACATGATTGCATAGACCTCATTCACCAAGACACATCACCCAGGTCTGTATCTTCCACAACACTGCAGAGCATACACAGGCCAACAAACAGATAGCCAAGGGAAATGCTCTGGCTGATTAGCTGCTAAACAAGCTGCTACTTCACAAAATGCACAGATCCAAATGCCCATGCTAGTACCAGAATTGTTGTTTTTTTTTGTTTTTTGTTTTTTGTTTTTTGATCAGGTTCTTTCAGATTTGCAGGTATGGCAAATGAAGCTGATCTCAGAGGTTGGGACAAAATAGGTGTGCAGAAAGATCCAAAGACTGGATTTCTCTGCAAAGAGGGGAAGCCATGTATACCAGTAGCTAGTGCATCACTTTTGTAGCTAGTGCATCACTTTTTATGCATCATTTTTATTTCCCAGTTCCATGGAATAGGTCACAGAGGCTGGAAAGCCACGTGTGAACTATTGGAGAAAGACTTTTACATTACAGAACTTTCCTTGCCAATTTTATGTAGCAAGATACATCACATGTATCGGGAACAACCCACACAAGGCCGAACATGAACACCTGATATATCCAACAATTCCTTTTACACATTTGCAGATTGACTTCACACACATGCCCAAACTAGGCAAAAGACAGGAATATTTTTTGGAAATTGTGGACAAGTTCTCAAGTTGAGTTGAACTTTTTGTCACCACAAAAGAAGATGCACAAACAGTAGTGAGGATCCTCGTTCAGGAAATCATTCCTCGATGGGGATGCCCACTTCTTATAAACTCAGACAGACAATGGACCTACATTTGTATCAATGGTCTGCCAGGACTTGGTAAAAACTCTCAAGATAGAACGGAAGTTTCACATTCCCCAACACCCTCAAAGCTCAGGGATAGTAGAAAGAATAAACAGAACAATAAAAAGACAAAATAAGAAAGGCCACAGGAGGAACCTTTGCCAACTGGAAGAAGGTCTTCCCAGCAGTCCTGGCAGAAATAAGAATGACCCTTCCAAGACAACAGTGTATTCACCTTTTGATGTCTTGATGGGTCGACCTTTCCCCACCCCATGGGCCAGAGCACATTTAATGATAGAAAAGGGAGATTTAGACTTATTACAGGAAGAATATGTAAGGTAATTGGTTGAAACATTGTAAACAGTTGAGAGAAATGTTGCTCGCACCTTTTTCTTTTTCTTCACAGGAAACTACTCACCCCTTCAAATTGGGAGACACCGTGGTGGTCCATCAGCTGAACAGAAATAAGAAGCAAGAGTATCCTTTGGACCTCCTACCACAGTGGTTGCAGTGACCAGAACAGTCATCCTAGTGAAAAATTGCCAGTCCTGGATCCATGCCAACAGAGTAAAAAAGGTTGCCCAAAGCCCAAGAGCAAGAAGGAGATCTTGGATACAGGAGGCCCTCAAGCAGAAGTCCAAGCAGATGAAGGAGTTCCTGGGAAAGCAGGTCCGGCCAGAGAAGATGACCTCACTTACTTCACCACAGACTTCTGACAAGGCATTCTGCCCACTAATCCTGATCTCTCTGACAGTGTTCCTACCCACCTGGATCACCACTAACTGTATCTACCACCCTGAAGATTTGGGTGCAATTAAAAGTATCTGTGGGAACACAAACACACACACACACACACACACACAAGAACATTATATTGACACAAGCTAGAACCAAGAGAGAGATTGGAGATAGTTTTACTGATAAGATGCTTTTGCTAAAATGTAAGTATGCTTATGCTAAAAAATCAGGGTATGAAGAATGTTGAATATGTAGCATATTAAGCGCTACGCGGACTGTTATATAAATCCTGTATAATAATAATAATAATAATAATATAATAATAATAATAATAATATTACATCCTAGCCCTGCCCGAATTGCCCTTTTGGCTGTACCTTTAAATGTTTCCTCCTTTCTCAATGAGACTCCTCCTGTATTCTTGACTAACATATCCACTCTGTACATAAACAACATTGTTACCTTTCCAATAGCAGGTAGAAGTCATTCCCCTGTTCGGTGTTTTAATTTAGGGAATGAGACACAGACTAACCCCTCTTTCTGCAGCAGGTCAATATTTAATATCTCCATGTGCGAATCCGGAGTCTCTGCCCCTGCCTGCTCACTGTTTCAAGTAATTGACCCAGGGTTAAACTGTACTTTGCATAACTTTTTCTTTTTCTCTAAAAATGTAGGTGAAATATTACACTAATTTATAAATCGCAACACAGTACACTCATAAGTTTGTCGCTAAGAGACCTTTTGCACTGGGACAAAGTATCCATGTATGTTGTAGGAAAGTGTGTTATCCCTGGGTGCCCCTCCATGTTAAGGGATGGTGTTACCTTGTATCCTTGTTATCTGTCATGGGAATGGTAGGGGATTATAAAAGGGGGACATCCACTAGAGGCCAGCTCCAGCAGGAAGCTAGGGACATTTCTAAAACATGGAGCCCATTTGCCAATGTAGGATTTGAGCTTGGAGGTATATTTTTATGGTTAAAAGACATTGTCCTTGTTATGGTACTTATCCTTGCTCTGATTCTTTACCTCTGTTTTAAATGTTGCACTTACATAATTGCGCACCTTCGATCTCCTGATGATAAGGTTCCATCTCACATGACATACATGAAGAGTCATCAGGCAATCTATGCCACAGCCCCAAAGAAGTATTAAAGCACAACATAGAATGTAGAGATCATCTTATATGATCTAAGAGGGGATTGAAGGGATATTTAGTTTAACTACTTCTTTGTATTATAGTCAGCTTCCATTTTGTGTGTCTCTAACATCCATTTTGTGAAGTATGCTCAAGTCTTGCTAATGTAGTTTCGTTTTTCCCATAATACTGTAATCTTGTTGAGTTTAATTTCTCGTAAAGCACGTGATATTTTAGA
>CM053026.1:463633942-463653707 GCA_028564925.1 Lithobates sylvaticus | reverse complement strand
AAAACCTCTTTTAACCCATGTAGAAAGAGAGTTTTAAATAACAGTACCAACATGTTGTCATGTTGTTAATCAAACTGGTTATCAGATAAAACTTTTAAAGTATACATTTGCAAATGACTAAGGCTGGTCATCGATGGGCCAATTTTGTTTTGTTCAACCAGCGGGTTGAATGAAAAAAAAAAAAACGAACCCAATTCCCCATCCACCTCAATTGTGTGGATGGGGAAATCCTCCCCAATGTGTATTTATAATCTGAGAGAGGGGAGACTTACCCAAATTGTCAGCCTTTAACAGAACGTTTCTGCACAAGGACCGTCATGGTAGGATCATCAGGTATTGTTTTAATTAAAGTTACAAATTATATTAAATTACATATCATATAAATATATTACATATACATAGAACATAAGATTACAAGTTGTATAATTATTAAATTACTTTATCATTTTAGGTCTTATATGATATTTTATTGATTGGGTTTACAATTAGTTTCCATGTAGCTTCCATGCTGTCAAATCTCATAGGCAGATACAATTTGTGAATATAAAGTATACAGTTTTTGGGGAATGACAGTTAGTAAATGTGATTTAACATAGCAGCCATTGTTTTATAAAACTGTTGTGGTATTCTAAACTCAACTTAATAAAATGCGACTTCCTTTGTACCAATCTTTCTAAAGTATAAAAAGAGAATTGTAACTTGTTTTTATGGATTTGTCATCCAAATAAATATTTTATTTCACCTATAATGTCTTTGTCGGTTTCATATGCTTGGGAGATTGTCTCCTTAAATACCTTTAAATTATGTTTCCCAGTATTACATGCCATGCAGAACATTTAATATTAACTATAGCACATAATCATATTTATGTCTGCAAGAAAACAGAGTTGAAGTAGCCGGTGACTTCGAGCCAATAACTATGAGGAATTACATTTTGTCATTTTAACAGTTTAGCAATAAACAGCTCATACCACACGGACATTACTGCCACTTTAATGGGATTCACTGCAGCCTTGCTTGACACATTACAACGTGCAGTTAAATTGAATAGCTCTAAGGACACATTACATAAAGGTATTATCTGCGGTATATGAGAAAAAAATGTGAAAACAAAAGCATTATTTTTAAATATTTATTTGTTTACGTAATGATTAACCAACGGTACTGTGCTGGCTAAATATTAATTTAAACCTGTGTTGTAACACTACACAAGACCACAAGATGGCGCTTCTACCTTAGGAAAACAGATTTGTGTTTAAGATTTTGTTTTAAGTTTCTTAGGAACCTAAAGTATAAAGTAAACTAAAGACACAACTTTTTTTTCTTTTAGTTTTGGATAGAGTGGAGAAGGATTATTGCTGTGTCTCTGGGAGGTTCACTATTTGTCCTTTTTACCATTATCACTGATGAAAGTGAAAGAAAATCCCAGATTATTAGTTTTCAGTAGAACAGGAATAAATGGAAAATCTTTCACTTCTTGTTTTGACTATGGGAAAGGAAGTTAAAGGAACTCTCCCCAGTGGAAGACTGGTGGTAAAAAATCCTGACAGGGGTTATAACTCTCCCTTACTCTATCCAAAGCAACAAAAAAAAAGGTTTGCCTTTTCATTCTACTTTAAAACTATTGGCATTGTAAATTTTATAATTGGTCATCTACCTCCCTAAGAAAGCCCATATTGAATAAATGTGGAAGTTGCCATTGCAGAACTCTTATGCCCCGTACACACGGTCGGAAAATCCGACCACAAAATCCATCAGATTTTTTCCGACGGATTTAGTCCGACACTAATGTTGCCTACACACGGTCGGACAAAGTTGTCGGAAAATCCGATCATTCTGAACGTGGTGACGTTTGTTGCCTACAAAAGGGACTACGTAGAGGCTAGTAGCCAATAGCTTTGGTCTTGTAATGTGATCTGAGCATGCGTGGCACTTTGTCCGTCGGAATTCGCTACACACGATCGGAAAAAGTCTGATAGGACTTTGTTGTCGGAAAATTTGAGAGCAGGAGATAAAACGTTGTCTGTCGGAAAATCCGATGGAAAATATCCGATGGAGCCTACACACGGTCGGAATTTCCAACAACATTGTCCGATAGGACATTTTCCGTCGGAAAATCCGACCGGCTTTATACTGAAAATGTTAGTTGCCTGGTTGCCATCCTAATGTATTGGTCTTATTACTTTCCAAGACACTGACCCAGTGCAAGTGTGCAGATAAAGGGTGCATGCTTTAATTTCTTTCTAATATGTGTGCCTGTTCTGGGTCAGTCTTTTAGAATATAATGAAGCTAAACACAGCCAGGCAACTAGTAGGACTCATGCACATGGATACATAAAGCCCTTTCAGATTGGTGTGGCTTTTTTTTCCTGAACAATCTGTTTTACTCAGGATGTGTTTATGCAGCATAGCGGCATTTAGCTTGGTAATCTACAGCAGTGTTTAATGACATAAAAACTGCCAAAATCCTGCATTTCAGATGAGTATTTTGTAGCAATTGACACCAATATGCTTGTAAAGGCATATAAATGCACGGGTATGTGTACGCAGGTAAATGTGTTGCAGTGGAGCTAGAAAAGTGGATGAAGAAATATACAACGCACAGTTAAAAATACTGTGTGTATGTGTCTAAACTCACACAAACACAAGTAGTTCACACATCATTACATGTGATTTTTCCCTGCAAGCTTTCTTTATTTTGTGAACAATGACTTGGGGAGCCAGTCTGTATGATGAGGCCACAATTTAGTGCACTCAGAAAAAGATTAGAGATTTTTTGGATAAATTCTGATGTCTCTTGGGCAGACTTTGGATGGAAAAAATGTTTGCACCACAATGAGCAAGCCTTGTGTGAAGAAGCCAAATTATAATACACACAGGCCAAGATTAACAATTTTTGGTGCCTCTTCCACAGACTTTGGATAGAAGTAACAGGTGTGGAAAAGTTGGGCTTTGGATGTGGGTGGTACTTTCACCTTCTAGAGGTACTCTTGAGGAAAGCAAGAATTGACCTTGCTGTAAAAAATTTAAATTTGATGCCCCTGTCACATAATTGCGGAGAAATCAGTCTTTGGGTGTTGGTGGTGCCTTCACCCCACAACCTTTTAGAGGTACTCTTGATGAAAGCAATAATTGGCTGTGCTGTAAAAAAAACAAAATGTGATGCCCCTGTCAAACAGTTGTGGAAAAATTAGGCTTTGGGTATTGGTGGTGCATTCACCCCGTAACCTTCTAGAGGTACTCTTGATGAAAACAAGAATTGGCTGTGCTGTAAAAAAAAGGTAAACTTGATACTCCTGCCACACAGTTGTGGAAAAATTGGTCTTTGGGTGTTGGTGGTGCCTTCACCCCATAACCTTCTAGAACTAAACTCTTGATGAAAGCAAGTATTGGCCTTGCTGTAAAAAAAATGAATACATTTGATGCCCTTGTCACACAGTTACAGAAAAAATGGTCTTTGGGTGTTGGTGGTGCCTTCACCCCATTTTTTCATGTGCTTCTGCTTCTGGCAGCAAGATCCAGCATCAACATGAGCATTTTAATTGTATCTGTGTGCATGCTCCCATGTTTTTTGACAGAGCCAGGAGTGTCAGACCCAATATATTCTCTAAGTATAGGTTTCCTTTAAAGTGAATCTTGACTTTTCTGCCATGGGGTGACAATGCTGCCTCCCCATAGCCACAGTACAACAATTGAGTGTTGTCACCCTAGAACAGGAAGTTTGTTTGTAGCAGGATCACCAGGTCAAAATACAGATAAAACAGGAAAAACAAATGCAGCTGCCACATTCAAGGCCTGGTAAGCTGCAAAATATATTTTTTTTCTTGGGTTTTAATGGACTTTAATCTCTACTACCAGAAAGTGGGTAAACCGCAATAGGTTCTGGGATGCTCCAAGGTTAGCCTTTCTGCGGCAGCAGTTATTCGCTGCCAACTACCTCCCGCTATTGTTCACTTTATGTTAGTTTTGGTCTGTTTCCATTTAGGCTACATTAATATGTTTGCATTTTAATGCATTTCAGCTTTGATGCATTTGGTATGTACTATTCATCCCTATGGAAGTTGCAGTTTGCTGGAAACCAGACCAAAGATGCCGTAAGCCGGGCTAAGAACAGAGGTACACATGAAGTGTTAGTCTGGAATGTAATTTATTACTTTGTGTTTCAACATGCTACTTTGTTATTATTATTATAATTATTATTATTATAATTTTTTTTACATCAAGCGCTACCCCCACAGAATTTGGTTTCTCTGTTCTGCACCTCGACTCCAAGAACACCCTCAGCCCCTCTGACACACCTGGTTGAATGAAAGTTACTGCACTCACTTTGAGGAACAGAAGTATAGATACCTCTTAACTTGGCTAAGAAGCACCAGGAAATAGACACCAGACCATTTAGTGGTAAATTAACTCAATGTATTGGTACTGGTTAGAATAAATTGTGGGTTGAGCATAAATGAACACACAAAAGGAAGGTTCAAACACAGCCCGCTAAAGGTACCTTAGACCGCGTACACACGAAGGGACAATCCCGCGGGATTATCCGCTGGACTGAAGTCCAGCGGATAATCCCCTCGTGTGTGGGCGCCGGCGGACTTTTTTTGGCCAAAGTACGGCGGACTAAAGTTTTAAGTTTTGTTTTAAAATTATCCGCTGGACTTGGCAGTCCAGCGGATAATCCGGCCGTGTGTAGTATGGTCCGGCGTACCAAAAAGGACGCATGCTCAGTAGCTAGTATGTCACGGACTCGCTCGGTCTGGTAAAACTAGCCTTCGTTTTGAAGCTCGCACAATCGTCACGCTGCAGATTTTTTTTTTTTTTTTCTTCTGACAGCGGGATTTGTATGTTATCGTACTTGAAGAATGATTTTGCCTTGCTGCTTGTATATTCACGCAGAGTACTCCCGAACGTTTTTTCTTCAGCATTCTTTAGTGAAGTTATATATTTGTATATATATATATATATATATATATATATATTATATATCTCTCTCTCTATATATATATATATATATATATATATATATATATATATATATATATATATATATATATATATATATAGATATAGATATAGATATAGATATATATATCCAAATCACCAAATGAAAAATATATCTATATTTCTCAATAAACCCAAAAAAAGATATATCTATATATATATATATATATATATATATATATATAGATATATACGTGTATATATATATATATATATATATATATATATATATATATATATATATATATATATATATATATATATATATATATATATATATATATATATATATATATATATATATATATATATATATATATATATATATATATATATATATATATATATATATATATATATATATATATTATATATGTACATATATCTCTATTTAGATATATTTTATTATTTGTTGGTTATCAAAAGGATTTGTTATTACACATGATACAATTGTGGAGTCAGCAGAGCTTGCCCTTAATTCAGATCTTAACCCTCACCTTTCCAGCGACTGCACTTGCAGTTCCATTGAAGTTGCACTTTACACTTGTATTGTCAAATGAATGTTTAGACATGTACCTGCCTACTCCTAAAGAAACTATGTTTTTGAATAACAAGCACATATATCATTATTTTCTGAAAATTAAATTACCATTTATTCTGGTTTAAACAAACAAGGCAAAACAAAATAGGAAGGCAACACTGGAGCCACTTTGCGATTTTGAGAAGACTTTTTGCCCCAACGGCAGACATCAAGTTTGTGAAGCCAAAAATTAAGCTTGGGCACATTTCATCCAATATAGGGAGCACAAGAAGATTGACCAGGAATCAGACAGACCAGGAACAGCAGCAGATGACATCTATGTCCCCAAGCTGTGGCACTACAACAGCCTGTGTCTTCTGTGAGACCAGACTGAAGCCAGGCAATCACTTCCGACTCTTCCCACCACGCTGCCCTGCACTCTTCCCTGCAGTCTTCCCTGCACGCTTCCTTGGAGGCTGACTTGTGGTAGGAGGAGGAGGAGGAGGAGGAGGAGGAGAAGAAGGAAGAGGAGGAGGAGGAGGAGGAGAAGTTGGTGTCGGGCCTTCATGTGTCAGGCGGGTGGATTCTCGTAATTGACCCCTCAAACCCCCCTTAATAGCCTCAAAAATGAGGCCCTCACACAGGTGCTGTTGGCCCTTCTCCATTTCCAGCAACCTGCTGGCCAAGTAGGTGGCATAGGCCTCTTCTGGAATGGGGGGTTTGTCGAGAATCGCACTCGCCTTCCTAATAAGTTGGAGTGATTCCTCCTCAACAATGGTCATCCTCCTGGGCCTTCTTGGGGGTAAGGGCAGGGGTGGAGGTAGACTTCTTAAGACAGTCTGGCTGTCACTCTGGCTCGTGCTGGGCCCAGCCACCTCCTGGCTCTCGCTGGTCATGTCCTCCTCCTCCATACCACTTGTCCCGGCATCATCCTGGGTCAGCTCATCCTGTGTGCAAATAAAAAAAAAAATCAAACACCTGTTTTTTGGTTTATGGCCTCCTCAATCATCCAATTGTAAACTTATGAAGGAGCAGATAAATTTTTAAAAAGATCCAAAAGGCTATCATTTGGACCCCTGCATTTTCCAAGCAGATCACCAATGTTGTATAAGGCATTTTTTGCCACTACTGGATGTATGTATACACTATATATGTATCGATATGTTGCACCCACACTTTTTCGAAGTTTGCGCAATTTTTGGCAGCTTTTTTCACAATTCTGAGTTCAGGGTGTTAATTGTTTCACATTTTAACGTTTACAGCATTAATATTCACACAATCACAATTTAGGCTACTAAATATATACCTGGCTCCAGCTGGGCGCATCAGCCTGCTCCAAGGTGGAGGGGTCTTCTCCTTCCGTGGAAGCCTCAGCTGGGGTGGAGGGAAGAGTGGAGGGAAGAGTGGAGGGAAGGGTGGAGGGAAGAGTGGACAGTGATTGCCTGGGTTCCATCTGGTCACCTAGAAAAGCCAGTTGGTTGTAGTACCACAGCTTCGGTACATAAACCATCTCTGCTGCTGCTCCTGATCTGACTGATTCCTCAATCTTCTTGCGCTCCCGCTTGTACATGTGCCTTAAACTTGAAATTCTGGCTTCAACAAACTTGGTGTCTGCGTTGGGGACTTGAGTCTTCACAAAATCCACAAGTGGCCCCAGTGTTGCCTTCCGGACATCCCTATTGCCATATAAAGGGTTCTTGAGCTGCCACAGGTTGGTTTTTTTTCTGTACAGCGCAATGAATTCGGACATGAACTGCTGGTCCTTGAATGGATTCAACTGGGCTGCTGACATGTTTGTTTCTGTTTTGTTAGTAATGGCAATACAAAAGACCAAAAACACAAATGTTACTAAAAACGCACATCCAGTTTTTCAAACCAAACATTACACAACACACCCACACACAGGCAGCAACACACCCACACAGGCAGCAACCCCTACACACAGGCAGCAACACACCCACACAGGCAGCAACCCCTACACACAGGCAGCAACACACCCACACAGGCAGCAACCCTACACACAGGCAGCAACACACCCACACAGGCAGCAACCCCTACACACAGGCAGCAACACACCCACACAGGCAGCAACCCCTACACACAGGCAGCAACACACCCACACAGGCAGCAACCCCTACACACAGGCAGCAACACACCCACACAGGCAGCAACCCCTACACACAGGCAGCAACACACACATATCCTTAAAAAATGCAGGCCCAAAACCCAGTAAACCACAGTAATGCATCCTAGAAAACACTTACCTTCGTACACAGCGCTCGCTACTTCCGTTCGGGAACACGTGGGGCCCTCAAACAGCCTTATATACACTGCGCACGCGTCGAAGTCCGCCTGCGTCCTCCGCGTCGCCCGCCCATGACGTTCCTCCTGATGAGTATTCCCCGCCCTGCTTCCCCTCGTTGCATTGTTGGTGAATAAATTCATGAAGATGGCGGACACATTCTCAGCCAGTAGCGCGGAGGAAAGCCCAGAAGCGAACACATCTGCATCCAGCAGCAGATATAAGGCCACCAATATGGCCTTTGAAGAGATGGTGGAGATGGTGGACATCCTCCAAAGGGATGATTACGACGGGGAAAATGGCCCCTACCCTCGACCCAACTTGCGCAAGGACAAGATTCTCACTACAATCGTCAGCACCCTGGAGCAGAAATTCGACGTACGAAGGGGCAAGGATCAACTGCGCAAGCGATGGTCCGACATCAAATCCAGGGAGCACGATCAGTACAGGAGAATTCGAAAAGCCATCAAAAAAAGTAAGTCAAGCACGTGCGCTACTATGGTTATACTTGATATGTCTAATCTTGCGCAGATGTTATTAGCATTCGTACGTGAAACTTGCGCAGATGTTATTAGCATTCGTACGTGAAACTTGCGCAGATGTTATTAGCATTCGTACGTGAAACTTGCGCAGATGTTATTAGCATTCGTACGTGAAACTTGCGCAGATGTTATTAGCATTCGTACGTGAAACTTGCGCAGATGTTAGCATTCGTACGTGAAACTTGCGCAGATGTTATTAGCATTCGTACGTGAAACTTGCGCAGATGTTATTAGCATTCGTACGTGAAACTTGCGCAGATGTTATTAGCATTCGTACGTGAAACTTGCGCAGATGTTATTAGCATTCGTACGTGAAACTTGCGCAGATGTTATTAGCATTCGTACGTGAAACTTCGTACGTGAAACTTGCGCAGATGTTATTAGCATTCGTACGTGAAACTTGCGCAGATGTTATTAGCACTCGTACGTGAAACTTGCGCAGATGTTATTAGCATTCGTACGTGAAACTTGCGCAGATGTTATTAGCATTCGTACGTGAAACTTGCGCAGATTTGATGAAAGTTCAGTTTGACTTCATAACGTTTCTTGAGTTTACCTGGCTTTGGGTTGTTGGAGTTGTAAGGTTGTTTATTATTCTCACTATCTATACAATTACTGCTGTAGTAAGGGTTTTAGGGGTAACTTACACAGGGACTCCAGAAGCTGTTTTGGGGGGGGGGGGGGATAAATATGTTAAGCAGGGTGTCAAGCTCACAATTCCAGAAAAATGCTCATCATCTACAAATACTGTAGGTGGTGACTTTTCGAAGAAGTACACTCACCTGTCCCTTGGATGGTGCAGCTACAATCTCTGATCTTGCAATCATGAAATTAATCTTTGCGGCTTCACTTCCCGGGTCACTATTGGGCATGCGCCAGTTGCGCAATGCAATAGGACTGGTCCGCGCGAGCTCGGGGACCCCTGTGTGTCCCAGCAGACAGCACGGTGGGACGGGATGTGGCGTATACTTCTGTGGGAGTCTAGGGCCGGATGTGTGTGCAAATACCTGCCTTACACAGGTATCTGCAACCCCTCCCCCCTAAAAGGTTCCAAATAAGACACCACAGGGGTGCAGGGATACAATGAGCGGAAGTTCAAATTTAGGGTTGAAGGGCGGTTTAAGTATTGGAGTTTCATTAGATAGACATTTCAATTCTGTCTTCAAGTAGGATCTTCTACACTTTTAAACAATGTTTAATAATCCTATTTTGGCACTCAAATATCAGTGTGATTAAAAGTGTACCTTTTTGTGTTCCATTACCATAGGGGGCAAAAGACTCAGACGTCAGTCCGAACCTACGAGGACCTCCCGGCCTCACCAGACTAATTGGGCAGTTAGCCCAAGCCCACGCGTGGATGTGGCGGAACAGGTGGTTGAAGTGGATCAAATATGCACCCCACCAAGTGAGTGTCTCAGAACACAGATTGAGCTAATAAATTAAGGTCTGCATGTTTTTGACACTTTTTTTCTTGTGTTTTATCTACCCAACTTTTAGGTGATGCTGATCTGTTTGTGGAAGGACAAGCTGCGGAGCCATTTTCAACAGACAGTGCCCACAGGCTTATTGGCCAGATCATGGCCTGGAATCTGCAGCTGGAAAATATGCAGAAGGAGATGGCCACCATGCAGCAGGGAATGAAGGACATGATTGATGTTTTGGGGAGAATCTAAAGACCCCTTTTCCATTTCTTAACATCAATCATGTCCTTCATTCCCCTTTTGATGCGCTATGTTTTACAAATTTTAGAGGCCAAATTTTTAATATGCACACGGTGTGTCAACATGTGCTATGTGCCATCAGGGGATCTCAATGGACGCATTTTGTGTTTGCAACCCCTAATGCTAGTAGGTGAGAGGGAAGGGGTTTCACACACAAAACACGTCCATTGATTCCCCATGATGGAACATAGCACATGTTGACATTACCCATTTTCCTGTTAAATTAGTGTGCATATTCTAAATTTGGCTTCTACTGTTCATGGGTTACCTGTTGAACTTTGTAAGTTCTGGACTTTTACATTGTGTAAATATTTTCAAATCCTAACCCTAAATTTTTTACAATTTTAAAACATGTTTTTATGTTTGTTTAAAAAAATCAATCACAAAAAAAAAAAAAAAAATATGTTGTGAGAAAAAGACCAAAAAAAAAAAAAAAAAAAAAAAAAAAAAGAAAAAAAATTTTTTTAAAAAAAAAAAAAAAAAAAATTAACAAAAAATACCAAAATAAAAAAAAAAAACAAAAAAAAAAAAAAAACAACATAAAAAAGGTTTGGATGTGCACTAGAATAAAAAAAAAAATGTTTGCACAAATTAAACAATGTGTGGCTTCTTCTTTTTAAATACTACCAGTTTGACCAAAACATGTTGTGGTTCATTGACAAAGGGGCTTATTTACTAAACGCAAAACAAGTTTGCCACTATTAAGATGTGCACTAGGACAACATATAAAACAGGCAAAATTCAAAGCTAAACAATACGAAAATACCAATATTTCAAACATAAATAACTGTATTTATTCTTTGTAAAACAAAAAGATGGTTTAAGGGTCTGCTGCCATTGCAATGGCCCCCCTACCATTAAAATAATGTAAATAACGGTCCCGCACTTGCTGGGCTGATTGTGGGGCCAAACCAAGACGGCAATTATCCAGCCCGGTCATGTCGCCTTCCACTCCGGCCTCAGGCCCGATTGGTAATGAGTAGGTTCCCGAATGTTTGCGTAAATAATTGTGCATGACACAGCATGCAAGAATAATAGTATTCAGTTTGTACTCTGCCAGATGTATGGATGTAAGGAGCAATCTGAAACGGTTGGCCATAATACCAAAGGCATTTTCCACAACCCTTCTTGCTCTGGCCAACCGATAATTAAAAATCCTCCTCTCAGGGGTGAGGGATCGTTGGGGAAATGGCCTCATCAGGTGGTCACCCAGACCGAACGCCTCGTCGGCAATGAAAACGAACGGGAGTCCCTCCACATTATCTTCATCTGGTGGCAGCTCCAGGCCACCAGTCTGGAGACGATGACCGAACTCCGTGTGGTTGAAGACTCCTCCGTCCGACATCCGGCCGTTTTTCCCCACATCCACATAAAGAAAGTCATATTGTGCCGACACCACCGCCATCAACACTATACTATGGAACCCCTTATAATTCCAATAGTAAGACCCCGAATGGGGTGGGGGCACAATTCGCACATGTTTCCCGTCAATCGCCCCTCCGCAGTTGGGAAAGTCCCAACGGGAAGCAAACTGGGAAGCCACAGTCTGCCATTCCTGTGGCGTGGAAGGACACTGTGAAGTCAAACAGAAATATACAAATCAAATTAAAAACCAGGCAAAACACCTAACTAAATGCAACAAATTAAGAAACAATTTGGAAGAACATATGTATTTATTTTGTAAGTCCTTGAAATAAAGCCAAAATATTAAGGATAAGGGACAAATCTCTGATTGATGACCCCTCTGATGGCCCAGAGAAGATAATAATGGGGATGTGGGTGTGGAGTAATTAATTGTAAGGTCACACAATATACACATGCAATTAATTAAAGGGGTGTGTGTGGGGGGTGGGTTAATTACAAGCTGACCAAAACCACATGCAATTAATTAACGGGGTGTGTGGGGGGGTGGGTTAATTACAAGCTGACCAAAACCACATGCAATTAATTAACGGGGTGTGTGTGGGGGGTGGGTTAATTACAAGCTGACCAAAACCACATGCAATTAATTAACGGGGTGTGTGGGGGGGGTGGGTTAATTACAAGCTGACCAAAACCACATGCAATTAATTAACGGGGGTGTGGGGGGGGGTGGGTTAATTACAAGCTGACCAAAACCACATGCAATTAATTAACGGTGTGTGTGTGGGGGGGGTGGGTTAATTACAAGCTGACCAAAACCACATGCAATTAATTAACGGGTTGGGTGGGGGGGGTGGGTTAATTACAAGCTGACCAAAACCACATGCAATTAATTAACGGGGTGTGTGGGTGGGGGGGGGGTGGGTTAATTACAAGCTGACCAAAACCACATGCAATTAATTAACGGGGTGTGTGGGGGGGGTGGGTTAATTACAAGCTGACCAAAACCACATGCAATTAATTAACGGGGTGTGTGGGGGGGGTGGGTTAATTACAAGCTGACCAAAACCACATGCAATTAATTAACGGGGTGTGTGTGGGGGGGGGGGGGTGGGTTAATTACAAGCTGACCAAAACCACATGCAATTAATTAACGGGGTGTGTGGGGGGGGGGTGGGTTAATTACAAGCTGACCAAAACCACATGCAATTAATTAACGGGGTGTGTGAGGGGGGGTGGGTTAATTACAAGCTGACCAAAACCACATGCAATTAATTAACGGGGTGTGTGTGGGGGGGGGTGGGTTAATTACAAGCTGACCAAAACCACATGCAATTAATTAACGGGGTGTGTGGGGGGGGTGGGTTAATTACAAGCTGACCAAAACCACATGCAATTAATTAACGGGGTGTGTGGGGGGGTGGGTTAATTACAAGCTGACCAAAACCACATGCAATTAATTAACGGGGTGTGTGGGGGGGGGTGGGTTAATTACAAGCTGACCAAAACCACATGCAATTAATTAACGGGGTGTGTGGGGGGGTGGGTTAATTACAAGCTGACCAAATCCACATGCAATAAATTTAAAAATGAGGGTCAAGGGGGGTGAAAGGGGTGAGGGTCAAGGGGGGTGAAGGGGGGGGGGGGGGTGAGTAAAGCAGTACAATGGAGCTGGTAATATACATTTTTAACCAAAGAAAGTGACTAGGCTAGGGGTGTTTAGGGGGCCAAGATTCCATGCTGGGGAGGTTGGTGCAAGGAAATATGCATGTGACCCACTAAATAATACATTCTTAAAGCTATTTTGATAAGTCAACCATAAAATACTAGACAAAAAACAAATAAAAAAAAATAAAAGGAATAGGGGACATTCATAGAATAGTCCTATCATGGTAATTAGCTAATGATGACATTGATGCACTACATTAGCAAACATACAAGACATAGGTAATTTTAAAAGACAAGACTTACCTTAATGTATTCCTCCTGCAGGACGTGGATAATGGCAGAACAGGTCTCTGGAATAATGAGCCCCAGAGCCTGGGGGGAGATGCCTGTCGTGAACTTGAGGTCCTGCAAGCTTCTCCCCGTCGCCAAGTAACGCAACGTGGCGACTAGCCTCTGCTCCGCACTGATGGCTTGCCGCATGCAGGTATTCTGCCTGGTAATATAAGGGGACAGCGAAGCCAACAGACGGTGAAAAATGGGGTCCGTCATCCGGAGATAATTCCTGAAATCATCAGGATTATTCTCACGGATCTCACGGAGCAAAGGCATATGCGAGAATTGGTCACGCTGGCGCAACCAATTCTTGGTCCATGAACTCCTCCTCACCCTGTTCATGGACTGGGCTCGTGCCAAGGTGTTAACCGCAACACCGAGCCCCTGCACAGCACGAACTCGTTCCCGAGTACGTCCACACTCCATGGCTTCAAAACGGTCGGCTGATCAAACAAACAACTTAACAGAACGCACTGAAGAACAGCAAGGCCTATGAA
The DNA here is from genome assembly GCA_028564925.1 of Lithobates sylvaticus. Classification (NCBI taxonomy): domain Eukaryota; kingdom Metazoa; phylum Chordata; class Amphibia; order Anura; family Ranidae; genus Lithobates; species Lithobates sylvaticus. The sequence goes on along the minus strand of CM053026.1, from coordinate 463,639,761 downwards.
GAACGACCTGAAAAACAGGAACGAGCGGACCAGAACGGCCTGAGAACAGGTAGGAACTGATCCACACGCACTGAAAGCCAGATACAAACCTCACAAGCACAAACTGAACGGCAGAAGCGAACAAATTAAGCAGAAGTCTGAGAAGCGCGAATCGTCTCTAACCAAACGTCAACTAACACGCGATACACACGAGATCAGCTGACAGTGCCCAAAGGGTGTCGTTTGGGATCTCGAGCTTCCTTTTTCTAGTCCCGTCGTACGTGCTGTACGTCATCGCGTGAACCGCCGGACTTTTTGCGTGATCGTGTGTGGTCAAGTCCGTTCGCTTTTTAGTCCAGCGTACCCAGCTGGAGAGTCCAGCGGATTGTCCGCTGGACTTAGGTCCGCCGGGAAAAGTCCCTTCGTGTGTACGCGGCATGATTCGGGCTAAAATGAGAATCATGATTAGAATAAAGGTCACAATTTTCTCACGATTCTCATAACGTAACATCATCTTTCACATTATACAAAAAAATGGGCTAACTTTACTGTTTCGTTTTTTTAAATTCATTGAAGTGTATTTTTTTCCCCCCAAAAATTGCATTCTGTAAGACCGCTGCGCAAATACAGTGTGACATAACATAAAATATTGCAACAACCGCCATTTTATTCTGTAGGGTCTCTAATACAATATATATATATATATATATATATATATATATATATATATATATATATATATATATATACATATATTGTAGGATTGGGGTTATCAGACTCAAACGGTAGGTGCGTTTTCCAGTTAGTACGCCAGTACAAAACTGTATTTTTAAGAGCCTGGTAGCCCACTTTTATTTAAAAGCATGGAAAAGTTTACAAAGACATCAGTACCCACGCAGGGGGGTTCCACCATTACTGTATCTTGCACACTCAATACTTTAGCCTCCTGGCTTACATTGTTCCCATACGGCTGATTCAGGCCTTTAGCCTAGGCCTCAGGTCTGCTCCTCAGACCCAAAAGAGTTTCCTAGAGTGAAGCTCTCTCCTAGCTCACTCCTGATCAGCACCTTGCTGCTCTGTCACCAAGTCCTTCTGCCTCCTGCAGACATGCATATTGTGGCTGCCCCATGCAGCCTCTGACTGCTCTCAGAGGAATGGGAGTCCACCTGACTCCCATGCACAGACTTCCTGTCTGTTGGGTGGAACCCTGAGCCATAGCCAGGTCAAAACTAAATAGCCCAGCACAAAGCTGTGCAATCAGCGTGCCTTTCTCTCCAAAATCTGGCGTAAACCAGCAATCCTCCAGGTAGCAGAGGGTTCTACCGCCACAATATATATATATATATATATATATATATATATATATATATATACAGTGCTCAGCATAAATGAGTACACCCATTTGAAAAGTAAGATTTTAATTAATATCTTAATGAACAAAAGAACCATTTCCAAAATTTTGACAAGACTGAATTTAAATTAGTTGATGCAAAAATGAATACACCCCACAACAAAAACTACTACATCTAGTATTTTGTATGACCTCCATGATTTGTAAGGGCAGCACCAAGTATTCCAGGTATTGAATGAACAAGTTGGCGACATATTGCAACATCTATCTTTTTCCATTCTTCAAGAACAACCTCTTTTAGAGCCTGGATGATGGATGGAGAGTGATGCTCAACTTGTCTCTTCAGAATTCCCCATAGGTGTTCGATTGTGTTCAGATCAGGAGACATACCTGGTCACTGAATCACTTTCACCCTGTTCTTCTTCAGAAATGCAACAATGGCCTTATATGTGCGTTCTGGATCATTGTCATGTTGGAAAAGTGCATGACGAGCAGGGGCACAGAGTGATGGTAGTATCTTCTCTTTCAATATAGAGCAGTACATCTGTGAATTCATGATACCATCAATGAAATGCAGCTCCCCCGACACCAACAACACTCATGAAAGCCCCACAGAAGGACACTGCCACCACCATGTTTCACTGTAGGCACCATGCATTTTTCTTTGTACTCCTCACCTTTGCGACACCATACAGTTTTGATGCCAGCAGTTCCAAAAACATTGATCTTGGTCTCATCACTGCAGAGTACAGAGTCCCAGTAGTCTTCTTTTTCAGAATGGGCCCTGCCAAATTCTAGGTGGGCTTTTTTGTGCATGGCTTCCTTCATGGGCAACATCCATGCATGCCATCATGCCATTCCTCTGCAGTGTACGCCGTATTGTGTCACTGGAAACAGTCACCCCAGCTTGACTTTCTACTTCTTTAGCTAACTGCAGTGAACTTGCATGGCGATTTTCTTCAACCCTTTTTAGAAGACACTCCTGTCAAGGTGTAACTTTCTGTGAATGGTAGGGTTGCCACCCCATCCCTTTAAAACCAAACACATATTAATTACACAGGTTCTGTGGCTGATTAATGTGCTAATTAAATTCACTTAGTGCCTTACCTGCATTAAATTAGCCACATAACCTGTATAACTAGTATTTGTTCGGTTTTAGGGATGAGGTGGCAACCCAAGTGGATGGCCTGGACATCTCTGTGAGATGGTTGCAGTTCCATCTTTGTTAAATTTTTGTATCACTTTTGCTACAGTATTCTGACTAATAAGTAAAGCTTTGCTGATCACCTTGTTGCCTTCACCTTTCTTGTGTAAAGAAATTATTTTCTTTATCAGGCCTTGTGACATTTCTCTTCCATGTGGTGCCATTGCTGACAGCATGAAATGGGAAAGAGTTTTTTGTAACGCCCTTTTAGAATTACTTTAACTGTCTGCTGGACACCTGTTAAATGAATAATTAGACTCGCCTGTAGTTGAATTCTTGTTAACCGCTTCCCGACCGCCTCACGCAGATATACTGCGGCAGAATGGCACGGGCAGGCAAAATCACGTACCCGTACGTGGCCCTTTAATTGTCTGCCCGTGGGTCGCGCGCGCGCCACCAGCGGCGCGCTCGCGACCCGGTCGGGAGCTCCGTGACCCCGGCCGCGGGGGGTCACAGAGCTGAAGAACGGGGAGAGGTTTGTGTAAACAAACCTCTCCCTGCGCTTCCTACTGTGCTCCCTACTGCCTGTCATTGATCGGCTGTTCCCGGTCATCAGGAAAGCCGATCAATGACGTCAGCCCCGCCCCCTAATGTAAAAAAAAACACACACACGTCACAGCCCATAACCCCTCCCCCACCCCCTAGTGGTTAACTCTTTCACTACAACTGTCATTTATACAGGAATCAATGCATTTAAATAGCATTGATTGCTGTATAAATGACAATGGTCCCAAAAATGTGTCAAAAATGTCCGATATGTCCGCCATAATGTCACAGTCACAATAAAAATCGCTGATCGCCGCCATTACTAGTAAAAAAAAAAAAAAATATTAATAAAAAGGCTATAAAACTATCCCCTATTTTGTAAACGCTATAACTTTTGCGCAAACCAATCAATTTTACCAAAAATATGTAGAAGAATACGTATCGGCCTAAACTGAGGAAAAAAAAAAAATTTTATATATTTTTTGGGGATATTTATTATAGCAAAAAGCAAAAAATATTGCATTGTTTTCAAAATTGTCGCTCTATTTTTGTTTATAGCGCAAAAAATAAAAACCGCAGGGGCAATCAAATACCACCAAAAGAAAGCTCTATTTGTGGGAAAAAAAGGACGCCAATTTTGTTTGGGAGCCACGTCGCACGACCGCGCAATTGTCAGTTAAAGCGAGGCAGTGCCGAATCGCAAAAAGGGGCCTGGTCCTTTGGCTGCCAATTGGTCCGGGGCTGAAGTGGTTAATTAGGATTTTGTTGTCTAAAATTAGCTTTGACCTACATTGGGGTGTAATCATTTTTGCAACATAGTCTTGAATTAATTTGTTAGGAAAAATAATTTGTGTGTGCAAATTAACAAATCTTGGTTGCAATCAATGGCCTGCATTTGTGGGAATATTTTGTAGTATAGTGTCCCATAGTAAATATTGATTCTGGAAGGAAAGGAAAGGTTTTCTGACAAGTCTGTTGTGGTGTACTCATTTATGCTGAGCACTGTAAATATAGTTTACACGTGTGTGTAAGTATTGTTATAGAGGAGGAGAGGAGTCCTCATTTACCTCTAGATTTCAAAGGTTTATGCTGAAATTTGTATTTTATAGACACTTTATTATTAGAAATGTATATTTTATGGACCGTACACTTTACTATACACCTTACACTTTACTATTATCCTTTATTGAATAGGTACCCAGCATATTTTGCAGCAATGTACATTTAATGATAAAAGTAATCACATTGCAGACTCTAGACAAGAGAAGTATAGGAGAAAAGGACCTTTCCTGTATCACCTTACAATCTAATGCCCCGTACACACGGTCGGATTTTCCGACGGAAAATGTCCTATCGGACAATGTTGTCGGAAATTCCGACCATGTGTAGGCTCCATCTGACTTTTTCCGTCGGATTTTCCGACGGACAAAGTTTTATCTCCTGCTCTCAAATTTTCTGACAACAAAGTCCTATCGGACTTTTTCCGATCGTGTGTAGCGAATTCCGACGGACAAAGTGCCACGCATGCTCAGATCACATTACAAGACCAAAGCTATTGGCTACTAGCCTCTATGTAGTCCCGTCGTACGCAACGAACGTCACCACGTTCAGGATGATCGGATTTTCCGACAACTTTGTCCGACCGTGTGTATGCAATACCAGTGTCGGACAAAATCCGTCGGAAAAAATCAGACGGATTTTGTGGTCGGAATTTCCAACCGTATGTACGGGGCATAAGAGGTGGGGAGACATTAGACACCACAGGTAAGGGAGGAGACAGTGCGTTGGGCGTTATTGAATTTGGATACTTGACGAACAGTTAGGGTGAAATTTAATTTTCCCTTTGCAAAGTGAATTTTCATATTCTTAAGCTAGGCACACACAGTTATTTTTTATTCAACCAGCGGGCTGAGCAAAAATAAAAAATGTTGATGCAACGATCTCTCCCACTAAGACATTGTAACATTGTATTTCAACAGGGGGACCCCCCCCCCCCCGCCAGCATACACTGATCAGCACTCTCAGCCATTTGTTGTGAGTGACCATCGAATTCTGGTTTCCAGCCGGACCTTTCAATAACAGCTGATTGTTAGTCCAGCTTCTAAAGGAAACACAGCTGTACACATGAACTGAAAGTCAGCCGGTTCCTGCTGAACAGCATGATTTTTGGCCTTTGTGTGTACTGGGCTTAAGTGAAGTTAAGTGGAAATTATTGTTGCAAAGATTACTTGTTCATGTGCAGGGAAAAATAATTTAAAATAAGGATTTTTGCTTGCACCGTGATTGGTTGATTGTAGGTAGCCCAACTTCTCCTCATCATCCTTCCAAAGAAAAAATCCACTTAACTTAGTGAATGAGGTGAAGTTGTGCTGACTATAATCACCCAATAATGTGCAAGTAAATATACAGTTTTTTAAATTGTTCATTGAACATGATTTTGCCAAGAGAACTTTTACTTTGCTACCCTCAATCACTAAGGTAAGTCAAACTTTGCATGTTCTACTTCTTTAGTAAATAAATTTGAATATCTATGGGAAACATCTCCTGACCCCCTTATACTCACCTTATCTGCACTCCCTCACAGCCCTTTATGCCTCTACAGTGCTGAAATTGGCTATATCACAAGCATGGGGGATTAGTGACATCACTCTTTTAGTCATGTGATCATATTTGGGGCCAGTGAGTGGTCACTAGGCCTGGATATGCACAGGGAAGGAGATCATATGTTCTTCCATGCCCGGAAGTGCCTGGTATTCTCAATGGCCGTGGAGTATCAATAAACTTTGAGGAAGAGCAAGG
>CM053026.1:463613425-463633442 GCA_028564925.1 Lithobates sylvaticus | reverse complement strand
GGTTGCTCAGAGGTGGGGGGTCCAGAGTCTAAATTGGGATTCCTCAAAAGTGAGGTCCAGTGTAGAAGGGAGTTCCAGCATCCAAATCAGGGATCCTCAAAGGGTGGAATGATGTACTGGTTCCGGAATTTCCGATGGAAACAGTCCGATGGGAGCTTTTCAACGGATTTTCCGTTGTGTATGCCCATCTGTCTTTTTCTGTCAGAATTTCCGACGGCCTTTGGATTGAGAACCTGTTCTCAATTTTTCAGACGGAAAACCTTTCTATCGGATTTTCCGATCGTGTGTATGCAATTCCGACACGCAAAAAAAAAAAATTCCGACGCATGCTCGGAAACAATTCGACGCATGCTCGGAAGCATTAAACTTCCCTTTTATAGTGCTGTCGAACGTGTTTTATGCCGCTGTGTTACTGACCGTCGGAATTTGGTGTGACCGTGTGTAGGCAAAACAGTTTAAGCTAAATTCTGTCGGAATTCCGACGGGAAAACCATCAGAGCTTTTTCCGACGAGAATTCCGACCGTGTGTACGCGGCATTAGAGGGGGGACTTATTAACTGATTCTTTAGGAGGGATCCAGAGCCCAGATGGGGGTACCCTGGAGAGGAAAATCGTATACTGGTTCTTTAGGGGGTCCAGATTAGGGGTTTCCCACCAGAAGATGGAATCATCTACTGGTTCTTTAAAAGGGGGTCCAGATCCGGGGTCTCTCAGAAGGCCCAGCACCAGGGGGTGACACCATGTTTTTTTTCTGCACCAGATGACACCAACTCTAGTGACCCCACTGCCTGCATGTAGGAATGGGAGCTGGCTATGTCTAGCAAAGGGGGAAAGAGAAGGCAGTTCCACACCATACACACCCCCAGTCTGATCCTGGTCCGGTCCTCAGAGAACATTGGGCAGTGTGCGGTGCATGTGATCGGAGCACTGCCACTGTCCCAGGGGGATTATTGGGTGGTATGCGGCTGCACGGATCCGGTACCGGAGTCCCCAGGGTGTAGAGCTGCAAGCACCAGATACCACCAACACTGAGGTGAGTCCAACCCACACAGCTGAACTCCTTGAGTGATGTGCCCAATCTGTGTATAGAGACTGCACCGCATTCAGCTGAGAGGGGGAGGTGTAGTGAAGAGGGGGAGAGAATTAGTGTTCAGAACGGAATGCATCTGCGAATCAGATGCATTCCCATAGAAGATAATGTGCTTGCAATTCGCACCACAATGCCCAGAAAACGCACACATTTTTTGGGCAATGTGGAGTGCGAATGCAACGCACATTTGTGAACCAGCCTCATTCAAATGAATGTATTTTAACCTGTTCAGATCCACGCTATAGCCGAATGACAGCTACCTACAGCGCGGACCTGCTTTGCCGGGAGTACGTCTCCTGCAGGTCGATCCCGACTCCTTACCACGTGGTCAGCCAAGGACAGCTGATCATGTGACGTAAACAGAGCCGGTAATTGCCTATTTTAAAAAAAAAAGACGCTCATCGGCGGCTGTGAGAGGGACGTCGGATCTGATGACCGGCGGCTGTGAGAGGGACATCGGACCTAATCACCAGCGGCTGTGAGAGGGACATCAGACCTGATCACCAGCGGCTGTGAGAGGGACATCGGACCTGATCACCAGCGGCTGTGAGAGGGACATTGGTCCCAAACACGGAGAGCTGCCACCAGCTCCTCAGTGCCCACATGTGCCACCAACAATGCCGCCTACCAGTGCCCACCAGCACCACCCATCAGAGCCCATAGTGCCTCATCAACAGTGCTGCACTTCAGTGCCACCTATCAGTGGTACCCATCAGTGCCACCTTATCTGTGCCCACAAGTGCTGCCTTACCTGTCCCCATCAGTGCCGCCTTATCTGTGCCTATCAGTGCAGCCTATCAGTGCCGCCTCATCAGCGCACATCAATGAAAGAAAAAAATTACCTGTTTGCAAAATTTTATAACAAACTATGAAACATGATTTTTCAATTTTTTTGGTTTGTTTAGCAAAAAATAAAAATCCCAGCTGTGATTAAATACCACCAAAAGAAAGCTCTATTTGTGTGAAAAAAAATAATAAAAATTTTATTTGGGTACAGTGTTGTATGACCGCGCAATTGTCATTCAAAGTGCGTCAGCGCTGAAAGCTTAAAATTGGTCTGGGCAGGAGGAGGGCAGCATTTTTTGCAAGTGGTTAAAATGTCATGCGAATTGGATGCGGTGCAAGCTGCATCCAATTCGCATAGGTGTAAACCCAGCTTTAAACTTAAAGAGTTCTGATTTTCATAAATTTTTAGGCTCAAAACAAATGCTTCATCAGACAGAGGTAAATGTCTACTGAGGTCACTCCACATATTCTTTACATTTCAAATACCTCAGCATTTTTTTTCTTCTTTTTATTATTTTGGCACTGAAAATACACATAAATTACATTTTATTATTTCTTTTAGGTGTAAAGTCCTATATTGTAGGTCTTTTGCGAAAAAAGCCAGATAGTAAAATTATTTTCCAACTGTGAGTAAAATCCTTTCTACTCTTGAATGTTATAAAAATACTCCTCTTATAGAGTATACAGTATTACCTCACGCTGTCAAGCTATGATTGTAGAAATATTGGCAAGTCCATACAAGATAAACTGTATTTTTTTTAATAGCTCTATACTGTGGATGTACATGTTTATACACTTTAACCCTAAAACTGAACCTAACCCCTTCAATTTCAACCCTAATCTTGACTTTTATGTTAGCCAAACACAGGCCATTTCAAAGAAATTTTAACCACAATAATTACGCTAACGATTGCAAAGATGATTGAATGCACAAACAAGATATCCTACTACTAAATATTTTGGTTGTTTTTATGGATTTAAAAGAAACTGTTGATGGCAGGTTACATTAACCTGTTTAGTTATTTTTGCAGCTTCTTCTCTGCAATACTGGCCTGGCATATAAGACACGTGGACAGGCATCCCCATTAGCATAGGCATGAGCAGGGGGTGTGCTGGGTGTGCCTGGGCACACCCGAATCACCCCTCTGCGGTGCAGATTTCACCTTCTGCATGTAAATTAATGCAATGAACCACTAAATGATAACAGCTTTTTTACACATTTGTAGTGCATTATGGACACAGCAGCCTTCCAGAAATGGCTATGGTACAATTTGGCAGCTCAGTGACCATTCAGTGACAATTTTACTTCTTAAAGCGCAGTTCCACCCAAAAGTGGAACTTCCGCTCATTGTGCAGCTGCTGACTTTTAATTTTTGCAGCAGTGGGCGGCCCTCTGCTTTAAGATATACTTTATTTTTGAATGAAATATTTTTATTATTAAGTCATTTTTAAAATTATTAAACTAACTTTGTCCGCAGAATCATTTTGCATACAAATGTAAAGCTGTAAAAATAAAATGATATTGTTAACTGAAGTTGCTTGTTTCAGAATAATTAAAAAAAAGAAGGGATAAAATACTTTTTTGCCCTAAAATTATTATTTTTGTACCAAAGAAGAAAATTAAAACAAAAAGTTTGAACAGTCACAAAGTAACAGCAGCCAGAAGCAAATTCAATACTGCGGTCCTCTTTTAAAAAAGAATTGAAAAAAAAATGTCTTGAAAGATTGCTTGTACAACTGTTAACTTATTTATGTATCCTTGCAACATTGTAAGACGCTTCATTGGTATTTTTTACAAGCATGACAAAGAAACAGGTGTTAGCTTTACCACCTCCATCCCCAGAAGTATATACTCACCTTTCCCCTTTTCTTATGCCGCGTACAGAATTCTCGTCGGAAAAAGCTCTGAAGGTTTTCCCGACGGAATTTCGCTCAAACTGTCTTGCCTACACACGGTCACATCAAATTCCGACAGTCAATAACACCACGCCTTAAAAAACGTTCGACTGCACTATAAAAGGGAAGTTTAATGCTTCTGAGCATGCGTCGAATTGTTTCCGAGCATGCGACGGAATTTTGCGTGTCGGAATTGCATACACACGATCGGAAAATCCGATAGATAGGTTTGCCGTCGGAAAAATTAAGAACAGGTTCTCAATCCAAAGTCCGTCGGAAATTCCGACAGAAAAAGACCGATGGGCATACACACGGTCGGAAAATCCGATGAAAAGCTCCCATCGGACTGTTTCCATCGGAAATTCCGACCGTGTGTACGCAGCATTATTCTCTCTTGTGACAGAACTTTTGATGTTTGGTGATTGGTCTATCACTGTCACAACAGTGGTCCAATATGAAATCCTCAATCTTGTGTAGGCTTCAACTATAGCGACTCAGAACTTTCATAAGGCTCCATTTTGGCTCCCATGAGCTGGAATGAGAACAATTAAAGGGTGATTATATACTGCTAGGGAGGGGGCATTAAAGAATAATTTCACCTTTGTTCACCTTTTTTTTTTATTTTTCAAAATTCCAGCTCCCCTATGTACCAATGTAGCATTCATGTACTTATTTTGCAAACTCGCTCATCTATGTCTTTATGGACCTTGCTTTGTGCACTGGTCCAAATCATTTGGTGGAGGGGGGTTTATGGTGTTGGGTTGTTTTTCAGGGGTTGGGCTTGGCCCCTTAGTTCCAGTGAAGGGAACTCTTAAGGCTTCAGCATAGCAAGACATTTTGGACAATTTTATGCTCCCAACTTTGTGGGAACAGTTTGGGGATGGCCCCTTCCTGTCCCAACATGATTGCGCACCAGTGCACAAACCAAGATCCATAAAGAGTTCTGACCTCAACCCAATAGAACACCTTTGGGATGAATTAACAGAGGCTGCGAGCCAGGCCTTCTCGTCCAACATCAGTGCCTGACCTCACAAATGCGCTTCGGGAAGAATAGTCAAACATTCCCATAGACACACTCATAAACCTTATGGACAGCCTTCCCAGAAGAGTTGAAGCTGTTATAGCTGCAAAGGGTGGGCCAACTCATTTTTTTACCCTATGGACTAAGACTGGACTTTTTTTTTGTGGCGTGGGGTTCCCCTTAAAATCCATACCAGACCATCCAAAGTCGCCTGGCCTGGGGGCGACTTAAAGTCGTGTTGTAAGTCGCCCTAAGTCGTGTTGTAAAGTCGCCCCAAGTCGTGTTGTAAGTCGCCCCAAGTCGCACTGGAAGTTGTTACCCCTGTGTGAATGGACTGTTAATGATAACGGCATGTGCTATTATTAATGGTATACTATTATGGCGGTGCACCGGCATATTATGTGTTGCGCTTATTTGTGCGCCGGTTCATACGCTCAATTAATAATTTATCTGGCGCACCAATTAAGGTCTGAACCGATGCAGAGCATTCATCTTAGTAAATGACCCCCAATAGCAGCAGATTATTATGAGGTTGAACTGTAGCTTGCTTCACTATTGTTCTACTGCTGTGCTTATGCTTAATTGCTAAATAATTCAGATTCTCTGACAAAACGGACCAGCTAAGATTGACTGTCTTCTGAAATGATTCAGTGTGTGTCTCTCTCTGCTAGCAATTGTAAGTGAAAGTAAATTGGCTGTACGTGTGTACTTAGTTTTAGCTATTTTACTGCTCCTCCTCTTTGGTTACAATCAGCCAATAACATTCATCATCATCATTTTTATTTTACTTTCCCCACCCAATTCCAGCAGCGATCTTTTCTCTCTACGTCAAATCTTTTCTCTCTGCGTCAAATCTTTTCTCTCTATGTAGAATAATCTTGGACTAATAGAGTTAAGGTTAGGCACATTTGACCACAGGTTCAATGGACACAGATTGTTATTGTCAGCGTCGAATCTCCTATCTACATCGAAATGTTGTCACCAGGGGAGGGTTGGCAGCCTTAGGCCTGGAAGGCAAGTCCAGTCAAGTGGCCCATTGAACCACCGAATCGGCTTATCATCCATCTGCACCACATTGCCCGCACAGAGAGAGAGAGAGGGAGACTGCTCCACATTGCCCCAGAGAGAGACCACTTGACACTGCCTGCACAGGGAGAGAGAGACCGCTTGACACTGCCTGCACAGTGAGAGAGAGACCGGTTGACACTGCCTGCACAGGGAGAAAGAGACCGCTTGACACTGCCTGCACAGGGAGAGAGAGACCGGTTGACACTGCCTGCACAGGGAGAGAGAGACCGATTCACACTGCTTGCAAAAAGAGAGAAAGAGACTGCTTCACACTGCCTGCAAAAAGAGAGAGAGACCGCTTCACACTGCTTGCAAAAAGAGAGAAAGAGACTGCTTCACACTGCCTGCAAAAAGAGAGAAAGAGACTGCTTCACACTGCCTGCAAAAAGAGAACGCTTCACGCTGCACACAGAGAAAGAGACCGCTTCACACTGCTTGCAGAGAGAGTAATGGAAATAAGGTGCGTTCAAAGTGAACCGTGCCATTAGCTGGAGGGATTGGCATTTAGAAGGTTAAAACAGGCAGGGAGGAAATGTGACGATACCTCCTCACTGCCTGTCAAATGCCTCAGAAAAGTGACCCAAGCATGAATCGCTTTTCAGTGGAGTGGCAGTGCCTGTGACAAGTGAATAGCCTGTGGGCACACACTGGTGTGCTGTTTGGCTGCAGTACTGGTGGATTTCTTTAGCCGCAGTCCCCCAGATATCTTTTAAGTTGCAAATTTTTTGCTGCATTTTCTAAAAGTGCACCAAAGATGCAGCATTTGGGACTTTTTTTGTGCACTTTTAGAACATGCAGTAAAAATGTGCAACCTAATAGTGGTCTATGGGGGCAGCCAGGGGTAACATGCAGGAAGACTACCAGCTCTGCAGCATACCAGTGTCAGTGTGAACCTCTTCATACCACCTAGGAGGTCGAGGTACTGTCACAGGCTGCCAGAAAGAAAACTCTTTAGTTGCAGAGGGGGAGGGAGAGGGATTTGGGAGAGAGAGAGAGCAGGGAGGGACTCACTTACATGGGCATTCACTAGAGCCTACTGCTTTGTTTTAACTTTCCCGCCCACACATCCTCTGAGTCTTCACAGACAGCACACAGGCTGCCCGAAGTGTGGGCGGGGCTTCCCGGGGTGTGGGCGGGGAAAGAAAGAGCAGATCTACCAGCCATTCATGAGGAGGAGGGAGGGGCTGGACTGGGCTGCGCTCTGTAACACAGACATTTAGCCCAGTGACAGAACACATTGCTGGATGGAGCTGCTGCACTCGGCCAGCTCAGAAACTGCACATGCGCAGTTGTGAGCTAACGACAAAGCGGCCAAATTGTACAGCAGATCAGAGTGGTCCGGGGGGCAATTGCATCCCTGCCCCCGGCCCAGCCCGCCCCTGGTTGTCACAACGAAAACAAAAATAAAGCATTTATTTATGTTGGATCTTTCTTTTTTTCGGATTCTGCACTTTCGTTATCGTTTGTTAAAACGATAACGAAAATACCTGAAATTCGGACGAAAATGCATTCGGACAAAAACGAATGCACATGTCTAAAGGGGACCCCCAGATTACAGCCCCCCCCCCCCCCCATGTGAATTGGTAAGGGGTACAAAAATCTTGTGCAAAAAACACCACTGGAAAAAGTGATTTTTCAGTGCTCCCTTCCTCCCTTCCTCCAATGGCCCCTCTTGTATATGCACTCACCAGAGCGCCTCACCCCTGCTGGGGTAACAGGCGTAAAAACTCCTTATCCGGATGGTGGTGGTAATCCTCCTGTCAAGGTGCCCCGGACGCCTGGTAATTACTGGCCGTCAGTGGTGCTTCCTCTCATGGGTGAAGTGAAGTACAACAACAGCGGGCATTCCACATGCATCAAAAAGGATGGTGCTCATAGCGTGAATCCATAAAAGATTTTTATTTGATTTAAAAAATGCTATAGGTATAGGGGCCGTAGCACCCTTAAAACTTTACAGCAATAAAAAACACTGCAGCGGTATGGAACACTTTTCCGCATTCCGGCTGCTGTGGCGTGCGTTCCACAGACACGCTATTCCAAAACTGGAAGCCGGAATACACAGGAAGGGACGTATTGCATACCAAGTGAAGGTTTTCACTTTTAAGGTTTTCTATCTTGTACTCTGTTATGAGTTTTACTGTATGGTGTCAGATAAGTCTTGTTAAAGAGGAAGTAAACCCTCTGGGACAACTTTGGCCTGCAGGTAAGCCTAGATTAAGGCTCACCTGTAGGTCCAATAAATATCTCCTAAACCTACATGGTTTAGGAGATATTTAGAAAAGAAAGAGCACCGCTATCTACGGCGCATGCGCCGTAGACAGCGGCGCGCAGGCGCACTGCGCATGCCGAGATCGCGGCGATATGCCGCTCTCGTGCGCATGCGCGGGAGTGACGTCATCGCCGCACCAGCGAATCACAGCGCTGGAGCGGCGAGACCCGGAAGTCACTCCCGTAGCGATGGCGGCGGAGAAGGACAAGGATGAGGACGGGGGCTTTGTTTTCAGGTAAGTTATTCATAATGAGCTAGTATGCTATGCATACTAGCTCATTATGCCTTTGCCTTGCAGGTTACGTTTAAAAAAAAAAAAAAAAAAAAGGCTTTACTTCCTCTTTAAGGTCCAATAATATCAAATCTATTGAAAAACTTTTTTGTACATGTAACCGTATTTCTGATTCTACCTGTTTAAATAAATCTAACTACTTTTATGCCGCGTACACACGAAGGGACAATCCCGCGGGATTATCCTCTGGACTCAAGTCCAGCGGACAATCCCCTCGTGTGTGGGCGCCGGCGGACTTTTTGGCGCCAAAGTCCGGCGGACCAAAGTTTTAAGTTTGGTTTTAAAATTATCCGCTGGACTTGGCAGTCCAGCGGACAATCCCGCCGTTAGTAGGCTAGTCCGCCGGACTTTTGAAAATGAACGGACTTGCCGCTCATCGGCAAGTCTGTTCATTTATCACGTGACTTCAGGTACGTAGCTAGCGTAGGCAGTAAATGCCGCCGCGCTAGCTCCGTAACCTGGCATGGATTTAAAGGGACTCCCTACGCCGAAAAACGGTGTGGGGGTTCCCCCCAAATCCATCTCAGACCCTTATCCGAGCACGCAGCCCGGCAGGCCAGGAAAGGGGTGGGGACGAACGAGCGCCCCCCCCCTCCTGAGCCGTACCAGGCCGCGTGCCCTCAACATGGGGGGTGCCCTGGGGAAAGGGGGGCCGTGCGGCCCCCCCACCCCAAAGCACCTTGTCCCCATGTTGATAAGGACAAGGGCCTCTTCCCGACAACCCTGGCCGTTGGTTGTCGGGGTCTGCGGGCGGGGGCTTATCGGAATCTGGGAGCCCCCTTTAATAAGGGGGCCCCCAGATACCGGCCCCCCACCCTATGTGAATGAGTATGGGGTACGATGTACCCCTACCCATTCACCTAAGGTGTAAAATGTAAAGTACAAAAACACCCACACTTTTGAAAAAATAATTTATTGCACTGCTCCGGGGGTCTTCTTCCGTCTTGGGGGTCTTCTCGCCGGACTCCTCCGCCATTTACCAAGCTCTTTTACCGAGCGGAGAAGTCCGGCTACCTTCTTCGTCGTCGCTGCCGTCGTCTGGGGGTCTCGATCCGCCTTCGGGGGTCTTCGGGGGTCTTCCGGTGTCTTCCGGGGTCTCTTCTGTTCTTGCGGCGGTCAACGTTTTCCGCGCCGCCGCCGGCGCCTCTTCTTCTTCTTCTTCTTCTTCTTCCGATGTTGACCCGTCGCTGTCTCTGCCCGGAATGCCAGAGCCGCGCTGCGCTGGGACTTATATAGGGACATGGGGACAGGGTCACATGCTCATGTCACATGGTGACCCCGCCCCCTTGTGATGTCACAGTCCCAGCATCCTCCGGGACTGTGACATCACAAGGGGGCGGGGTCACCATGTGACATGAGCATGTGACCCTGTCCCCATGTCCCTATATAAGTCCCAGCGCAGCGCGGCTCTGGCATTCCGGGCAGAGACAGCGACGGGTCAACATCGAAGAAGAAGAAGAAGAAGAGGCGGCTGCGGCGGTGCGGAAAACGACGACCGCCGCAAGAACAGAAGAGACCCCGGAAGACACCGGAAGACCCCCGAAGACCCCCGAAGGCGGATCGAGACCCCCAGACGACGGCGGCGACGACGAAGAAGGTAGCCGGACTTCTCCACTCGGTAAAAGAGCTTGGTAAATGGCGGAGGAGTCCGGCGAGAAGACCCCCCAAGACGGAAGAAGACCCCCGGAGCAGTGCAATAAATTATTTTTTCAAAAGTGTGTGTGTTTTTGTACTTTACATTTTACACCTTAGGTGAATGGGTAGGGGTACATCGTACCCCATACTCATTCACATAGGGTGGGGGCCGGTATCTGGGGGCCCCCTTATTAAAGGGGGCTCCCAGATTCCGATAAGCCCCCGCCCGCAGACCCCGACAACCAACGGCCAGGGTTGTCGGGAAGAGGCCCTTGTCCTCATCAACATGGGGACAAGGTGCTTTGGGGTGGGGGGGCCGCACGGCCCCCCTTTCCCCAGGGCACCCCCCATGTTGAGGGCACGCGGCCTGGTACGGCTCAGGAGGGGGGGGCGCTCGTTCGTCCCCACCCCTTTCCTGGCCTGCCGGGCTGCGTGCTCGGATAAGGGTCTGAGATGGATTTGGGGGGAACCCCCACGCCGTTTTTCGGAGTAGGGAGTCCCTTTAAATCCATGCCAGGTTACGGAGCTAGCGCGGCGGCATTTACTGCCTACGCAAGCTACGTACCTGAAGTTACGTTCGAAATGAACGGACTGCTCCGTGTGTGGGCAAGTCCATTCATTTTTAAAAGTCCCGCGGACTTTGGCCGGCGGATTGTCCGCCGGAGAAGTCCGCGCGTGTGTGGGCAAGTCCGCACGTGTGTGGGCAAGTCCGCACGTGTGTGGGCAAGTCCGCACGTGTGTGGGCAAGTCCACACGCTCGGAAAGTCCGGCGAAGCCAGCTCGAAAGTCCAGCGGATTGTCCGCTGGACTAAGTCCGCCTGCAAAAGTCCCGCACGTGTGTACTCCGCATTAGACTAACTACCTATGTGCCTTGAAAAAGTCCAATTATTAGAATTTCCTCCCTATACATCAATACATATATGCACATTGCACTTTTTACGTAAAGTTGTTTACATACACGTGTTTACATACACCTATTTATTTCCATTCATGTGGTCTGCTCATGTGTGCACCCACCACACATATATTTTTATATTTTTATACAGCTTCTAGAACAGCCCCAACATCCCTTTATAGATTTTACATTAGCATATATACCACACCTGCAATCTTACAATTCGCAAAGTGTTGAGGCTTAAATACTTTTCCATTTGGTAATATGATGTTTGATTTAGTGTTCGTGTATTGACAGACGGTACAACCGCAGCTTGTAAACATACCTAAATGTTTACAAGGATCCTACAAATTTGCTTTGGACTAATTTGTCTTCTATGGATATAGCCTTCCGAAAAGTAATAGCAGAATGTGCTGATATATAGATGCAGAGTGTTGGATCAATTTCCAAAATCCGACAATGTTTTTCTTAATCTAATGCCGCGTACACACGTTCGGACTTTGTCCGCCGGACCTAGTCCAGCGGACAAACCGTCGGACTTTCCGAGGGGGTGACTTGCCCACACACGCCCGGACTTCCGAGCGTGTGACTTGCCCACACACGCCCGGACTTCTCCGGCGGACAATCCGCGGGAAAAAGTCTGCGGGACTTTTGAAAATGAACGGACTTGCCCACACACGGAGCAGTCCGTTCATTTAGAACGTAACTGCAGGTAGACGGGGCTAGCGAAGGCAGTGAATGCCGCCGCGCTAGCCACGTCACCTGGTATGAATTTAAAGGGAATCCCCACGCTGAAAAAACGGCGTGGGGGTCCCCCCCAAATCCATCTCAGACCCTTATCCAAGCACGCAGCCCGGCAGGCCAGGAAAAGGGTGGGGACGAGCGAGCGCCCCCCCCCTCCTGAGCCGTACCAGGCCGTGTGCCCTCAACAGCATCCTCCGGGACTGTGACATCACAAGGGGGCGGGGTCACCATGTGACATGAGCATGTGACCCTGTCCCCTTGTCCCTATATAAGTCCCAGCACAGCGCGGCTCTGGCATTCCGGCCAGAGCGAGCGACGAGTCCACATCGGAAGGAGAAGAAGAAGAAGAAGAAGGCGGCGCAGAAAACGACGACAGTGGCAAGAACAGAAGAGACCCCGGAAGACCCCAGAAGGCAGATCAAGACCCCCAGACGATGGCGTCGACGACGAAGAAGGTAGCTGGGCTCCTCTGCTCGGTAAAAGAGCTAGGTAAATGAGTGGAGGAGTCCGGCGAGAAGACCCCCCAAGACAGAAGAAGACCCCCGGAGCAGTGCAATAAAATATTTTTTAAAAATTGTGTGTTTTTTTTCTTTACACTTTACACCTTAGGTGAATGGGTAGGGGTACATCGTACCCCATACTCATTCACATAGGGTGGGGGGCCGGGATCTGGGGGCCCCCTTATTAAAGGGGGCTCCCGGATTCCGATAAGCCCCCACCCGCAGACCCCAACAACTAACGGCCAGGGTTGTCGGGAAGAAGCCCTTGTCCTCATTAACATGGGGACAAGGTGCTTTGGGGTGGGGGGGCCGCACGGCCCCACTTTCCCCAGGGCACCCCCCATGTTGAGGGCACGCGGCCTGGTACGGCTCAGGAGGGGGGGCGCTCGCTCGTCCCCACCCCTTTCCTGGCCTGCCGGGCTGCGTGCTCGGATAAGGGTCTGAGATGGATTTGGGGGGGACCCCCACGCCGCTTTTTTGGCGTGGGGATTCCCTTTAAATCCATGCCAGGTGACGGGGCTAGCGCGGCGGCATTCACTGCCTTCGCTAGCTCCGTCTTCCTGAAGTCACGTGCTAAATGAATGGACTTTCCGATGATCGGCAAGTCCGTTCATTTCCAAAAGTCCGGCGGACTAGCATACTAACGGCGGGATTGTCCGCCGGACTGCCAAGTCCAGCGGATAATTTTAAAACAAAACTTAAAACCTAGTCCGCCGGACTTTTGGCGCCAAAAAGTCCGCTGGCGCCCACTCACGGGGGGATTGTCCGCCGGACTTCAGTTACAATCCCGCGGGATAGTCCGTTCGTGTGTACGCGGCATAACGAATATTTTTATGTTGATTGTTAAACTTAGTGATTAGTCTAGTATGTTGATGTTTAGCAGGTGTGTCAGTGTCAATCGGAAAAAGTAGTTCATAATTTGACTTATTACAGGCTCTCTTGAAAGCCCTTTTAAGACAAGAGTGGGAGTATCCCAGACTTAATAGTCTCTGCTTAAGGAGATTGGCCACAAGATAGAAACATTCATCCATGGAGCAGTTCCTTCTCAGTCTAAGGTACTTACTGTATGGGATGGATTGTACTATGGGTTGGAAATGAGCACTAGATGCATGCAGGATGGTGTTCCCCGCAGTGGCCTTGCCATAAAGCCCACTGGAGAGACCACCATCTGCATTCTTTTGGATTTTCACATCCGAGAAGGTAATTGCGGTATTGTAAGACATAGTAAACTGTAAATTAAAATTATTTTTGTTAATAGCTGATATAAATGAATTCAAGCTGGCTACCGAACTTTCCCAGATGATAAAAATGTCATCAATGTAGCAATACCATGTGGTACTGTGACTCATTAGTGACGACAGTTCTTCGTCATCCAATAGGGATCACTCCCACTCCCCCAGGTACAGATTGACATAGGAGGGGGCACAAAGAGGTCCCCATTGCCACCCCCTGCACCTGGAAGTACTGGGATCCATCAAAAGTAAAAGTGTTGTGTGACAGTATAAATTCCAGTGCCGTTGTAATAAATTGATGGATCTTCTTATCATCCCTGTGTGATTGAGAGAGGATATGTTCGATTACCTAAATGTTGAGGAATGGAGCTATAAAGTGCTTCCACATCAATAGCTACCAAAAGGCTGTCAGGGTTTAGGAAAACATCTTCAAGATTTTGTAATAAGTGTATTGTATCCTTTATGTATGACGGGAGATTTGTCACATGAGGTCTTAGAAAGGCCTCTATGTATCTACTCAGATTTTCTGTAATACTGCCTCTACCTGAAATAATGGGTCTCCTGGGTGGGAAGTGAGTTTCCTTATGAATTTTTGGCAAGCAATATAGGGTGGGAATTTTAGGGTGCTTGGTACAAACAAATTCCCAGATGTCTTTTAATGATTGAGGAATCGTGTATAGGTGATAAACCAGTACAAAGTGAAGTATTTGGGGCGAGTGTTACATATACCACGTGTGTTACCTTTACCTGGGTAAAGAACAGTTCCAAAAGTTGGAGGTATAGAGTGCTGTTGTGTCAGTGTTGATTCGATTACACGTTTCTTTTGTGTTGGATCAACTTGTGATGTAGACCGTTTCGTCTTTTGAGATCTCCTATCATCATAGTATGACTTCTGTGAGAAGGAGGAAGCAGTAGAGGAGTAGTAAAAGTAGAATTAGTTCCTTGAACATTCTGATTGAGATTCCTCTGTCTATTACCCATATTGCCTGATCTATTGCCTTGATGCCACTTATAGGCTTTTCCCTCTTGGAAGGCCCTCTTGTCCCTCCGAAATGTATTTTCTTTTGTTGCCAAAGTGTCATGGGTGAAAGAATCCAAATGATTTAGATTCTTTGCTCCTGTTCTTTAAAGTTAGCTGCACTTTTTAGATGTTGTAATTTGGAATATAGTTGATCAATGTCTTTATCAATATTGATCATACGTTTGCGATATTCCTCATTCAGAAGTTTCATCATAGATACAATACATTTCTGCAAATTAATTTCCCATTTATTTTTGAAGGTATATTAAAGGGATCTGACAATACATTACAGCTGCGATCAGTTTTAAATGATATTATTTCCTTTATAAATGTAATTTTGCTGTGGTACTGTTCTAAATATGGGAAAACTGCGCCACTTTACAGACATACTATAGACACCCCCCCAGGCACGATATTTAAAGGAATATTTCATTTTTATTGTTTCACTTTAAGCATTATTAAAATCACTGCTCCTGAAAAAACGTCAGTTTTTAAAACTTTTTTTTGCATTGAAACATGTCCCCTGGGGCAGAACTCCGGTCCCCAAACCCATTTTATGACAATACCATGCATATAAGCCTTTAAAATTAGCACTTTTGATTTTTCATGTTAGTGTCCCATAGACTTTAACAGGGCTCCGCGGCTTTCAAATTTGCTGCAAAGACCGATTATGCCACGTACACGCGATCGGACTTTCCGGCGGACTTGGTCCGGCAGACGTTCTGATCGTGTGTGGGCTCCAGCAGACTTTTTGCTCCCAAAAGTCAGACGGACCTAGATTTAAAACATGTTTTAAATCTTCCCGCCAAAAGTCCACCGGACCCAGTTCCTGTCAGGAAGTCCGCTCGTCTGTATGCAGGTCCGATTGACTTTCCAAATGAACGGACTTGCCCACACACGGACTAAAGTCCGTTCATTTCGAACGTGACTCCAGGTATGACGGGACTAGAGAAGGAAGTTAATCTCGCCACTTTCATCGGCGAGATTGACACCTTGCAAGCCTCGTTGCCTGATATGGATTTTGAGGGTAACCCCCTACGCCGAAAAAAACGGCGTGGGGGTCCCCCCAAAGTCCATACCAGACCCTTATCTGAGCACGCAGCCCGGCCGGTCAGGAAAGGGGGTGGGAACGAGTGAGCACCCCCCCCCCAGCAGTATCAGGCCGCATGCCCTCAACATGGGGGGGTGAGTGCTTTGGGGAAGGGGGGTGCCCTGCGGCCCCCCCACCCAAAGAACCTTGTCCCCATGTTGATGAGGACAAGGGCCTCTTCCCGACAGCCCTGGCCGTTGGTTGTCCGGGTCTGCGGGCGGGGGGCTTATCGGAATCCAGGAGCCCCCTTTAATAAGGGGGCCCCCAGATCCCAGCCCCCACCCTATGTGAATGAGTATGGGGTACATGGCACCCCTACCCATTCACCTAGGGAAAAAAAGTCAATAAAAAAACACACTAGACAGGTTTTTAAAGTAGTTTATTAGGCAGCTCCGGGGGTCTTCTTCCGACTTCGGGAGTCTCTCTGCGCTTTCTGGCCTCTTCTCCGGTTCTTCTGCAGGGCTCCTCTGCTATCTTCTTCCAGCTCTTCTTCTTCCGTCTTCTTCTTCTTCTTCTTCCTCCTTCTTCTCTTCTTCCGATGTTGACACGACACTCTCTCCCGCTGTAATCCGGTGGACATGCTGCGTATCGACTTATATAGGCATAAGGGTCGGGGTCACAAGGTGATGTCACCCGGTGACCCCGCCCCTTATGGCGTCACAGTCCCAGCATGCCCTAGACTGTGACTGTGGTATGGACTTTGGGGGAACCCCAGGCCAATTTTTTTTGGCGTAGGGGTTACCCTCAAAATCCATACCAGGCGACGGGGCTCGCAAGGTGTCAATCTCGCTGATGAAAGTGGCGAGATTGACTTCCTTCTCTAGTCCCGTCGTACCTGGAGTCACGTTCAAAATGAACAGACTTTATTCCGTGTGTGGGCAAGTCCATTCATTTGGAAAGTCCGTCGGACCTCTGCCGAAAGTTCGGCGGATTGTCCGCCGGACCAAGTCTGCTGGAAAGTCCGTCCGTGTGTGCACAGGTCCGCTCGTTCGGAAAGTCCGACGGACCTTCGCTGCAAAGTCCGGCGGATTGTCCGCTGGACCAAGTCTGCCGGAATGTCCGATCGTGTGTACGCGGCATTAATGTTCATTGTTCGCCGAACATATGAACAACAAAAAGTTTGACCCGAACTTATGCTCGGGCCAAACCGTTTGCCCATCCCTACCCTTAGCAATATGCACTAAGCATTTCAAATTTATGCCCCATTGTAGAGAGGCTTATTGGTCAATGCTTGTGTTAAAAGTATTTAACCTCAGTGAATGCAGAAGGATAAATGGCCATGCATAGGCAGATATTATCACTGGATAACTTGTAGTGTTAGTGCAATAATTGTGTTTTGTACATGACCTACAAAGGACTTCAGGGGTTTACAAAATTCTTCATTCATTTTTATTTGCAGTAAAATTATTTATATAACCACTGAGCAGAAATATTCTGGTACTGAGTAGTACAGTAGCTTAGTGGTTAGTATTTTAATCTTGCAAGACACTGTCTACATTGGGGTGCATGTTCTCCATGTTTCTGGATGGGTTTCCTCCAGGTACTCTGATTTCCTCTCACACTCCAAAGATACTGTATACTGGTTAATAGGTTCCTGTCTAAACTGACCATAGTATGTGTGTATGCATGTGAGATAGGGACCTTAGATTGTAAGCTCCTTGATGTCAAAGACTAAGGTATCTGCTGAAGGTATCAATTGGAGATAAGTGATCATATTTCCAGGATTCGCAGTGTTAGGCAAGCCTGACATTTCCCCAAGAATGATGGCCAGGGGGACATCCTTGATCACACTGAGAATTGTGCTAAAATTCACGACTCAATTAAAAGTTTGACGTGATGCACACAAGGTTAAGTTACCTACTTTCTTCTTCTCAGTAAAAAGGGAAGGTCTGGTTAAAACACTCAGAGATTTCTGATGTCAGAAGAGCTAATTTCTTGATGAACTGTACTGATAAATGGCTCAATACTCAACCGAATGTCTGGTATGATATGTATAAAAAGCATATTATTTTAAGGTTATATATCTAGACTTGAGACGCATACCAAGAGACAGGTTTATCCAGGATGATTAAGTGGAGTAGCTGAGCTTTCAGGGAGTGGTAAAACAGACATAGTGGATTAGTGTAAAATAGATGAGGAATTTGTGCTACCAGATCTATAGCATTTAGGGATTAAAATTTCAGTAATTCTGATGAACTTTGTTTACGTACAGTGTACAAACAATAATGAATTCTTCTGTTACCAATCACTATTTTCTGTATGTTACTGCATTTTTCAAAAGTCAGCAGCTACAAATACTGCAGCTGCTGACTTTTAAAATATGGACATTTACCTGTCCTGGGCACCGGCAATGTCAGCACCCAAAGCTGATCTGTCTCTCGGCTCTCGGGTGCTGCCGCCGCCATCTTCGGTAAGGTAAATTACATAAAAAGAAAAATGCAGAAGGCAAGGCTAAATTGTAGTGACTTGGGAAACAAGAAAGACGTTTAGCAAGGTTAGTTAGTTATTTTTGCAAGGGTAGTGAGTCAACACACTGTTGGAAATGCATACGTTTGGGGTGCCATGCAGGGAAAATTGTCTTGTAATGGTACCTTAGACATGACAGTCTCAGAATTTAGTCTAGGAAGATCCCTTTGACCACCTTTTGACAGTCACAACCACCTTCAGCAAATCAATCTCAGTGTAAATAGCCATTTTTATTGAAATATCTCCTTGTCACCTAACAGCGGTGACTTAATCATGCAAAGGGTGTTTGAAGGAGTCATACCAAGTCCAACTACTCTCTAATGGCCATGCCTTGCTGTAGCAGCTTTTTACTTTCTATAATGAACATGTTTATTTAGCCTGAAGTTTGGAAGAAAAAAAAATCTATATTTTCAGGGAGCACATATTTGGAATTATTATTGCAGTGTTTACTTGCTTTATTCCCCACCTTTGCAGGTCTCCTCCTGTTCATGTGAATTCCGCTAGAGGAATATGGGAAATCCATTGAAGACCACTCTTATAAAAATGCTAGTTCTCTGACTGTTTTGTTGACTATGTGGCTTTTAATACTTACTTATTCGCTGGTCTAGAACAAGTATGCATATCAGGAAAGTCAGGGTAAGGTCAGACATCCTTATATGTATACTTGTTCCAGGTTAGTGACTTAAAGCGGTTCTGCACACACGTTTTTTTTTTTTTTTTACATTTTAAAATTATTAACATTCTAAGGTTATACTCACATTTTATATTGTTTTCCGGTATCAAGGTCCGTTTTGATTTAAAATCTGCACTTTTAAAAATCTTCAACCTGAGTTGTCATTTTGCTTGTGGGCATTTGAAGCCGACAAGCAATCACTTCCTTGTTCCATTCTATTTGAGGAACCAGCATTCCTTGCTGGTTCCCGCGCATGCTCACTGGCAACAGCGCTGAGCAGTGTAAACATCTATGTTGCCATCACAACGTTGTCGAAATCACGCAAGATTTCGCATTGGCTATGCGCACGTCTTTGAAATCAAGCGAGATTTCGTTTCGGCTAGGCGCACTGACTCCTGGGATGAATTACACGAGATCCCAGGAGACCGTGCGGCGATCAACGTAAATGATGCTGATCCCTGCACAAACCCCGCCCACAGCCACAGGGACAGAACAGTAGGACCACAAACCCCAGCATATATCTAAAGGTAGGAGGAATAAAAAAAATTAAACGTCCCTTGAGCACTCTTTCCAGCATGTAAAAAGCAATGACATTAAGTTATAAATGTGTGTGCAGAACCGCTTTAAATATCCAAGAGCAGAGGGTCAGCATGACAGCTAGGCAACTAGTATTTGTAAAATGAGAAGTTTGCAAAACAAACCTATATGTCTCTATCTCTGGAAACGCTTTCTTTAACCAGTTGAGCTATTTGGGCATGTGCCATATGCCCAGGCATTGAAAATTATAAAAAAGAAAGAGCTTAAGACTGCAGAGTATGAACCATGAGGCAATCAACAAATATCACTTCTGGGTCCAAAGCTGCCAAAATCCCAGCTTGGAAACTGGGTAAACAGTAGGTCAAACATAGTCTAAACTTGACTGGCTGGAGAGGAGGACAGGAGAAACAATGAGGCTTGTGAGCCCTTAAAGTGTTACTAAACCCACAATAGTAAAATCAGTCTGTATAGGCAGTAAAGCATGCTTGTTATACTGACTGTGGAACCTAAGGGGTTAATCCTCTGCATTGTGTAAAAAGGCTGTTTGATCCTGTCCTCTCTGATCCTCCCCCTCTTCCACTGTCCCCAATCCATCTCCTTATAGAACAGAGCCCTGGAGTCACTCTGCGCATGCTCAGTTTGGTGTATATTGCTAGAGAGTTATTTTTTTTGTGAGGGTGCTTGTGATCAGACCAGGGCCAATCAGCACTGTCCAGATAGAGGGTCAGGGGTCCTGCAGCCTCATAGGACAGTCAGAGTAGAATGCAAACTCCTCCTACAAACTTTAAACAGACACTGATAG
>CM053026.1:463218623-463612948 GCA_028564925.1 Lithobates sylvaticus | reverse complement strand
CGGGGAGGATTATGCACTTAAGCAAGCACTTTGTCAATCAGCAGCAGATGGTAAAAATGTGAAGGGGTTTAATATTAACCACTTCAATACCAGGCACTTTCGCCCCTTCCCGCCCAAGCCAATTTTTAGCTTTCAGCGCTGTCACAATTTCAATGACGATTGCACGGTCATGCTACACTGTTCCCAAACAAATTTTTTATAATTTTGTTCCCACAAATAGAGCTTTCTTTTGGTGGTATTTGATCACTGCTGGGGTTTTTATTTTTTGCGCATCAAATAAAAAGAAGACCAAAAATTTAGAAAAAAAAAAGTTTCTTTGTTTCTGTTTTGTAAATAAGTATGTTTTCTCCTTCACTGACGGGCACTGATGAGGCTGCACTCACAGGCACTGATAAGACGGCACTGATGGGCACTGATGATGGGCACCGATAGGTGGCGCTGATGGGCACTGATAGGCGGCACTGATGGGCACTGATAGGTGGCACTGGTATGCAGCACTGATGGGCACTGAAAGGCTGCACTGATGGGTACTTATGGGTGGCACTGATAGGTGGCACGGATGGGCACTGATGGTTGGCACCGCTAAGCATCACTGATGAGGAGACATCTGGCAGGCATTCATAGTGGGCACTGACTGGAACCATTTGTGGGCACTGATTGGCATCTTTTAGGGCACTGTGTGGCATCCCTGGTGGCCATGGGGGGCATACCTGCTCATCAATGTGTGGTGGGCGCCCTGGTGGTCCTGGCCCACACTATATAAGTCCATGCCCCACACTATATAAGGCTGCTTACATAGCAGCCGTGTGTAGTGTTGTTGGCGTGGACAGAGAGATAGCTTGAGTTAGTTTAACCGCTTCCCGACCACCTCACGCAGATATACTGCGGCAGAATGTCACGGGCAGGCAAAATCCCGTATATAAACGTGATTTTGCATTTGTGGGTCGCGCGCGCGCCGCCAGCGGCGCGCTCGCGACCCGGTCGGGAGCTCCGTGACCCCGGCCGCGGGACCAGCGGACCCGATCGCCGCTGGTGTCCCGCGATCGGGTCACGGAGCTGAAGAACGGGGAGAGGTATGTGTAAACAAACCTCTCCCCGTGCTTCCTACTCTGCCTGTCATTGATTGGCTGTTCCCGGTCATCAGGAAAGCCGATCAATGACGTCAGACGTCAGCCCCGCCCCCTAATGTAAAAAAACACACACGTCACAGCCCATAACCCCTCCCCCTAGTGGTTAACTCTTTCACTACAACTGTCATTTATACAGGAATCAATGCATTTAAATAGCATTGATTGCTGTATAAATGACAATGGTCCCAAAAATGTGTCAAAAATGTCCGATGTGTCCGCCACAATGTCGCAGTCACAATAAAAATCGCTGATCGCCGCCATTACTAGTGAAAAAAAAAATATTAATAAAAATGCTATACAACTATCCCCTATTTTGTAAACGCTATAACTTTTGCGCAAACCAATCAATAATCGCTATTTGCGATTTTTTTTTTTTACCAAAAATATGTAGAAGAATACGTATCGGCCTAAACTGAGGAAAAAAAATTGTTTTTTTATATATTTTCTATATATTATAGCAAAAAGCAAAAAATATTGCATTGTTTTCAAAATTGTCGCTCTATTTTTGTTTATAGCGTAAAAAATAAAAACCACTGGGGCGATCAAATACCACCAAAAGAAAGCTCTATTTGTGGGAAAAAAAGGACGCCAATTTTGTTTTGGAGCCACGTCGCATGACCGCGCAATTGTCAGTTTAAAGCGACGCAGTGCCGAATCGCAAAAAGGGGCCTGGTCCTTTGGCTGCCAATTGGTCCGGGGCTGAAGTGGTTAAGCAGGCAGGTTATTTAGTTAGTGGCAGTGTATTTGATATATATACACTCTGCATCCAGTTTAGCCTATATCTACAGTGCATTCGGGGGTGTAGTGTTTCTAAAGCCCCATACACGCGGTCGGATTGTCCAACGGAAAATGTCCTATCGGACCATGTTGTCGGAAATTCCGACCGTGTGTAGGCTCCATCGGACATTTTCCATCGGATTTTCCGACGGACAAAGTTTTATCTCCTGCTCTCAAATTTTCCGACAACAAAGTCCTATCGGACTTTTTCTGATCGTGTGTAGCGAATTCCGACGGACAAAGTGCCACGCATGCTCAGATCACATTACAAGACCAAAGCTATTGGCTACTAGCCTCTACGTAGTCCTGTCGTAGGCAACAAATGTCACCACGTTCAGAATGATCGGATTTTCCGACAACTTTGTCCGACCGTGTGTATGCAACATTAGTGTCGGACTAAATCCGTCGGAAAAAATCTGATGGATTTTGTGGTCGGATTTTCCGACCGTGTGTACGGGGCATTATACACTTCAAGTGAGTACACCCCTAATAGAAAATTTCCAAATTGGGCCCAAAGTGTCAATATTTTGTGTGG
Organism: Lithobates sylvaticus; assembly: GCA_028564925.1. Taxonomy (NCBI): domain Eukaryota; kingdom Metazoa; phylum Chordata; class Amphibia; order Anura; family Ranidae; genus Lithobates; species Lithobates sylvaticus. Next base: position 463,610,506 of record CM053026.1, on the reverse strand, counting down.
CCACCTTTATTTTCCAGCACTGCCTTAACCCTCATAGAGTTCACCAGAGCTTCACAGGTTGCCACTGGAGTCCTCTTCCACTCCTTCATGACGACATCACAGAGCTGGTGGATGGTAGAGACCTTGCGCTCCTCCACCTTCCGTTTGTGGGTGCCCAACAGATACTCAATAGGGTTTAGGTCTGGAGACATGCTTGGCCAGTCCATCACCTTTACCCTCAGCTTCTTTAGCAAGGCAGTGGCCGTCTTGGAGGTGTTTGGAGTCGTTATCATGTTGTGTGAAGGGGAGGGGAAAGTACTGCGCTGACACAAAAAATTAAGTGAAAAAAGCATCTAACACTCAAACAAAGTCCAAATCAATATACAAAAAAATCAGTGTAGCGCTAAAAAATGTGACCATGTAAGTGGAAACATCTGTGCATGTACCAAAAAAAAAACAGTGCACTATAATAAACAGGTTGGTGACTAAAAACAACCAATACGCACAAAAATATAATGTGAAAATGGAATCAAATGCATAAAAAATATATATGTGTAAATATATCAAATTGTTTTAGTGCAACACAAAATAATAACACAACAAGTGTAACTATGTCCAAACGGATGTATGAGAATGAAAAAGTTCTCCCCAATCTCCAGATGGAGTTGAAACATGTGCTCAAAATGGACTGGTTGGTGTGCTTGTGGACACTTCAAAGGAATAAGAGATTGAATACTCTTACCAAATATGATGGACATCCATACCATACGGCAGTCAAACAAGCTCATAATCCTTGGTTCCTGGTAGTGCGAAGATGCCACACTTGGATTATGTTGCTTGACTTGCGACTCCAATCCTTATGGTCAAGCGGCAGTAAGCACCCAACAGCCCAGCCAATCCAAGGGATGTTGGTATGAGAAAATGGTCATCAGTGCTCAAATATAAAATGAAAAAGAAAAGGGGCTCCATATGGCGCAGGTCAACCAAAAAATGGTTTATTAGAGTAAAAATATCTTACAGCAAAATGCAGAATATATGATAATAAAAGTGATCACAAAAAGAATAAAATAAAAGCAATGTGGGAAGCAAGGAGGTGCTGGCCCGACGTGTTTCGACTCAAAAGGACTTCCACTGGGGTATATCGATTACTGGTTCCATTAATCCATGTCCTTAGTTTGCTTGTCTTCAGCAAACTGTTTGTGGGCTTGCTTGTGCATCATCTTTAGAAGAGGCTTCCTTCTGGGATGACAGCCATGCAGACCAATTTGATTCAGTGTGCGGCATATCGTCTGAGCACTGACAGGCTGAACCTCCCCCCACCCCTTCAACCCCTGCAACAATGCTGGCAGCACTCATACATCAATTTCCCAAAGACAACCTTTGGATATGATACTAGGCATGTGCACGCAACTTCTTTGGTCGACCATGGCGAGGCCTGTTCTAAATGGAACCTGTCCTGTTAAACCGTTGTATGGTTTTGGCCACCATGCAGCTCAGTTTCAGGGTCTTGGCAATTTTCTTATAGTCCATCTTATGTAGAGCAACAATTCTTTTTTCAGATCCTGAGAGAGTTCTTTGCCATTAGGTGCCAAGTTGAACTTCCAGTGACCAGTATGAGTGAGTGAGAGCAATAACACCAAATCTAACACATCTGCTCTCCATTCACATCTGAGACCCTGTAATGAGTCACATGAAACCGTGGAGGGAAAATGGCTAATTGGGCCCAATTTGGACATGGGTGTACTCACTTTTGTTGCCAGCGGTTTAGACATTAATGGCTGTGTGTTGAGTTATTTTGAGTTATTTTGAGGGGACAGCAAATTTACACTGTTATACAAGCTGTACACTCACTACTTTACATTGTAGCAAAGAGTAATTTCTTCAGTGTTGTCGCAAAAGATAGAATAAAATATTTACAAAAATGTGAGGGGTGTACTCACTTTTGTGAGATACTGTATACACTCTGCATTCAGTGTAGCCTATATCTACAGTGCATCCGGTGTACTGTTTCTAATACACTTCAGGCGGTGTATTTGTGTGTGTGGTGTGTGTGTGTGTGTGTGTATATATATATATATATATATATATATATATATATATTCATATATACACACACAGTATCTTACAAAAGTGAGTACACCCCTCACATTTTTTAAAACTTTTTATTATATCTTTTCAGGTGACAACACTGAAGAAATGACACTTTGCTACAATGTAAAGTAGTGAGTGTACAGCTTGTTTAACAGTGTAAATTTGCGTCCCCTCAAAATAACTCAACACACAGCCATTTAATGTCTAAACCGCTGGCAACAAAAATGAGTACACCCCTAAGTGAAAATGTCCAAATTGGGCCCAATTAGCCATTTTCCCTCCCCGGTGTCATGTGACTCGTTAGTGTTACAAGGTCTCAGGTGTGAATGGGGAGCAGGTGTGTTATATTTGGTGTTATCGTTCTCACTCTCTAATACTGGTCAATGGAAGTTCAACATGGCACCTCATGGCAAAGAACTCTCTGAGGATCTGAAAAAATAGTTTTTGCTCTACATAAAGATGGCATAGGCTATAAGAAGATTGCCAAGACCCTGAAACTGAGCTGCAGCACGGTGGCCAAGACCATACAATGGTTTAACAGGACAGGTTCCACTCAGAATAGGCCTCTCCATGGTCAACAAAAGAAGTTGAGTGCACGTGCTCAGCATCATATCCAGAGGTTGTCTTTGGGAAATAGACGTATGAGTGCTGCCAGCATTTCTGCAGAGGTTGAAGGGGTGGGGGGTCAGCCTGTCAGTGTTCAGACCATATACCACACACTGCATCAAACTGGTCTACATGGCTATTGTCCCAGAAGGAAACCTCTTCTAAAGATGATGCACAAGAAAACCCACAAACAGTTTGCTGAAGACAAGCAGACTAAGGACATGGATTACTGGAACCATGTCCTGTGATCGGATGAGACCAAGATAAACGTATTTGGTTCAGATGGTGTCAAGCATGTGTGGCAGCAACCAGGTGAGGAGTACAAAGACAAGTGTGTCTTGCCTACAGTCAAGCATGGTGGTGGGAGTGTCATGGTCTGGGGCTGCATGAGTGCTGCCGACACTGGGGAGCTACAGTTCATTGAGGGAACCATGAATGCAACATGTACTGTGACATATTGAAACAGAGCATGATCCCCTCCCTTCAGAGACTGGGCCCCAGGTCAGTATTCCAACATGATAACGACCCCAAACACAACTCCAGGATGACCACTACCTTGCTAAAGAAGCTGAGGGTAAAGGTGATGGACTGGCCAAGCATGTCTCCAGATCTAAACCCTATTGAGCATCTGTGGGGTATCCTCAAATGGAAGGTGGAGGAGCGCAAGGTCTCTAACATCCACCAACTCCGTGATGTCGTCATGGAGGAGTGGAAGAGGACTCCAGTGGCAACCTGTGAAGCTCTTGTGAACTCCATGTCCAAGAGGATTAAGGAAGTGCTGGAAAATGGTGGCCACACAAAATATTGACACTTACGGCCCAATTTGGACATTTTCACTTATTGGTGTACTCACTTTTGTTACCAGCGGTTTAGACATTAATGGCTGTGTATTGGGTTATTTTGAGGGGACAGGAAACTTACACTGTTATACAAGCTGTACACTCACTACTTTACTATTTAGCAAAGTGTCATTTCTTCAGTGTTGTCACATGAAAAGATAGAATAAATTATTTCCAAAAATGTGAGGGGTGTACACACTTCTGTGAGATACTGTATATATAAACACACACACACACACAGTCTAGTGTGTGTGTGTATATATACATATATATGTGCACACTCTGCATTCAGTGTAGCCTATATATACAGTGCATTCAGTGGTGTATAGTCTCTAATACGTCAGGCGATGTACACAGTATATAATACAGTGTAGCGAGGTGTTGCAAAACAAAAAATACGTCATGTCCGGAAGGCCACCAAGGGGAGGCAGATGGTAAGAGGCCACTAAAAGAGGGCATGCAGCCTCTGTGTCTACAGTCAACAGTGGTGGTCATGGACATGGTGCATCCTCTGCAGGTGGCCCTGGGGCACACTTGTCCTTTTTTTCTGCTGCTGGCCGTGTTATTGAGCCACAACATGCAAAAGAGTTGGTGGAGTGGATAAAGAAGCCATCCTCATCCTCCTTATTCTCTGTCACCCAGGCTCAGAGTAGTTTGCCTTCCAACGCAGCTGCCAAATCGGCCTATTCCACTGGTTCCTTGTCCACAGTCACTCCTTCTGTAGCCCCACCATCATGCACGGAGGAGTCCCCAGAATTATTCGACCACAGTGTAGGTTATATGCGGCTGGAGAATGTGCAGCGATTTAAAGGCTCTGATGTTGGTTCACAGGTTGAGAAAGGGAGTAACGTGAGCCTAGACAGAGGGGATGCCACAGAAGGACAAGGAACTGGCAGTCATGTTCCCCCAGCTGCAGCATACTGCCAAGTTTGCTCCAGTGACGAGGAGGGAGGGGATGATGAGGTCACTGACTACTTGGGTGCCTGAGAGAAGAGAGGAGGCACAACTCCGAGGCAGGATGTCCTCTAGGGGGCAGCTTAAGGGCAGCCAACCTATTGCATCACACTGCAGTGCTCCGCAGGTGCAGGGCGCTGCTGACTCCCTGCTGACTTTTAAAAGTTCCTTGGTGTGGACCTTTTCAACATGTGTTCAGCAGATCACACCATTGCTGTTTGCAACCTAGGTCTGAAGCGGATCAAGCATGGCCAGAACAGCAGCCGCTTGGGCACCACATGGTTACCAGACATATGATGACCTGCCATGCAGTTAGTTGGCAACAGCACTTGAAAGTCCCACATCATAGAAAAACTTATCATAAAGACTTATCCTTGCTCCTCATCTGGGATCTTCAAGTCTACAATACCTCCAGTCCTCTCAAAAACCTGCATTGAGAGGAATGGAGGTATAGGAATAGGTGTCCCAAGTACTTGCAACCAATCTGCTAGCAGTACACCACAAATTGATTTTAGCAGGCAAATTTTCCTACCCCAGTTTTTGAACCGTAAAAAGAAATTCGGGCCCCGCCATCCACATGCTTAGCGTCCAAATGCTAGCTTGGCCAAATTGCTAGTACTGCAACTGCTGCCTTTTCAGCTGGTAGGTAGAGAGCCGGAAGGGCCTTCCGTTAAAAGAAATGAGGTTTTGGAACTTGCCCTTTTGTGAATTTGTGGAATGTGCTGTACCTCAGTGGCAAGTTCCAAAACCTCATTTCTTTTAACGGAAGGCCCTTCCGGCTCTCTACCGGCATGTGGAAGGCAATGTTTTGGCCTCATTGGACAGGGCGGTCAGCAGTAAGGTTTATATTACTGCTGACTCATGGTCCAGCAGGCATGGGCAGGGACGTTACCTTTCCTTCACGGCACACTGGTTAATTCTGCTGGCAGCTGGGAAGGGTGTAGGACAGGTTTCAGTTTTGTTGGAGCTTGTTCCGCCACCATGCCTCCGAAATGCTAGTGGTGATTCTGCCATTACTCTCTCCTCCACCCCCTCTTCTTCTTCCTCTATGGTCTCTTCTTCTGATTTGTCCTCTGAACCAGCAGTGCTCCGTAAGCGTTCAAGAGGCTATGCAAGCAGTGGGGCTAAAAGATGCCATGCGGTGCTTGAGTTGGTCTGCCTAAGGGACAGGAGCCACACTGGGGCAGAGATTCTGTCAACTCTGCAGGGGCGGGCTCAGAGGTGGTTGACGCCATGCACGCTTCAGCCAGGAATGGTTGTATACGACAATGGCACCAGCCTTCTCTCCGCCCTTCGACAGGGACACTTGACCCATGTTCCATGTTTAGCCCACATTCTGAATTTGGTGGTGCAGCTATTTTTGACCAGGTACCTAGGTTTATAAGATCTCCTGAGGCAGGCCAGGAAAGTCTGTGGTCATTTTTGCCAGTCATACAATGCCAGTGCTCCACTGGCTGACATTCAAAGAGCATGCAACCTGCCCACCGGCCGCCTCATTTGTGACATGCCCACCAGGTGGAACTCAACGTTGGCAATGCTGCAGCGGCTGTACACACAGCAGAGGGCTATTAATGAGTACCTTTGCGAGTATGGCACCAGGACAGGGTCAGGGGAGCTTGTCTTTTTTTTCGCCACACCAGTGGCAACTGCTCAAGGATGCATGCACTGTCCTGTCACCATTTGAGGAGGCCACAAGGATGGTGAGCAGCGACAATGCATGCATCAGTGACACTGTCCCTCTAGTCTTCCTGCTGGAGCATGCACTTCGTGAAATCATGGACAGGGCACTTGAGGCAGAACAGTGGGAGGAAGAGGAGGACTTCCTTTCCTCTCAAGGCCCCCTTTATCCAGATAGCAAACACAGGAAGAAGAGGAGGAGGAGAAGTGTGTCAGCATTGATGTAGAGGATAACACTCAGCAGCAGTCTTCAAGGGATGTGTTTCAGTCCCCAGAAACCCAAGGAGATGTACGTGGCTGGGAGGAGGTAGTTACAGATAATGTGATCGTTAATGACCCAGAGGACTCAGAATCAAATGCCTCTGCGCATTGGCCTCCCTGATTCTGCAAAGCCTGTAAAAGGACCCTAGGATTTGTGGTATCAAAGAGAGGAATCCTTACTGGCTGGCAACCCTTCTTGATCCTAGTTACAAGGGTAAAGTTTCAGAACTCATCCTGCCTTCGCAGAGGGAGCAGAGGATGGAACATCTTCTGTAACCCTGGAAGAAAGGTTTGTGTAACGCATTTCCAGACCTTGGGAGGTTACAATTTCCTGGTGCTGGACAACGTGTTGCTGAGGCTTTGTTCAGTCAGAGAAAGAGTGGTGGAAAAGGTGGCCAACTGACTGATGCTTTTAAACAATTTTTCAGTCCTCAGCGCCATGGTCTGATCGGTTCAAGCAACCATCGCCAGCATCTGCATTATATGGTGCAGGAATATCTAGGGGCAAGTGCAGACTTGGAGACCTTTCCAACAGAGCATCCACTGGGTTACTGGGTCTTAAGGATGGACCACTGGCCAGAACTTGCTCAATATGCAATTGATCTACTGGCCTGTCCTGCTTGAGGACAGGCCAGTAGATCAAAGAGTGCACCTGTCCACAGACTCCGTTGATCGGCTCACATTTATAAAAATGAATCAGTCTTGGATCAGCAGCTATCAAGCACCTGATGCTGATGTACTTGATTGAATTTGCTATGGATCTGGGATCCCTTGAAGACTGCCTATACTGACTATACTATTCCTCATCAATCTAGATGATGCTAGCTTCCAACAATATTTTTGGTTTAGGGAACCACCACCCAAGGACCAATTTTTCTGCCCCTGTTTAACAGAGGCATGTAATTACAATTTTTGATATAATATTTTACAGCAGGGCCCGTTCCTGCGCCCAACAAGAGTATCTGTGAGGGGTTACAGTGGTTTGGCATCACCACCACCACCCAAGGCCCAATTGTTCTTGCCCTGTTTAACAGGGGAATGTAATTACAAGTTTTGATATAATATTTCACAGCAGGGCCCGTTCCTGCGCCCAACAAGAGTAACTGTGAGGGCTTATAGTGTTCTGGTACCACCAAAACCAAAGGCCCATTTTTTCTGCCCCTGTTTAACAGAGGCATGTAATTACAATTTTTTATACAATATTTCACAGCAGGGCCCGTTCCTGCGCCCAACAAGAGTACCTGTGAGGGGTTATAGTGTTCTGGCACCACCAACACCTAAGGCCCAATTTTTCTGCAGAGTATATATTGCAGTATATATTGCAGTATAGTGCTATATATACTGCTGTTTTAGAGTATATAGGGCCTGGGGGACCCCCACATCATTTTTTTTTATTTTGGTGCAGGCCGTGTTTTTCAATTATTTGTATCTATATTGCCGGAATCTGACAATACATTACAACCGCGAGTAGTTTTAAATTACATTTTGCGGTGGTACTGTTATAAACATGAGAAAGATGCGCTACTTTACAGGCAGACTAAAGAGACCCCACAGGCACGATATTTAAAGGAATATTTAATGTTATTGTTTAATTTTAAGCATTATCAAAATCACTGCTCCCGAAAAAACAGCAGTTTTTAAAACTTTTTTTTGCATTGATACATGTCCCCTGGGGCAGTACCCGTTAAAATGATTTTTCCCATAGACTTTAACGGTGTTCGCACCCATTTTTTGCCTGTTCGAATGTTCTGCTGCGAACTGAACTGGGGGGTGTTCAGCTCACCACTAGTGAAAACTACTAGTGTGTACCAGGCTTTAATGGTATACTCCCCAATGCCTTATGCTGCAAGTTAGAAAAAAGAAGTATGCATCAAGTGCTCATGGTTAGTGTTTGGCTGAAGCCATTTATTATCAATCAACTGTGTTTATTCTTTTTAAATCATAATGGCAACATAAACTACCCAAATTACCCTGATCAAAAGTTCACATACCCTCTTTAACATCAATGACAGCTTGAAGTCTTTTGTAGTATTTGTGCATGAGGATCTTTATCTTCTCAGATGCTAAAGCTGCCCATTCCTCTTGGCAGCTTTCCTGTAAAAACTGCACGTTTCAGATCTCCCCAGAGTGACTCAATGATATTGAGGTTAGGAGACTGAGATGGCCACTTCAGAACCTTCACTTTATTCTGCTGTTGCCAATGACAGGTCGGCTTGGCCTTGTGTTTTGGATCATTGTCATGTTGGAATGTCCAAGTATGCCCCATGCACAGCTTTCTGGCTGATGAATGCAAATGTTCTTCCAGTATTTTTTGATAACATACTGCATTAATTCTGACAACAATTTTGACCAAATTTTCTGTGCCTTTGTAGCTCACACATCCCCAAAACATCAGCGATCCACCTCCGTACCTTTCTTCATAGGCCTTGTTGACTCCTATCCAAATGAAATGTTTATGGTTTATTGAGCAAAAAAGCTAAATTTTGGTCTCATCACTCCAAATGACTTTGTGCCAGAAGGTTTGAGGCTTGTCTCTGGGCTGTTTGGCATATTGTAAGCAGGATACTTTGTGGCATTTGGGTAGTAATGGCTTTCTTCTGGCGACTCGACCATGCAGCCCATCTTTCTTCAAGTGCCTCCTTATTATGCATCTTGAAACAGCCACACCACATGTTTTCAGAGAGTCCTGTATTTCACCTGAAGTTATTTGTTGGTTTTTCTTTGCATCCCGAACAATTTTCCTGCCAGTTGTGGCTGAAATTTTAGTTGGTCAACCTGAATGTGTTTTTTTTCATTTTCAACTTCTTAATTAGAGTTTGATCACAGCTGATTGGTATTCTCAATTCCCTGGATATCTTTTTATATCCCTTCAACTACCTTTTTCCCGCAGATCCTTTGACAATTCTTTTGCTTTCCCCATGAATCAGAATTCAGAAACATCAGTGCAGCACTGGATGAAAGATGCAAGGGTCTGTCAGGAATCCAGAAACTCATTGACCTTTTATACACACACACACACACACTAATTACAAGCAAACAGATCACAGGTGAGGATGGTTACCTTTAATAGTCATTCAAACCCCTTTGTATCAACTTGTGTGCATGTTATCAGGCCAAAATCACCAGGGTATGTAAACTTAAAGTAACTATTTCAGAGAAAGCCTGCTGTGCCTGCAAGTAGGTTTACAGAGATTGATGTAAGCAGTGCGCATGCGCAATCGGGTCTTGCGCTCGTTCACATGAGTTTGTTCATTGCGTGGCAAAAATCTTAGTACGGGCATGCCTCTAAACTTTTTTTACGCTGGTTCACCTTTATGTATTTTTTTATGGAGATTTGTGCACAGGTCATGTTAGCATGTTACATTGCCAACATGTGACATGCACCTTGTTAAAATTATGTAAAAAGACTCTCGCTCTTCTAGCTCCTCCTAAAAGGGCATTTAACCTTCCCCCTCTAATGCATATGATTTACTTGTGCTAGCTTTTGCTTTAAAAGGGGAACTCCACACTCAAGTTCATTCTCAAAAGTCTGTGAGCTGCCTTTACCAATCCAAACCACATCCTTTTTCAGAGCATACAACAGAGCCAGCTAGGAAAGGGGCAAGAAGAGCGATCGCTCAACCCCCTCCTGAACTATACAAGGCCACATGCACTCAACATAGCTGGCTTCCTTTGGGGCATGTTGGGCTCAGCCCAATACCAACCACAAAGCCCCTTGTACCCACTAGTTTAAAGGGGCTTTCCACATTCCGTAAAGCCCCCTGTCTGCAGCCCCCCACAACCCCAGCCTAAGGTTGTGTGGAAGAGGCCCTTGTCCCCCTGAACATTGGAACAAGGTAGCTGACTTTTGTTGACAGCCCCCCCCCCCCAAGTTACCTTTAATCAATTTTGCATTTTTAAAGGCACTTCTCCTTGTTTTGTTTTTGGGGTTGTCCAAATTGGTGACATTGATATATGTCCCTCAGGGTGGGACCTGGCCCCCCATACCCATTTTAACTAGAATATAAGCCAACCAAGTGGGGACTAGCAAAAGTCAGTTCCCATAGACTGCAATAGTGTTTGTTGTATAACGTTTGCCCATGTTAGGCTCTTTGCTCCCAGGACAGGGGGATGTTTGTCCCATCTTTAATTTTGTAGAATGCTGGATGATGTGCTTAATTTTGGACAGATGGTGTCTTATTTTGCGCTAGCTGCATTTGGGTTGGTCTGGGCATGTTCAGGGACTTTGTTTTGGGCTTTTTGTAAGTGAACAGCACTTGGATTTTTCTGGGCATGCTCAGTGAGTGTGTTCTTTGGGTTAGTAATTTAAGGATATCCTTAACCACTTCAGCCCTGGAAAAATTGGCCCCTCAATGACCAGAGCACTTTTTACAATTTGGCACTGCGCTGATTTAACTAGTAATTGCGCGGTCATAAAATGCTGTACCCAAACAAAATTTGCATCCTTTTTTTCCCACAAATAGAGCTTTCTTTTGATGGTATTTTATTGTCTCTGCAATTTTTATTTTTTGTGATATAAATTGAAAAAGACCAAAAATTTTGAAAAAATTATTATTATATTTTCTACTTTTTGTTATAAAAAAATCCAATAAATTAAATTTTAGTCATACATTTAGGCCAAAATGTACTCAGCCACATGTCTTTGGTAAAAAAAAAAACATGTCAATAAGCGTATATTTATTGGTTTGGGCAAAAGTTATAACGTCTACAAACTCGGGTACATTTCTGGAATTTACGCAGCTTTTAGTTTATGACTGCCATCTCATTTATTTTCTTGAGGTGCTAAAATAGCAGGGAAGTACAACCCCCCCCCCCCCCCCCAAATGACCCCATTTTGGAAAGTAGACACCCCAAGGAAATTGCTGAGAGGCATGTTGAGCCCATTGAACATTTAATTTTTTTGTCACAAGTGATTCAAAAATGACAAAAAAATAAATACAAATTACACAATGTTGTCACTAAATGATATATTGCTCACACATGCCATGGTTATATGTGGAATTACACCCAAAATACATTCTGCTGCTTTTCCTGAGTATGGGGATACCACATGTGTGAGACTTTTTGGGAGCCTAGCCGTGCACAGGACCCCGAAAACCAAGCACTGCCTTCAGGATTTCTAAGGGCGTAAATTTTTGATTTCACTATTTCACTCCTCACTACCCATCACAGTTTCGAAGGCCATAAAATGCCAAGATAGCACAAAACACCCCCAAATGACCCATTCTGGAAAGTAGATACCCCAAGCTATTTTGCTGAGAGGCATGTTCAGTCCATGGAATATTTTATATTTTGCCACAAGTTGTGGGAAAATAACAAACTTTTTTTATTTTTTTTTTTTGCACAAAGTTGATAATTATTCAGATTATCCCTCCACTTCACTGCTAACAAATTATTACATTTCAAGCAGGCTCTCTCCCCCCCCCCCCCCGTCGGGACTCTACAAGCCATTGGGGGAAGCCCCGGCCATCAGATCGCACAGTGCCCCATGCGCCAATTCCACAATCAAAAAGGTGACTAAAAAGTGGTCGGCTTGTGTACCCCTTTCCGAATAAGGGTGACACCAAGTCCCACACAATCTTATCAGCGCTCCCTATGTAGTCTGGGTAGTTCTTGGGCTCCACAAGACTATCTCTTCCCTCGTAAACCATAAAACTATATGTATAGCCTGTTGCCCTGTCATAGAGCTTATACATTTTGACCCCATATCTGGCATGCTTGCTGGGAAGATATTGTTTGATAGACAAGCGGCCAAAAAACGTAATCAGGGACTCATCAACGCAGACAACTTGAGCTGGAGTAAACAAGACTGCAGACTGTTGGTTGAAGTGGTTTATGAAGGGCCGAATTTTGTGGAGCCGATCATATCCAGAGGACGACAGAGTTCATTGTCATTGAAATGCATGAACCGCAAAATCTGCTTGTATCATGTCCTGGTCATGGAGGCAGAGAACACGGTCATATGGTGAATTGGGTCATTGACCAATATGACTGCATCTCACTTTTTTTTAACTATGCCCATCAGGAGGGAAAGGCCCAGGAAGGTCTTAAATTCGGAAACCGTAATAGGTTTCCAATCTCTGGCAAGGGTCAACTGGGGATTAGTGATAATAAATTGACCAGCATACAAATTACATAGTTAGTAAGGTTGAATAAAGACACCAGTCCAACCTGAGTGAGTGTCTACAATTGTCCCTATCCCTGTACATTGTACATTGCACACTCACATCAGTCCCTACCCTCAAGGAGCCCACAATCCAAGGTCCCCATTCATATACTATGGCCAATTTTGGACAGAAGCCAATTAACCTACCAGCATGTCTTTGGAGTGTGGGAGGAAACCGGAGTACCCTGAGGAAACCCACGCAGGCACAGGGAGAACATGCAAACTCCAGGCAAGCAGTGTCGTGGTTATGATTCGAACCAGCAACCCTTTTTACTGCTAGGCGAGAGTGCTAACCACTACACCACTGTGCCGCCAAATTGCTTTGGTCCACAACAGATATATAGTGATCTTCCATGAAAAACAGCGAATAAAAATCAAGTGGCGTAAAATCAACTGTTTCCACCTGAATTCCAGGTTGGCCAGTGAATGGGGGAAGTACGGGTGCTGCAGAAGTGGTGGGCTCCCAATTCGGATTGGCAAATGCAGCAGGAAGGGCACTATGGGCTCGACGGGCCTGTCTTTGTCTTTTTGGTGGCTCCGCAGACTCTACTTGTGCTAGCTAATTCACCAGCTTGAACTGCACTTATGGGACTCGCCGCGTCACCAAGTGTTACTGCATTGCTGGATGTACGACCAGGATGTACAAGCCACTGGTGCTTGCCAGTTCACCAGAAGGATGAGCAGCACTAGTACTGACTCTCTGCTCCATACAAGAGCCCTGTGGTTCTTGCACCTCAACAACAGCAGAAGAACGGGGTTGGGTACACCTGACCTTGGTAGGGACCACTACTCCGTCGTCAGAGCTATCTGTCAGGGTGCCGCTGATGTCTACTGGTTCATATTCTGAACCTGAATCGGACAGATGTGTGACTTCCTCTTCACTGTCATCTGTCAGGCTAAGAAACGTGTTGGCCTCTTCACTAGTGTATCTTTTGGTCTCTAAATCTACTGGTACACTAGTGCGACTCGCAGGAAAAAAGAGCACCTGACTGTCAGTGACTGCTTCAAACGCTACCAAAAAAACTGTTAGCTTTCGCAGGGATCAGACCTTACTCTGAAAATGCTGCAGTTATGTGTTTAGTGTTTTGTAAGTGACAGTGATCGATTAATACTGCATTTGGGTGGGCTGGGCGGAGGGGCTAAATGCAGGTGCTATCAGGTATCTGGGCTGATCCTGCTAACGCTGCGTTTTTGGGAACCCTAAACTATTGGGGACGCTAATATAGTTCTGATCAGATCAAAGATATCGATCCGTTCAGACGTTATACTACTAAGGGAGGGGTATGGTACGTGCGTGGGTGTTAGCGCTACTGGCACTAATCTGATGCTGCCTGGGAGATGCAGACCCTAACTGATGTCACTCGCCGGGTGATCAGGGGGTTAAACCTTTATTTAGGAAATATACGGCTGGTACCCTGGCGCTATAAAACAATAACTAACCAGCGTCACCCATAACACTAATACGGTGATCACTGGTGAGAGGGGGTGAAAGAGTTAATTAATTGATTAAGGGGTTAAACCTTTTATTAGGGGGGTCCCTAGACCTATCTGGGGCTACCACTACGTACCCTAACTCTGATTATTGTCACAAATGACACCAGTACAGTGATTAAAGAAAAATATGAACACTGCACTGGGTGACACTGTGACAGAGAGTGAAGGGGTTAACTGGGGGGGGGGGGCCATCTGGGGGTGACAAGTGTACCTACGTGTACTGGTGTTAGTGTAGTGTTAGTGCAACTTACTGTGAGATGTCTTCTCTCCTCTCTGGAACGAAAAGAGTTTCACAAGTGGAGATGACATCACTTCCCCTGCCTGTGTTTACACTTACACAAGCAGCGGAAGGATTTAATTCGCCAGAACCCAGAACGCCAGAAATCATTGGCCTGGGCCTGGAGACTGATCAGTTCTGAAGCGAATCTGATCATCATGGCCGCCTAGGGGGCTTGCGCCTGACGTACAGCTACGATGCTTCACCCAGCCAAGCCGACCTGCCGCCGTATAACTGCGGCGGCTGGTCCAAAACTGGTTAACAGGTGTACCCACTTTGTAATGTCTCTACACTGGGTGAACTTGCATTATGTGTGACTACCAACTGAACCTTCTATGTAAGTACCTTAAAGCCAAACACAATGCAGTTTATTATGTGAAAATGAACTGTTTAGTTTATGTCTATGCACTGCAGTGTGACCATTATGTAACTATATCTATATTTCAGATAAAGATAAAGTCACCCAAATGTAAATCTCCCCTGATGCAGGAAAATATATACCAAAAAATTCCTACACATGTTGGGATACATGCTTTAATCTTCACGGGCTGACCACAGTTTGACACAGTACCTGTATTTGTTCGCCTTGGGTTTGACATATATATATATGTATACCTTGGTTCGTTGATATACTCTTTATATTTTAACATTATTGTCTATGGCTATGTCTATATATTTTACCATGCTGTGTACTTAATAAAAGGGGCACTACGTTGCCTTTTATCTACTTCTCTACTCCCATTTTTCTGCCTCAAAAGTCTAAGGGGGCCGCCCCTACTACACTTGATGCATACTTCTTTTTTCTGTATTTACGATGTTGCCAGTTTCACACCATTAATTCCCATAAACATTTTTTTTATGCTGCAAGTTACAATGCACTCAATGACAGCTCAATAACAGCATCTGTAATAATTTATATAGAGCAATACTGACACAAGCTCTTCTGTTATGCCACGTACACACGGTCGGAATTCTCGTCGGAAAAAGCTCTGATGATTTTCCCATCGGAATTCCGACGGAATTTAGCTCAAACTGTCTTGCCTACACACGGTCACACCAAATTCCGACGGTCTGTAACACAGCGGCATAAAACACTTTCGACAGCACTATAGAAGGGAAGTTTAATGCTTCGAGCATGCGTCAAATTGTTTCCGAGCATGCGTCGGAATTTTACGTGTCGGAATTGCATACACACGTTCGGAAAATCCGATAGAAAGGTTTTCCGTCTGAAAAATTGAGAACAGATTCTCAATCCAAAGTCCGTCGGAAATTCCGACAGAAAAAGACCGATGGGCATACACACGGTCGGAAAATCCGTTGAAGAGCTCCCATCGGACAGTTTCCATCGGAAATTCCGACCGTGTGTACGCCACATTAGAGTTCATTAGCAACAGATTGACAGCATACCCATCAACTTATGTAGAACAATTTTTGGGCCTTTTATTAAAAGTGAATATGTTTGGATTCGATTTATGGTCCATTTAGCAAAGGCATCATACTACTTTTTGTAAATCGCATACTTTGATTTAAACCTCATAGAAGTCAATGTGTGACAAATCTTGAAAATAAATGCTTGCCATTTTTAAGACTAATAGGCAAAAGATAGGGCATGGTCACTGCCTTTGTGGTCATGTGCCAGAGCAAAAAAAATTAAAATAAAAAAATATAACTTTTAGTGGGAAGAGGATCCTATTTATGCAACTTTGATGGTGATATTGAAAAAACACTATATTTGTTATGTTACATTATTGCTTGGCTTTAATATAGCATTAGCAGTATCCCAATCCGATTAATTATAACTAGGAAAAAAATAGCTTTTTCTGGGAGTTGTGCATAGGGATGAACCAAACTGTCCTGGATTAATTTCGAGCAGGGTTTTGCAAACTACAAAAAGGTTTGGATACCAAAACAGAATCCCATTAAAATCAATAGGAGCCTAATCTGCTAAAATAAAAATAACACATTTCTGGGCTAATAGGGAAGGGCTATAGAAAATAGAATGGGGGGTAAACTCTGCCATGGGGAACATGTACCAATGTAAATATTTTATTTAATTCTATTCAGGCCAGGAGCAGTGATTTTTTTTAAATGCCTAAAGTAAAGCATTAAAAATGGCCTTTTCTTGTAAATAACATGTCTGGGGGTATATCCTAATCCTGCCTGTGAAGGGGTGAATCCCTGTGATATACAGAAAGTGCTTAAAATTGTTGGCAAATTACATTAACAGCTTCTTAAAAAGAAAAAAGGCACAGATCCCTCCAAAGGTCTGCTTAGTATTTTGGGGGACCTTGGGGAAAGGTGTCTGTGAGCTTTTTTTTTTTTTTTAATGTAATTTGCCTGCAATATAAACGGTATCATTTAATTTTTTTTCTTTGTAATCGACACTCTTGCTGTAGCACATTTAGCCCATGGTCACACTGACAGTGCGAATGAAATTGTGGGAGTTCAGCTGAACTCGCACGATTTCATTCCCGCATGTCAGTCCCGACTTCAGGGGCGATTTCAGAGACATCAGTGTGGGTTGCTGCACAGATGTCTATGGAAATCGCACCCCGAAGTAAGTCGCCAAAAGTAGTACAGAAACTACTTTTGCAAATGCGGCATCGCACTGATTCGGACGGTGCCATTGCCGCCAATTTGGCATGCAATTTGACATGTCAAATCGCATGCTAAATCGCTCCAATGTGAACCTAGGCTCGAGGTGGTTTACAAACAGGACAAAGCATTCAGGAGCTAAGATTTACCAGCAACTTTAATTGCTTTTTTTTTAATTTGTCAGTTTTCCTTTTGTAGGTTGTATACATCATACAGATGCACCACTTCACAGCCAAGTTAAGGGCAGTCCCTAAGATTTTAGCATTTTTGATGTTGCCCTTTAAGCATTATTAAACTGTTTTCTCTCTGTCAAATGAAAGTTAAAACATTTTTAGGGGGCTTTGCTTCCACAAGACTGTTCCCAGCTCCTCCTGCCATTTGTTTGACAGTTCATTGTCTTTTAGCCTAGAAAATGGGCATTACTGCTTTTTAACAGTCATCTTCTATTTATTTTAATAAAGTTTGAATTCTACACCCAAATTTCAATTCAAAAACTTTTCCACGAATATGAACCCCAAGCATTTGTGTTAAGGAGACAGAATTTTGCAGGGCTTAGGGGTGGGGTGTTTCTAAGGACAGAATAAAATGGGGTTCTCTGTCACCATCCAAAAGGGAGAACAAAGTGCCAGACTCTGAGGTAGCATGGCAGAGGACCTCTTTGCCTCATCTCCAGATGGTGGCTGGATCCACCATCTTGTAGGCATAGGCGAAGACATGGGAAAAGTATGTCTGTCCTCCCAAGCCCTGGTTTGCAGACGTGTTGCTTTAACAGGCAAAACTGCCCTTTCTGTGCAGCACATTACTGCACACTTTTCTGCAACAGAAGTTGACTCCAAACTAACCCTTATTTTGCCATATCTGCCAACATACTGTATTTCATCTGGTGGCCTAATTTCACCACACTACAGCAATAGTTGCAGGGGGTATCTAAGACTGGCAACCCTCACACAAGATTGCTTTGGTTTTTCCATTTGTTCCTGACACAGGCAAGGCTAACCTTTGTATGCTGCCCTTTTTAAATATTCCATAGAAAGGGCAGAAACATGACCTTTGAAATGTTATGCATTTGGACCATATTTCAAGATTAGCATTTCTTTATTGTTCAAAATTGTTGGGTTTATTTTTTCTTCGCAAGATACTAGCCTGCCCTGCTGCACATATGTCATAGATCAGTGATGGCGAACCTTGGCACCCCAGATGTTTTGGAACTACATTTCCCATGATCCTCAACTACACTGCAGAGTGCATGAGCATCATGTGAAATGTAGTTCCAAAACATCTGGGGTGTCAAGGTTCGCCAT
This sequence comes from Lithobates sylvaticus, assembly GCA_028564925.1. Classification (NCBI taxonomy): domain Eukaryota; kingdom Metazoa; phylum Chordata; class Amphibia; order Anura; family Ranidae; genus Lithobates; species Lithobates sylvaticus. The sequence goes on along the minus strand of CM053026.1, from coordinate 463,592,266 downwards.
CACTGTCATAGATGGTCTTCAATGCAGCAGATGAATTTGTGACTGAAAAGCTGACTTTTAGGCCAGTTGCACACGGGGTAAAAAATGCAGAATTTTTCACTGATCTGAAATTAGATGCATTGTTGTTTATGGGACATTGCACACAGCTGAGTAAAGATCAGTAGTACAGCTTTGAATATAGAGCAGTAAAACAAAGTATAAATTAGTATATTACAATACTCGGAATGTAGACGAGTTTTACTCGTCTATACGCTTATGCTTTACTCATCTATACTTATATAATATTACTCAGGTCTTTGCACAGAGTTTTTGAGACCCTTGCACATGGGTGTCACAAGTTTCTGAGTAAAAATCAGTAAATGATGATGCTAGGGTCATTAAAGGCCAACTCTGGGATTCATTTTTTACATCCTGGACCAGCTATGAAGGACAGAGTTAATAATAGGTATGCTGTGCATGCGGTGATGTTGTATAACAGTAAAATCTTACCTCTAAAAGCTGTCTCCATTGGGTGTTGTGGGCATGAGGGTAGTGTGTAATGGCAGTGAAGGGCTCTGGTCACACCGTGTTCCCTCCTCAGTCCAGATCCATTCACAAAAAAACTTATTTTATTTTCCACAGAATACAAAGCATTCTGTAATTGAAGGATAAGGGGCGGGATATACATGATTACTCCTCCTCCAATCACAAATTGGTTGCAACATGCTACATGCACTTTAGGTCCTAGCTCTGGTTTAATAACCTTGTGGAGGGTGCACATTTTTTGGGTGCAGGATGTCTTTGGAGGGAGTTCCAAAGGATTCAGTGAGGTTTTGAGACAATAAAGTCAGCTCTTGACCAGACTGTCAGCAGCAACTGTCTTAAGTGGTCTAATTACCACAAAGTTAAAGGTTAAATTGTATAGATAGATAAAAAAAAAAATGATAAAAATTTAACTGACAATTTCAGTTGAACAGAAATATTGTGCAGACTCACAGTATGTAAGAAGTTTCACAAGGCCGCTATTGAAGAGGGAGAGTTTTAAAATGAAGAAACAAAAATGTAGTGCTTTTTCCTTACAGGAAAAAAAACATTAGAGTGTACTATTTCACTGAAAAAATACCAAAAATTGTTCAGTTTAAGCACACAATGTGAGGTGCTTAACCACTTGAATACAGGGCACTCTCCCCCCTTCCTGCCCAGATCAATTTTCAGCTTTCAGCGCTGTTGCATTTTGAATTGCACGGTCATGTAACACTGTACCCAAATAACATTTTTATAATTCATTTCCCACAAATAGAGCTTTCTTTTGGTGGTATTTGATTATTTGATTTATTTTTTGCGCTACAAATAACAAAAGACCGAAAAAAGTTTTCCTTGTTTTTGTTACAAAACTTTTGTAAATAAGTAAGTTTTCTTCTTCACTGATGGGCACCGATGAGGCTGCACTGGCGGGCACTGCTGCACTGGCGGGCACTGATGAGGTGGCACTGATGATGAGGCACTTATATGCAGCACAGATTGGCACTGACAGGTGGCACTGATGGGCACTGATAGATTGCACTGATGGGCACTTCTGGGCACTCATAGACTGCACTGATGGGCACTGATAGGCACTGATGGGTGGCACTGCTAGATGGCACTGTTAGGCAGCACTGATCAGGAGGCACTGGCAGGCTTAACTGATGGGCATAGTGCGCCATTCCTTATGTGCATTGATTAGCATACCTGGTGGTCCAACATCTCATGGTCGGAGGAACTCTGCATCATCCAATATTTGATCTACCCTTGATATGAATTTTCTAATGGGCTATTGAGATATAACTTTGAGACACAGTCCTTTTTATGTTCTCTTTGAGTTTAAAAGACATTTGAACTGTTCACCTGTGACACCACCACAATATACATGAATCTTCCAGATATTGGGTACTGTATATACTATAACTACTATATAGAAAAAAAAACCTGTTACTGGATACTTATCTTTTTTATAATTATGTTATAGATGTACAATCTGTCTCTTAACAAACACCCCTGAGGAAAGAAAAAAATTGAAACGTGTTGAGTGAAGGACAATACTGGTCGTCATGTTCTGATTATGGTGTTTCTGGACACAGATCTGTATACATTCCATGTTTTTGCTTATGTGCAAGTGTTTTTTTTTTCACAAGAAAATATGCAAGTGTTTTTAATATATTTTGTTAAATAAATATCCTTTTCTACAAACACACATTTGCACAATATATAAGTGCCTAAAAAGTCCACCTAGGGATATTTAGTTTTTTTCTACCAATTTCTGTATATACTACTGAGGATACACTCCTCATTTCTATAGTAAGGATAACTGAACCACTTCCTGGCCATCATTCTGCATACGGCGGATGGAAGTGAGTAAAGGAGAAGTACAGCTAAAGATTCTTTGGCTATAGTTCTCCTATGGATCACAGGAGTGCAGTTCGTTCTGCACTCCTGTGACTTGCTGTTGCCTGACATCAGAGTCAATCCAGGTTCTAAAAAGACCCTGAGCATATGGTCGGGACCCATCCAGAACCCTGTACCGGCATCTGTAAATTATGTTGCCGAAAAAGCACTAAAGGTATTCTAGTAAGTATATGCACAGACTTTATGCACATTGACTAGGCCACATTTTGAAAAAGACCCACATCAGCTATTTAAAATCAAGAAATTATCACTAGTGTATTTAGAGTGTATTTATTTTGCAAGCAAAATCCTCAAAAATAAGTATATATAGGATGTTAGCAAGAGCGTTAAAACAAACCAATACAAGGGGACAAATAATGGGTATTAAATCGCAAGGAGGAGAGATACTGAACTCCTCAGAGAAAATAGCTCAGGCTTTTAAGAAATATTATGAGGGCCTCTATCAACTTGAGGGTGAAGGCAGCATAGGAAAAAATAAAAAGAAGGAGGAGGCAGCTAGAGAATATTTACGTTCATCGAAAATGCCCAAATTAACAGAAGAAGCCCTGCAGAACCTAGCCAAGCCAATAACGGCTGAGGAGTTTAAGAAAGTCTTGAACTCCTTAACTGTAGGCAAAGCGCCAGGACCTGATGGGTACTCTCTGTCCTACTATAAAGTATTTGAAGAGAAACTAGTCTCAAGGTTTTTAGCAGCATTTAACTCAATACAGGAAGGACAGAAGCTACCTGAGGAGATACTGTTAGCACACATCGCTGTTATTCCAAAAGAGGGGAAGGACCCATCCCAGTGCTCCAGCTACCGGCCGATATCACTATTAAATGTGGACCTAAAAATTTTCTCCAAAATATTAGCCAACAGACTGATTGAATATATACCGGTACTGATTCACCCCGACCAAGTAGGGTTCACCCCAGGGAGGGAAGGGAGGGAGAATACACAGAGAGTAATAAATGCAATATATTGGTCACAAAGCCAGCATAAACCCTTAACATTAATATCAGCCGACGCAGAAAAAGCGTTTGATAGGGTGGACTGGCTGTACCTGAGGGCCACACTTCAACATATCGGCCTAGGGGAGGGAATGCTGAGATGGCTCCAAAACCTATACTCAGTGCCGACTGCTAAGGTGAAAGTAAATGAAAGACTTTCGGAACCTTTTCGAATTCGTAATGGAACACGTCAGGGATGCCCACTATCGCCCATCATTTTTATTCTTACAATGGAACCATTTTTAAGAAAAATACGTTCAAACCGCGACATTAGAGGTATAAAAACACAAACTGAGGAACACAAATTAGCAGCCTTTGCTGATGACTTGATCTTTTTTATATCCTCTCCAGCCATATCCCTGCCTCCCCTCCTGGGGGAGCTACAGAAATTTGGGGACATAGCCAACTTCAAAGTGAATTACAGTAAGTCAGAAGCTATGGGATTGGAGATGAGTGAATCTTTGACCCACCAGATAACCTCCCAATTTAAATTTAGATGGACAGACTCACACATTGATTATTTGGGGACTAAAATACCTAAAGTGTTAAGCAGGGTGTTTGAACTAAATTATGCCCCAATGTTAAAACAAATAAAGATAGATTTGAAAAGATGGGACAAAGAAATTTTCACTTGGTTTGGGAGGACGAATATAATAAAAATGAACGTAATGCCACGGCTGTTATACCTACTTCAAACTATGCCAGTAAAGATTCCTCAAAGTTTTATGAAAGAACTCCGATCAGGTTTCCTGAGTTTTATATGGGCTGGAAAGCCTGCAAGATTACGGAGATCGATTTTGACTCTCCCTAAAGAAAAAGGTGGTATTGGATTTCCAGACCCACGTAAATATCAAGAGGCCTCACATCTAGTTAGAATAAAGGAGTGCTGTGCTAAAAAAAAGAAGCCATGTGTACTGATGGAACAAATAGCAAGTAAAGCCCCCTTGGAGGGGTTGGCATGGATGGCTGGAAAGGATATCCCAATGATAGTTAAAAAACATCCACTGATAGGGGCAACTTTAAGCATAAGCAAAAAATTTTTTAATAAAAACAAGATATTAAGTGAACCAAGTCCTATGTTACCTATATTAGGTACATACGAATTTAAGCCAGGCTTATTAGACCACAAATTCTGCGACTTGAGAGGCAGGGGGAAAAACAGGATTATACACTTCTCAAAAGAGGGAAGATTAATGACAAGAAGGGAGATAGAAAGTGAATTTACCCCAGAATTAGACTATCTTAGAGCCATGCAGTTGGGTGCATATATCCACTCAAAAAGTAGAAAATACCTAGAAATCTGGGGGATGTCGGAGTTTGAGCAGATATGTTTAGATGGCGAGAACTTGAGACACCCCCTGTCATACTTTTATGAAATGATTACAACACTCGAAGCACCTGAAAATCTAGATTATATAAGCGCCTGGGAAGAAGATCTGAAGTTCACGTTCTCCCCAAAACAAAAAGAAAAAATATTGAGATCTGTCCATAAAATATCAATAGCAAGCAGATACCAGGAGGGGGGATATAAGATTCTTACCCGGTGGTATAGGACCCCAAGCATGCTACATGGTATATTCCAGCAGATACCAAATACACGTTGGCGATGTGGAAAATCGGAGGGTACAATGCTGCATATTTTTTGGGAATGTGACAAAATTAGAGAATACTGGAAAATGATGGAGGAAACAGTAAAGGAAATTACAGGGGTGTCACTTGGTGAAGATCCGGCTGCATTTTTGTTAAATGTTGTGCCTATGTCTGTGGAAAAATACAAAAAATCATTACTAAAACATCTTCTCACGTCGGCGAGAGCCTGTATTCCGGCTCTGTGGAAAAAAGACGTATCACCCACGAGGGCCCAATGGTGGGCCAGAGTGGGAGAAATCCAACTAATGGAAAATTTGACAATGGCAATTAAGGAGCAGAAGGAGAAGTACAGGGACACATGGGCACCCTATTTTGCATATAGGGGAGAGTTGGAGGTGGGGGGGAGCTGAGGGGTGTCGGGGGAGGGAGGGGGGGTGGGGAGGAGGGAGAGGGGGATACATTGTGTTTTTTTTTTTTTTTCTTTTGGGGGGATTGGAGAGGGAGCGGAGGGAAGTGTAAGGGTAATAGCAGAAGTAAAGTATAAGCAATATATATCATAGAAAATGTATGTTATAGATGTGAGATTATAAAGTAAGGGAACATGTAAAAGAGGAAATGTATTGTATTGTACAAAATTTAAAATAAAAAGTTTAAAAGAAAAAAAAATAAGTATATCGTATTTAATGTCTTAGTAGTTCCCATTTCAAACAGGACCTCCACCAGCAATTTTTTTTTTTAATAGAAATCAACATTATAATGGAATATATTCAGAGAAACATTCCTCCAAAATATTTTTGTGCAGATATACCCAGTTTTTCATTTTTTTAAATCAGAATAAGAGCTCCCGCCAGCCATGATAAAGTCAAGAAATCAAGAAAATCAATATTACACTGCACATTAGCTTTTCTTGGCTGTGTTTTCACAGGTAGAATATATAAACATGCCTAACAGTATGCATTAGAAACAGGGGTTTTGTTTAAGCACATTTGTAAATACATACTGTTAAAGCTGAATTTCTAGCTTAATTAAATGATTATAGATACAAAGATGTTAAAGTGAATAACGCGATTAAAGTGTGTCTGTATAAGAATATAAACGTACGATAACAGTGCGAAAAGGATAAACAATTACAATTTATTTATATAGTAAAGAAACATAATAAAGAAACATTTTAGATTACCCAACATAGTATAGAGATGTTATAAATGCCATGTTGCCAGTGTTTACAAAGATAGTTAGTTAATGCAGAAAGGGGATATAATTACAATGGACATACACAGGCTGTTACTTGAATCTTAGGCAAAATCTTAATATAGAAGAACAGTAGGAAAAGATATAAAGAGATAAGGGAATACATTACACTTCCATCCGTTGGTATGGGAATCCAGAGAGAGCCTGGAGCATCCAGCTCTACACTTATTTATATGCCAAAAATGCCCCTTCTCCAGTCTCAATGTTCATTGGCTCCCGGGGGTAACTCTCTGAATGGTTAATTTCTTATAACTTAATTTCCCATCAATAGCACCTCCCCTTTAGTTAATTCGTTTGAAGGCAACTTAATCAAACAGGAGATCTTCTCGTGAATAGGGGACTTAAGTATGCGCAATCATAGCTGGGTTAGAGTGTCCGTCCTGATGCATATCAAACACCCTTTGAGATGAACAACCAGTTGGTTAACATGGAAGAGTACAAAAGCCTTTATTAGCTAATGAATTCGGCTCCGCATGGACTACACCTGGTCCTTTGAATATTAAGTTTAGGTAAACAACATCGGGCAGTTCTACAACACACCTTCAGCCGACCTGTATACAAAAGGAGCTGTCAATTGGATTACATATTCCAACTGACCAAAGTCCCTTAGCTAAATTAACCCTTAACAGAAACAAACTACCAGCTAAAATCATATACACCTCCCCGCACATACATCTCCATAAATATATATAAAAATATATATACACATGTATATATATATATACATGCACATATATACACATCCGATGGGGCATGGCAATCCAATTCCATTTTAAATATTCAAAATCTCCAACACAGTTCCCCCTGAAGTTCATTCTTGAACTTAAGTAGTCCTTCAATGATTTTGTACCCACCCACAACAGCCCAGAAGTCCCAACCCTTCGCCACCACCACCACGGCCTCCTCTTCCTTTCTTGAACACGCCGGAACTCCTCAAGGTAGGCTTAAGACAGCAAAGAAATCCTGGTGCCTTTGAGACTTCACATCTAAACCATGAGTGTCTGTACTGCAATGTTTCATCGCCCCTCTGCCTTGGAAGAGCGGAACTCCAACATTGATGGCGGGATCCTGGCATATCTAGTCCTGTAACTTGGTGAGACCGTGTAGTGGTTTCTCCGCTTGGATCGGACCGCGAGACAGCACTTTTCAGCATGGTGAAGAACAGTTCAGGGTAGTCTTACTTGTCACATTTGTCTCAAGAGATGACTTGATTGTCTTCAGGTGGTGGTTGGGCGGGCCTCCAGACCGTCGTTCATGAATACATAAAGCAAACAAAAAAGGAGAATGTCAGTGTACAGATATTGGAGGAATGCCAGACAGGAGCAATGGTCATCAGGACTTAATACTTATAAGGGGTACAATGGGGATGAGTAAAGTGGGCTCCCCACAGGGAACGGAGTCCAAGCAACAGACAGTATCATCCATGGCCCTTGATGGTAGGGATAGTCAACACTGCCTGTCATTGCAAGGTCCCGGGGTCCACCACACTTGCTCACGGGGCTCAGGTTAAAGCAGTAGGTAGACTAAGGGGGTAGCATTACATTAAGACATACAAACACGGGATGTCCAGGGATACTTTTGGTTCAAAATATGGTACACTACTGGCGGGCAGGGAAAATCCTTTTAAACAGATACATTATCTTGAGAAGATGGATGATGAAAACCCAGAGAAAAATTTAGAATGAAGCAAAAGAAACGGAAGAGAGGTGAGTAATGAAAATGAACGAAAATGGTGGAATTAATAATGGAAAGGGAAGAAAAAAAACTACAGATTTAATGCTACTCCAACCAAGACGGTTAAAGAGCATGGAATCTGGGTTAGGAAAAAAAAACAAATATATTGGTTGAATAAAAAAAAAAAAAAAAAATTAAAAATAAAAATAGCACTAAAAAAAATAAAAATAAAAATATAGTTTCTAAAAAAAAAATTTCTCCCATACTAGCAATTAGCAGTATTTTCTCCCAGGTCAGGTACACAGATATTAACAATGAGGGGGAGGAAAAAAATAAAAATAAAAAATGATCAACACCTTTTTTGGAATTTAGGTAAAACCTGACCGCATATTATTACTATAAATTGAAAAAAGGCTTATCCCTAGAACAACAAAAAGAAAAAAATATAGTTCTAGGGTCCTCTTTTAAATGCACACAATCCCCTACGTTGGTCTCTAATAGTTACCCAAATTAGGACAGCAACAGGGTGGAGTTTACTAAAGCTGTGGCCCTAAGACTGTACCTGAATTAACTTTTCCCACTAAGAAACTCAACATTAGAGATATCTGGATTGACCTCTTTTGATCTTGAGATCACCCAAATCGTCCACTTCACTCCTCCCATGCTCAACATTAGGACCGCTCTGGAACTCCTCCACCCCAATATGTCCAGCCAGCCCCTACCCTGACCACCACTAGGTGATCCCTAGAAACTCTTACCTCAGCCAGCTCCATATCAGATAATTCCCAACAGCTATTATTTTGCACCACCCTCATCTCCTTGGATCATAAAACCCTTGAGTAGAGCCCTTCTATTCACGCCCTGCACAGACTGTTGTCATTATCAGATCCTGCTGCACAAACCACCCAACTACCAAATTTTTAACTCCTCCCCGAACCCCAACAGAAGTTTCAGTAGGTGTAAGGGGAGGTCAGGTTTTCCATAAAACCTTCCTTCAGGGGTGATTGGGGTACCACCCGGTGTTCCTGCTATATCCATGCCAAGGGCAAGAGGAGATGTACAATAGACTCCCAGAGGTAGTGTACCCTGCTGATTACCATTTAACCTGATGCTGAAAACAGTACATCATTAGACATGTGATACCAGCACCAGTACCCTGGTAACTTTGTTTAGGACCAGTTGGGACACTACCCCGGCCTCCATTAGACACGACCCCCTCCTGTGCCAGCATTGTTGCCTTTTCCCATAGCACCACACCTTCCTTTTTCCAGCACTCATTCGTACCAGTCATCTGAGGCTGTCCAGACTCAAACCATCAGAACAAGATGGACTGCAGGGTGTAACACAGTAAAGTCTGTTAAAGGCTAGTACCCAGATTAACCAAGATATCTGCACAATGTTCCATCCCTGTCATTAGGGATGAGACCAGTGTAAGTTAGATTTTGATGATCCTGGAACTGAGTCATCTACCAATCTATTATGATTCATAGGCAACCTGGATACTACCCTCACCTACCCGGTGCCCCCCCTCCAGCTCCAACGGCAGTCTCCATTAAGCCTCTCTTTATCCTAAGTATGGGAAATAGTCTGAAAACCCGTATTGAAAACCACCTGCCAACAGGTACACTCGATTCTTGATAGAGGCTGCACACCTTCTCCCTCCTTTATCAATTCGGTAATCAGACCATGTTATCCTTCACCCATACAAAATAAACTGCCTATACTATCCAGACAGGACTCACATGAATGACAGGGGCATAGCGTATCACTGGGGCACTGGGCTTCCTGGCCTGCAGGACACAGATTAACTGAGAAGAATACGGCATGCCTATACATCCTGCACAACTTTTTCTCCAGACTCAACCAAAACTATACAATACGAGGCCAGGCCTATACACTTTCAACTGCTATGCAATCCGGCAGGCCCTCGTACTTCACATCTGCAGATAAATCTAAAAGGAAATTGAAAAAAATAAGATAAAAATTGCATAATGTGTATCCAACTCAAGGAACTTCTGCTACCAAACACCACTGGCCAAAGTGTGGAAAGGGAGGCTTAGGATGCTCAAAATAAGATGTACCTCATCCCAATTTAAACGGTAAGTAGGTGAACAGGGATAGAAGCAGGGGATTATAACGGTACTGGATAAAGATAGAGACACTCGTGACTTTTTGTAAAAAAACTTTTTCTTAGCGATTTATTAGAAAAATATTTTTGAACATACAATAAGGAATAATAATACAATTGAATACAATTAGTCCATCAATCGGACTGAGGCCCAATGGAATGTGGGGAAGGAGGCCTCAGTAACGATTGAGAAACCATGCATATACATTGTTTACTAGAAAGTAAGTTAAAAAAGGTCTATACTACTATATAGATCGTAGGTACAATGAAGCTGTTAAGTGGGGATGACCGACATGTTTCGCCAAACAATGGCTTCTTCAGGGTCACTATGTCAATTTGTACCAATAAAGATGGGTCTAATAGAATACAAAAAAAGCAAAAATCATTATACATAATCAAAAAACATTTCATTATGGTCAGAGAGCGTTCATCATACATGTCATTTCAAGGCTATATACATGCCCATAAATTCCACAGAAGTCTAGTCCCTACCAAATCCTAGCAAGAAATGGCGATACGTACCCCAAAACCGATGGTAGCACCAGGTTATTGTCGCAAAGAAAGTCATATGCGTATATCTAAACGCAAAGGACTGCCGAGGGCCTATAGGGAACCTGGTAGAAAGCAATAGGTAGAATAGATATAAATTGAAAAATGGCTACCAAACATATTTGATTGCCATACATGGCTAGCATAGCCTAGAGTTTACCAAACTTACCAATGTATATGAAAGAATTTTATTACAGATAAGGAGCGCCAGATCATAGGAACTATGATAAGATCGATATGGAATGACTTATGAAACTCTATTGGGGAAGAGAAAGATAAGAAATTTAAAACAGGTCCAAACAGAGGACCGACTAGCTGAAGCTAAGTGCAAAGGGTGAAAACTTACCTCAAAAAACTCCTGCATTAATTAAAGCTGGGCAGAAAAAAAGCCCCTAAAAAAGGGCTATTAGAGTGATGTTAGGTTTGTGGGAGGGAAGGCCCATCAAAGGTAAGTATATGCCGTAGCTGAGAAGAGAAATATAAGCTAATTCAAGACTGAACATATATAAATATCAAAATTATGATAGAGAGGGAAAGGAGATTAACCAACCTGATGCAACAGAGATTTGGATATACTGGCGCTCCTGTGTCCATCACCACAAATGGTGTGGACAAACAGGTTATATAGGTCCTACCACACCTAGTCACGGTTGTCCGTGATTAGGCGGCGGGCGAACGAGCCTCCCGCGCATGCGCAATAGCGGATGCGCACTAGCCTACAACTCCCACAGTGCTACAACACATTGCGCGCGCAATAACCATTAGACCAGACTCGTAAGCCACCCTGAGGACAAGGTGGGTACTAAGGGTAGAAAGCAACAACGGCCACAAATGCCAGATGCGCTAAGTTCAATGAAGAGAGTAGAATTAACCAATTACTTCAAAGAGGAAAAGATGGAAAAGGAGCTGGCTAGTCCCAGAATAACAGGGAGCATAGGGGAAGTAGAGGCATGGAGGCAGAGCGGGCTGCAAATAAATAGTCACAGCCCTGGGGTGCACAAACAGATCACCATGCAGTCAGATAAAGACATGACTAGTAATGGTAACGTGAAAAAACGTGGAAGCTGACAGCAAAGGCGCATCGCTCGCCGATTAAATGCCATAAAAGGGGACACGGGGGGACAGACATATGTAGAGAGATAGGCAGAGGGAGCCGGGATCCCAACTTCCCCATTAGTAATGGGGTCCCTATTAGGATGACATGCAGAGGAACTGCACCGGCCATAAAGGTGGCGAACAAAGGTCTAAATCATTAAGAATGTATAATCATGAATGATACAAAATATAATTTAATGAAAATTTTTTTTGACCGAGAAGAATACAAGATATATAGCAGTACAATTAGTCAATAGTGACCATTGAGGTCAAACTTAGATTGCATGGTAATTATAGTGCTGAATGTATGTGTACATAAATATAACATTTGATACAAATATCCAAGAATAAAATAACAAAAATGTAAATCATAAATTAAGGCTGTACAAGTGCCCGGGCGACCCCAGGGGCCCAACCACACACATGGTAATGGACCAGAGGCGCAGCATGAGAGGAGCCCATATATACAAGAGGTATATCGGAGGCTAAACCATGGGGAAAAAATGCATATAGTATAACAGGTTAGTTGAAAGGGGTATATTCATGAGAGTCACCAATCAGAAGGTTCAGAGAACTATACAGTCACCTGTCATAGAAAGGATTTGAAACTAATATATTCATTTAGACCTGGAAATTGAACAGCATTGAGATTGTGTATCCATCTGGTCTCAAGCTGTAAAAGCTTCTCATCGATCCCCCCCACCCCTAATATGCGTCTCGACATGCTCAAGTGCCGAGAAACGTATATGTTGCTTGGCCAACTTATGTGCTTGGCCAAGGTGCCTATTGATGGCTGTGGTAATAATGCGTTTAAAAGTGGGGCCTTTTGGTTTTGCCGATATAAAAACAACCGCAAGTACGCAAGGTACACAACCCCTATTGTTATACAATTTATATGGTGTGAAATTTGATGGAAGGATCCATCAGGTAAATGAGTGACTTTGGAATTTACAATAAGTTGGCATATGTCACATGACCCACAGGGGTATGTGCCATTTTCACGGCGTATCCGAGTCACTAGCGGGGCATGATGGCTTCTAGTGAGGCGATCTCAAAGTGAAGGACACCTTCTGTAGGTGATGTCAGGGCGCGTACCTATAAATTTACTGACTGTAGAGTCAGCTAAGAGTAAGGGCCAAAAATTGTTCACTACCTCACGTATGTGGGTGTGCATAGAGGAAAAGCGAGTGATCAGTCTTACTGGTTGAGCATCAGTTGCATTTTTGATGCTGTGAATCAGTTTCGACCTATCAAGATTTTTAACTTTGTTAAACGATCGTTTTAACAGTGCATGGCTGTAGCCTCTATTAATTAGTCTCAAATATAGTTCTTTAGACGCCTTAAAAAAATCAGTGTCTGAGGTACAATTACGTCTGATCCTAAGGTACTGACTGTATGGGATACTATTGAGTAATGATTGAGGATGAGCACTTTGGGCATGTAGAATGGTATTGCCTGCAGTAGGTTTTCTAAATAGAGACGTACTGATGGCACCAGATTTGTCAATATTGATGGTCAGATCGAGAAAATTTACAGACTGCTGACTGAATTCCATAGTGAATTTTAAATTAAACTCGTTGGTACCTAGAGACTCAAAGAATTGTTCTAAATCATGTTGTGACCCTGACCACAATAGTAAAATGTCATTGATATATCTAAACTAACGTAGAATCTTGGATTTATAACCTGAACCTAAATTTGAAAAGAGATGTCTTTCCCACCCCCCCAGGTACAGGTTGGCATATGAGGGCGCACATTTGGTCCCCATAGCCACACCCTGCACCTGGAGGAAGTGGGAGTTACCAAACATAAAATGGTTCTTGGTGAGAATAAATTTCAAAAGGTCAAGCACAAAATTAGCATAGTTGTCAAACTGGGGACCACGCTCAAGGAGAAGGCCACGAATGACTTCTAACCCCTTGAGATGTGGGATACAATTATACAAACATTCGACATCTAATGTTACTAGATATGTATTAGGAGGTAAAGTCATATTTTGTAATAGTTTTAAAAGATGAATTGTGTCTTTAACATAGGAAGGCAAGGAAGTGACATGAGGTGCAAGATATTTGTCTACTAGGGCACTGGCATTTTCAGTTAGACAGTTTCATCCAGATACGATGGGACGCCCAGGAGGGCTGGTAAATGATTTATGGATTTTGGGTAAAGCATAAAAAGTTGGTGTAGTAGGTTCATTAATTTTCAAAAAATTCCAAGTATTAAGATCAATGATAGCAGCTTGATAGGCACGAAATATAAGTTGATCAAATTGATGGGAAAAGTTTTTGATTAGGGACGGTGCAATAGGGTGATACCATTCTCGATTATCAAGGATATTGTAACACATAATTTCATATGCTTTAGTATCCATAACCACAACATTGCCACCTTTGTCTGCCGGTTTGATGACCAGATCAGGATGGGTTTGAAGAGATTTCAATGCTTGAGAACTCGTTTGGGTTAAATTTGATCGACCCGAAGAGGTATATTCAAGATTTTTGATTGCAAGACACGTTTGTTGCACAAAGGCAGAAATGTTGGGGTTAGTGGATAATACAGGAAAGTTCTTAGATTTTGGTTTAAAGGATGTTGGTAGGGGGGGAGGAGACACCGAGGGTGACAACCGCAGACTCGTCGGCTTCGTCGGCATCGATGGCTCCCTCCTCCCAAAGAGACATAAGTTCATCAATAGCCTGCATTCCTTCGAATGTGGGTGCTTGATTAGAAGAACTGGCATTGGTGTCAATAGATTTATCAGAGGATTTATCATATAAAACTTTATAGATTAATTTTCGCGCAAATAAATGAATATCCTTAATGAACTCGAATTTATCGAAATTCGATGATGGACAAAACGTCAAGCCTAATTGCAGGATTTTTTCCTGTTCATTAGTGAGTGAACCCACTGGCCAAAAGGGCAAAGAAAAATCCCTTGCAGCACTGAGAACGCTGAACAGTCGGGGGTACAATTCGAGCCAACCTGTGTGCTTTGAAACCCCCAGATATTAGCGATAGACATGTGCGATTCGTTTCGTACGAATTCTTCGAAATTCGTACGAATTTTTCGAAATTCGTACGAATTTTTCGAAATTCGTACGAATTTTTCGAAATTCGTACGAATTTTTCGAAATTCGTACGAATTTTTCAAAATTCGTACGAATTTACAAATCCGTAGTACGAATTTTTTTTAATACGAATTCCGTACGGAATACGAAATTCCGTTTACGAATTTCGTCGCCGAATGATTCGAATGCATTCAAATGAATTCGAATGGATTCGAATGAATTCGAATGACAAAGTGTCATTTTTGCAGGAAAAATTCAGTTTACGAATTTGAGCTCCAAATTATTCAAATCCATCTACCAATATCGAATTCAGGTCTGGGATGGATTTTAAGGGGAACCCCGGCCAAAAAAAAAAATGGCGTGGGGTCCCCCTCAAAATCCATACCAGACCCTTTATCCGAGCACGCAACCTGGCAGGCCGCAGGAAATGAGGGGGGACGAGAGCGGCCCCCCTCCCGCCTGAACCGTACCAGGCCACATGCCCTCAACATTGGGAGGGTGCTTTGTCCCCATGTTGATGAGGACAAGGGCCTCATCCCCACAACCCTGGCCGGTGGTTGTGGGGGTCTGCGGGCGGGGGGCTTATCGGAATCTGGAAGCCCCCTTTAACAAGGGGACCCCCAGATCCCGGCCCCCCACCCTATGTGAAATGGTAAGGGGGTACAAAAGTACCCCTACCATTTCACCAAAAAAGGTGACAAAAATGGTAAAAATGACAGGAGACGGTCTTTGACAATTCCTTTATTAAAATCTTCTTTCTTCTTTCTTCTGGTCTTCCTTTTTTTCATCTTCTCCTTCCGTCATCTTCTTCCATCTTCTTCCATCTTCTTCTTCCTTCGATTCGCTTCTTCTTACTCCAGTCTTCTCGTCCTTCTCGTCCGGCGTCGTCGTCTCTTCTCGCAGGCCGCTCCTCGCAATGGGAGGCTCCCGCTGTGTGAGGCTTCGCTCCGGCTGACAGGTCTTTTATAACGAAGGCACCTGGTAACCCCGCCCCCTCTGACGCAAGGGGACGTCATGTGGAATTCCCTATGGCTTTCCCCATGACGTCAGAGGGGGGGCAGGGTCACCAGGTGCCTTCGTTATAAAAGACCTGTCAGCCGGAGCGGAGTCTCACACAGCGGGAGCCTCCCATTGCGAGGAGCGGCCTGCGAGAAGAGACGCCGATGCCGGACGAGAAGAAGAAGAAGCGGATCGAAGATGGAAGAAGATGGAAGAAGATGACGGAAGGAGAAGATGAAGAAAGGAAGAGCAGAAGAAAGAAGAAAGAAGATTTTAATAAAGGAATTGTCAAAGACCGTCTCCTGTCATTTTTACCATTTTTGTCACCTTTTTTGGTGAAATGGTAGGGGTACTTTTGTACCCCCTTACCATTTCACACAGGGGGGGCCGGGATCTGGGGGTCCCCTTGTTAAAGGGGGCTTCCAGATTCCGATAAGCCCCCCGCCCGCAGACCCCCACAACCACCGGCCAGGGTTGTGGGGATGAGGCCCTTGTCCTCATCAACATGGGGACAAGGTGCTTTGGGGGTCTCAGACCCCCAAAGCATCCTCCCAATGTTGAGGGCATGTGGCCTGGTATGGTTCAGGTGGGAGGGGGGCCGCTCTCATCCCCCCCTCCTTTCCTGCGGCCTGCCAGGTTGCGCGCTCAGATAAAGGGTCTGGTATGGATTTTGAGGTGGACCCCACGCCATTTTTTTTTTGGCCGGGGTTCCCCTTAAAATCCATCCCAGACCTGAAGGGTCTGGTATGGATATTTGGGGGGGACCCCACGCCATTTTTTTTTGGCTGGGGTCCCCTGATGAGGATTCGTAACGATTCGTAACGATTCGTAACGATTCGTAACTTGAAATTGAAATTCGATATTTGTAGTTGGATTCGAATTGTTCTCTGTGTTATGAGAACCAACAATTCATTAGCCGCGTTAACGATTCGTAACGATTCGTAACTTTACTAACGATTCGGAAAAAAAATTACGATTCGTCCGAATTTCGTATTTCGTACGAATTCGAACGGAATTTCGTACACGAATTACAAATTTTTTTATATACGAAACGGGACGAAACGAAACAAAACTAATTTTTTGACAGTTCCCATGTCTAATTAGCGACAGATATGCCACAGACACATTAGACAATTCATAACACATCGTCACGTAAAAACAGTGACTGGACAGGATGTAGGTTGGATCTTTACTTGGGGACACAGACTGCTTAAGAGACATTAACATACCTTAGCCTGAGGCAATGAGCAGAGCTGGAACAGCCAGGTAATTAATTACAATAACCGCAGGGGGGGTGAAGCAGCCCTAAACACAAGTAATCAGTGGAGCACAGAAACTCGTTCATACCAGAACTTTATACCGGTTGGATTAGAAAATGCCACACCCACTTAGGTAGTCCAAAAACAGCTGAAGGGGCTGACAAATAGGAGCACAAACCACATAATGGTGCTTAACCCAGGGAAAATAATAAATCAACTTTCTATGATTTCCTTTTGGTTCTGAAAGCCATGAAACCCAATTATCATCTGAAAAACACCAATAAAATTTAGTAATAAACATTCAATTTTTCGCCTGAAAAAAAACAATGGTTAAATATCTGTAACAAGACATTAGCATATGAAACAAATATACATTTACATTACATAAACCGTGCACTTTATTTTAAAATAGCAACATTTGTTGAGCTCAACTTATTATTAATATGTATTACTTAATACATATTAATACCACGTGGATTTTTGTTTTATGGTATACCAATAATTCCCCAAAAAAAAATATTCACCATGGGGAGGAAAAAAAATTAGCAACGCGCAATAGATCTTATAACGGTACCATTTATCAACAAATTATAAATACCTCACCACAAACCTCACAGAACTGTCTTTCTCTGGAAAACAAACTGAGTTTAGTAAAGCACCTTTCAATTCATTATTACATATAGTTATCTTGGCTCAGGTAATTTGCATGTCAATACAGTTTGCTTTACACTCACTGACCTGGTCAGAAAGAAGGGGGGGGTCATTCGGGTGGGCTGTCAGCAGCTGCGACAACAGAAATCACAGGACACAAAATATATATGACATATTCCACACCCTCGCACGATTAGCTGGGTCAAAGATGACCTCTAGACGTCACACATATTTCATATTTTCTATAAAAAAAAACGCTCACCTTCTAGGGATTTATTCTTGCAAAAACACCAGGAATGAAACATGGTTGGTGACAACTGGATTAGTAGCATTGTTGGTACATACCTTAGGTGTGGAGGCTGTTCCCCTGATCATCACTACTCTGGGGATGTGTTTCTATTGGCTGTCATTTGGTGCGCTTTCTCCTTACCTCCCACCATCATCTTCCCACGGTGATTGTACCACAGGGCTTCAAGTTTTTTAGCCTAGAGATTTCCTGAACCAAATAATAGTCCAATCCCCTCCGTGGACTTTTCAGAAATATTCCAAAAGAAATGCTTAACAAAAGCTTATTACTTCTGTTATCTCAAGAATGTTTAGCACAAACTTGGATAATCCGGACCCTATGCTTATTATTACAGGAGGTAGTTATCTGATGCACACCTAATTGCAATATGATTTATAGTAGTTACAACATCGCCAGTGTTTACAGATCTAATTACAAAACTTACAATCAACAGTTAGTAGTTTATAAAGAGAAAGATTCATACTAGGGCTGAAACTAATCGACCATAAAAATCAATCGACTACTACCTTCATAATTGATCAATCGGCCAGTAACACAATGGGATTAAAAAACAAAATGAGCCCTCTATTGTACAAAAAAACAACAATCACAAATGTAAAATATAGCTTTCACAGTTCTACAGTAAAAATGAACCTCATACAGTAGTGACCATCTGCTCCCCAAAAAGCCAACTCTAGCCTTCTCAACGCCATTACGTTCAAAACCACAAACAGGTCTCAACCAGCGTTGAGGCGATTCAGTTCGCATTGTAGCGCTATAAAAGTTATTCATTCATTCATTCAGCGTTAGTCTGCCCCACTCAGCTCTTTAGAGCAGGCAGGGACAGAACGAAAACTGAGGACTCTTATGACAAAAAACAGTTCCTCCTCTGAGAATCACAAACTACACATCCATCAATGCACTCACCATTACAGATTTCTGAAGCCACAACTGAACTACTTCCAAAATATTTTTTTATTCTGGGATCTACCACCAGACATCAAAAATACCCTCCACAGCTTTAAGGGGTCTCATGTCCGGAGCCCCAAACCCAGATCTCATGTGTAAGGCAGCTGTCTGACTGGTTTGGAGCCTCACCCAGGGCACCCTTGCACTAATTTTCAGATCAGTACTGCTAGTGACATATTTTTACAGTACTGGCACCCAGCGTTTTCCGATTATTATACACGGCCTCCTGATGTGCTAGCGTACTAATCCTCACATTTACATGCTCTACTACCGGTTATCAGTAGCCCCATAAATGTGTTGTCAGACAAACTACAAAACACCATGAAATCCTCCACTATTCAAAACAAATATTATGGCTTCTCTCTGTACCTTGATATTACAATAATTTTGAATGTCTTCCCAAAACAGTATTACAATATAAACCTTATTTTGTCTATCAAGACATTAGAAAAAATCTATGGCTAGCATCAGCAAAAAAAACTTTTTTCCTGGAGTGGGTGGAATAAACCCCCATGTGGCAATCCCCCTTGACTCACATATCCCCTGGGAAGTCAAACCACCAGTTTTAAAACCAGAATACCACACAACAGTGCAACAAAACTCCTGCAAAAAGACGGCTGAAAAGGGTCAATCAAAGCCCTTCCACTGTAGGCCACAAACAATCAAAAACAACACACACCATTTTAAAAGTATAAAAACTGAAATGATTGAATTCACTTAAAAGGAAACAGTGCCTTAAACTGCACCTCTATAAACACAAAAAGCAATTCCACCCAAACACAGCGGACACAAAATGGCAGCCGGGCCAAACGAAAATCAATACCTGGCCTATGGTGAAAAATGGCGCCATTAATTCAGTACAAGTTTCAGCTCGGGGCTAAAACTAGCAGAGACAAAAAGGCAGTTGCAGTAATCGCAAATCGGTCAACGGCAAAATGGTGGATGAAATCCGGACTACAAAATAAAATGGCCGACATTAACAAATGGAAACCAACACAAAAACTTTTTCTCCCTACAAAAAAACTGACCATTTAATTAAGACACCAATATTAACACTTATCCCTAGACAAACCCTTTAGGCTATGTCAATTAGGGTCTATCCTAAAATATAGGCATATTCAACTAAACAGTCTGCATGCCCTCCCTGTGCCCTGAGGGCAGGGACCGATGTGCATTCTTGTCCCAAATACAAAGCACAATATTTGGCTCTGAGAGTTCACAGCACTTCCCCCCATTTTCTCAGTTAGAAGCCTGAGACTCCCCCCCCCCCCTCCTAGGGTGTAAACAACTTCTATTGTGTCCCAACAATACATGGTCTACTGGATAAGAAACAGGTTTTTCGACTTAAAAACCAAACCCTTTAAAAATATTTTTACACTTATGGGGACTTGCATCTTGTATCTTGGTCAAAATCATAGTTCATTTCCCATATACAGTGGTGTGAAAAAGTGTTTGCCCCCTTCATCATTTCCTGTTCCTTTGCATGTTTGTCACACTTAAGTGTTTCGGAACATCAAACCAATTTAAACAATAGTCAAGGACAACACAAGTAAACACAAAATGCAATTTGTAAATGAAGGTGTTTATTATTAAAGGTGAAAAAAAATCCAAACCATCATGGCCCTGTGTGAAAAAGTGATTGCCCCCTAAACCTAATAACTGGTTGGGCCACCCTTAGCAGCAACAACTGCAACCAAGCGTTTGCGATAACGTGCAATGAGGCTTTTACAGCGTCCTGGAGGAATTTTGGCCCACTCATCTTTGCAGAATTGTCCTAATTCAGTTACATTAGAGGGTTTTCGAGCATGAACGGCCTTTTTAAGGTCATACCACAACATCTCAATAGGATTCAGGTCAGGACTTTGGCTAGGCCACTCCAAAGTCTTCATTTTGTTTTTCTTCAGCCATTCGGTGGTGGACTTGCTGGTGTGTTTAGGATCATTGTCCTGCTGCAGAACCCAAGTTCGTTTCAGCTTGAGTACACGAACAGATGGTCGGACATTCTCCTTCAGGATCTCTTGGTAGACAGCAGAATTCATAGTTCCTTTTATCACGGCAAGTCTTCCAGGTCCTGAAGCAGCAAAACAGCCCCAGACCATCACACTACCACCACCATATTTTACTGTTGGTATAATGTTCTTTTTCTGAAATGCAGTGTTCCTTCTACGCCAGATATACTTGGACACACACCTTCCAAAGAGTTCCACTTTTGTCTCATCGGTCCACAGAATGTTGTCCCAAAAGTCTTGGGGATCATCAAGATGTGTTGTGGAGAAATTGAGACGAGCTTTGATGTTCTTTTTGCTCAGCAGTGGTTTTCTCCTTGGAACTCTGCCATGCAGGCCATTTTTGCCCAGTCTTTTCCTGATGGTGGAGGCATGAACGCTGACCTTAACTGAGGCAAGTGAGGCCTGCAGTTCCTTGGACGTTGTTGTGGGGTCTTTTGTGACCTCTTGGATGAGTCGTCGCTGCGCTCTTGGGGTAATTTTGGGCGGCCGGCCACTCCTGGGAAGGTTCACCACTGTTCCATGTCTTCGCCATTTGTGGATAATGGCTCTCACTGTGGTTCGCTGGATTCCCAAAGCTTTGGAAATGGCTTTATAACCCTTTGCAGACTGATAGATCTCAATTACTTTCTTTTTCAATTGTTCCTGAATTTCTTTGGGTCTCGGCATGATGTGTAGCTTTTAAGGATCTTCTGGTGGACCTTACTGTGTCAAGCAGCTCCTATTTAAGTGATGCCTTGATTGTGAACAGGTGTGGCAATAATCAGGCCTGGGTGTGGCTAGAGAAATTGAACTCAGGTGTGGACAACCACAGTTATAGTATGTTTTAACAAGGGGGGCAATCACTTTTTCACACAGGGCCATGATGGTTTGGATTTTTTTTTCACCTTTAATAATAAACACCTTCATTTACAAATTACATTTTGTGTTTACTTGTGTTGTCCTTGACTATTGTTTAAATTGGTTTGATGTTCCGAAACACTTAAGTGTGACAAACATGCAAAGGAACAGGAAATGAGGAAGGGGGCAAACACTTTTTCACACCACTGTACATCTCCATAAATATATATAAATATATATACACATGTATATATATATACATGCACATATATACACATCCGATGGGGCATGGCAATCCAATTCCATTTTAAATATTCAAAATCTCCAACACAATATGTAAGCTGAAGAGCCATATCACGGCACTCCAGTATTTTCTGCAGTCCTAACTCTAAATTTTAAGAGCCTCCACAGTGGAAGCACATGCAGTATAATGGATAGGCAGAGGGCAAATTAGCTTGGAGGGAGCCCACCCCTCCTTAAAGGCACAGGGGCACACCCAGCATATAGCACAATGGCAGCAAAGGCATCCAGTGTGTCCCCTCACCGGTATTCCAACAGTACAAACAAATGGCCACTGACCCCACCTATAACTGGAAGACAGCGATTATCGCTAGCAGCTATAGCAGCCACTTGCAATAATTGCAAGTGAATCCAGCAGGCTGGTTGTACTAAAGTTGATTGATCAGCTTGGTACATTCAGCCTGCCCATTAACGGTTCAAATCTTGGCCGGTTCCTGCTGAATCAGTCAAGATTCGAACCGTGTATGTCCAGCCTAGTTTATTAGCTCCCATAAAAACAAAGATAATATGCACTCACAATATGTGAACCAAACAAACATGTAATGCAATTCCACTTGATGGCAGCCTTTTCCCATCCCAGGCATTTTCTCATTCAGAGAGCCTCTTGACAGGGGCCAAATGGGCCACTGTGGACATGGAGGTTGTCATGGCAGAAGCAAGGCACCAGAATGGCGTGATGGTGTCAGAGATGACGTGACAACATGTTTCGGGGCGTTGCTGCCTCTTTTGCAAGCCTGCTGAGCACACTCAAATACGTGGAAGTGTATGCTATTTTTCAGGATGCAGTTTAGTCACAATTAACATTTCAAGTTCCCCACTGCATAATAAATCTTTACTTTTATAGCACTGGAGAAACTTTAAAACATTGCATGGTTTGGTAAAATAACAAGTATTACCACATGCGGTATTTGCAATAACTTGAGGTAATTCCTTTACTAAATTTCTATACGATGATAAATGTAGTGCCCATAAAGCACATTACTTGGTAAAGATTACCGGTATCTAGAATTGGATCCATTTTTATTTAACTGCTGCAGTAGATCTGTGGCTTACTCTGGTTACCTCCGAAGCAAAGCTGGAGCTGCTTACCATTTACTTAAAAGTAACTATTTAAAAATGAATTAATTTAATTGCTTCCCCCTGATATACAAGCATACGTGGCATTGTTAATTTTGGGGAACATTTCAAAATGTACTTTCATTTTAGAAGTTGGAAAACCTTGGATTTTTTTTAGCTTCATGCTTGAAAAGTAATAGAAGACCTGCAAAAGATTTTTCTCTGTTAAATAGGAAATCTTTGTAATGTAGAGAAGCTGTCTGTTCACATTACAGAGAAGTGAGTACAGTGAGACAACTGGTGATTTGCACATTGCAGTAATGTGCTTGAATCCAAACATCTGTTCACTTGTCATTATCACAGTAGAAAGAGGTCATTACAAAGCAAGCATGTTTCCTTTCTTTAAGAGCCACTGGCTATATCAAATAACCTGCATGATAATATATTGGCTTAATCAATTAACACTGTGAAATTCCATTTAAGACAAGACAAAGGAATCCTACTGGATTTGTTTCCGTTCTGTTCCGTTCCGTTCAGCATCTGTAAAGGTGAAGTAAAAGCACTTAACATATAATATATGTTATATCCTACTGACTGCAAAAGTCTATGTTAAATGAGAAGTGAAACTTCAAAAAAGGACTACTGACTGCAAAAGTCTATGTTAAATGAGAAGTGAAACTCCAAAAAAGGACTATTATGGCTAAATAGAATTTTCACATTATCACATTATCTAAGGGGTATGTTTACTGGGCAATTGCCTGCATTCCCCTCAGCATTTGGGTTTGGGGGTGTTTTGAGAGGGGTTCTCCAAAAAATGGACTTCCCCTTTCACTGAAAACGGGTGCCCAATGTTTACTGGCATTAGGCTGTTTGGCACCCCTGGTGCCCAAAAGGGGTACTAGCAAGGGGAGGCTTATGAACCACCTACCTGCCCCTTATGTTGGGAGTTAGCTTCAGTAGTTCAGTTTAGATTTAGTGACTAGGCTTCTTCATTTAACCACTTGCCGACCGCCACACACACATATACGTCAGCAGAATGGCTCGTACAGGCAAATGGGCGTACCTTGCATCCTTGCGGGCATGCCAAACCTCGATGTTCGCCGGCGGCCCACGATTGTGAGACGGAGAGGCAGAACGGGGAGATGCCTATGTAAACAAGGCATTTCCCTGTTCTGCCTAGTGACATGACAGGGATCTACTGCTCCCTGTCATCGGGAGCAGTGATCGTTGTCAAAGTCAGTGGTAGCCCACCCCCCACATTTAGAATCACTCCCTAGGACACACTTAACCCCTTGATCACCCCCTAGTGTTTTACCCCTTCCCTGCCAGTGTAATTTATACAGTAGTCAGTGGCTATTTATAGCACTGATTGTTGTATAAATGATAATGGTCCCAAAATAGTGTCAAAGGTGTCCGATGTGTCTGCCATAGTGTCGCAGTCCCGATAAAAATCACAGATCGCCGCCATTACTAATAAAAATGCCATAAAACTATCCCCTATTTTGTAGATGCTATAACTTTTGCACAGACCAATGAATATACGCTTATTGTGATTTTTTTTTTTGTACCAAAAATATGTAGAAGAATACATATCAGCCTAAACTGAGGAAAAAAATTGTTTTTATATATTTTTGGGGGATATTTATTATAGCAAAAAGTAAAAAATATTGCTTCTTTTTCAAAATTGACGCTCTTTCTATGTTTATAGCCCAAAAAAATGGGTGAACAAATACCACCAAAAGAAAGCTCTGTTTGTGGGGAAAATTTTTTTTTTGCTTGGGTACAACGTCGCACGGCCGCGCAATTGTCAGCTAAAGCAACGCAGTGCCGAATTGGAAAAAATGGTAAGGGAAGGGGGAAAATCCTTCCGGGCTGAAGTGGTTAAAGTGTATGTACAATCTAAACTTTACATTTTTAGTTTTGGATAGAGAAAAGAATTGGAACCCCTGTCAATATTTTATTACTGTCCTCACTATGTAAATTCACCTTCTTTATTTGTCCTGGTGACCATTGACCAATAGCTTTTATATCGTAATTTATTCTGAGCATGTGTGGCACTGTCCGTCGGAATTGTCTACACACGATTGGAATTGAAATGATCGGATTTTGTTGTCGAAAAATTTTAGATCCAGCTCTCAAACTTTGTGTGTCGGAAATTCCGACGGAAAAAGTCAGATGGAGCCCACACACCATCAAATTTTCCGACAACACGATCCGATCGCACATTTTCCGTCGGAAAGTCCGACCATGTGTACAGGGCATTAGAGGGAAATTTCCTGTTACATCAACAGGACAGAAAGTGAAGATAAATCTAATTAATGAGACACCAAATGCAACAAATAAACAGATGGGTTTTATATAATCCAAATAAAAAAACAAGCAAAAAAGTTTTCCCTATACAGTGATACCTTGGTTCACAAACTTAATTTGTGAAATGACTATGAAATGTATGTACAGTACAAAAAAAGAATTTTAAACATATGACATATGATATTTTACATTAAGCTGACCTCTTTCATGTGTATGTCTAAAAAGGAAAAATAGCTCCTCTTTAATCCTTATTTGAAACAATCCCAAACCCCAATTTAAATGGCTAATCTAGGGGCCAGAAAACAGCACTGTGCATCCACGAAAAGATCATCTGAGGGCATAGTAAAGTTGTAGAATTCGTATGAACTGTTTTTCCATGATTCCTAATCAAGTGAGCCCACCCACATGGTAGTCAGGGGGCAGAAAACCCTATGTGAGTGGACTGGTTTCCCTAATGCCGCGTACAAAGGATCGAAAATGCCGCATACAAAACTCAGATGAGAGCTTTTTGTCGGAAAATGTGACTGTGTTTATGCTCCATCGGTCTTTTGCTAGCTGAATTCCAGCCAGCAAAAGATTGAGAGCATGTTCACTATTTTTCGGTCGGGAAAAGTTCCTATCTAAAATGTGATCGTCTGTATGCAATTCGGACGTGCAAAAAACGCATCCTCGGAAACAATTCAACGCATGCTCGGAAGCATTGAACTTCATTTTCTCGGCTCGTCGTAGTGTTGTACGTCACCGCGTTCTTGACGGCCGAAAGTTCAGAGAACTTTTGTGTGACCGTGTGTATGTAAGACAAGCTTAAGCAGGGGGGCGTGGCCTGACGCGAGTTCCGGATGGTCGCATAATCCCGGAGCTCCGGAGACAGGGGACTGAAGCGGCTAACAGCGGGCACATCCACACGTAAAAACCGCCAATATACCGAGCGATACCCCTGCGAATCACCCGGGAGCATGCCCAACAAGCGGCGGAACGCTGGAAAGCCACGGCGGCTCACGGACTTCTATGCCAGGAAGACAAGCTTAAGCAGAATTCCACTCGTGTGTTTGGGGCATAAGACTCTCATCTTGCACTGCTCTTCTCAATATGAACGTGTCAGAGCAGGGAAGATGGCCGCAGCTCGTGTTCATGAACTGAAGCGGAGTTCGTGTACCGAAGATATTTTTGTGAACTTTTCTGTTTGCGAATCGAGTTGTTTTTGAACAGAAGCGTTTGTGAACCGAGGTATCACTGTATCACTTTAGAGCATAAATTTGGCTATATTACATTTTCACAAAAAAATGTCTATCTCTAATAGAAAAGCTTTTCTACCCCGTGCACTGCTGAACTCTGCTCCACATAATTAAAGGATTATGTAATTAAAGGATACAGTAGTGATGTGGAGAGGAACCAATTAGGAATATCAACATTTAAGGAATTGTCTGTTTTCCACCAAACTTCAGGATACCATTTCTCAGTCATAGAGCAACGCAGGTGGCAGGACAGGTAGGTTTGTATGCTTTTCTTTTACAGGTAGACATTTTCTAAGAAAAATGACTATAGTGACAGGGTGGCCTTTAAGTGTATCCATACCTCATTTTTGATAGAATGCATAAAGGTTTAAAGAGGTTGTAAACCCTTGTGTTCTTTTCACCTTAATGCATCCTATGAATGGGGTAAAACCTTTTGGAGGTCAAGTGGTTAAACTGTGTATTTAGCTTTTTGTCCAAAGTTCAGCTTTAAATAATATTTTATTATTATTCCGGTGAAAAAACTTCTGACACTGACCGCCCCCCTAGCCCCCCTGTTTTACTCACCTGAGCCCGGGGTTCTCGGTTCTTGATTGGATAGATTGATAGCAGTGCAGCCATTGGCTCCAGCTCCTGTCAATCAAATTGAATGATACAGGCTTTGGGGGGGGCGGGGCCGAGTCTGGCATTCTGTGTCTATGCACACAAATGCTGGACTCGGGAGCATGCCCGCAAGGTTTACCAATGTGAGGAGAAGCAGATGGTTGGGGCCACACTGTGCAAAACTAACTGCACAGTGGAGGTAAGTATGATATGTTTGGCATTTAAAAAAAAAAAAAAACACAAAAGGTTTACAATCACTTTAAGCCCCTGTCACATTTTTATTGCTATTAGGGGATCCATTATAGAGATTTCCCTTCACTTTCTGTTCTAGGGACAACCTTTAATAACAGGAAGTGAGGTAAAATCTTCACCAGGCAAACAGCCAACCATAAAAGCTGAGGCTCTAGTATTCCCCATTTTTATGTCTGCCTTCTGTTAGAGAAATGTACCATTCCTTCCTGTTCTGGAGACAACTTTTTTATCAAACAAAAAGTGTCAAAACAACCATGTCATTATTCAGAACTTAAAATCGCTGTTCACCCCAACCCCTCCCCCACCCCCAGAGTACAACAATATAGTGACACTGATGAAAGAACAGAATAGTAAAGCAAGGAAAAGAAATGTTAAAAAATGTTTATAAAATGGAATGACATTTTTTTTTTAACACTGGTGACAGTGTGTAGAAAAAAAACGTAAACAAACTCGCCATGCCCTTTACTACAGTGGGTATAGAAAATAATTGCCGCCCTTTAAAATAATCACATTTTGTTGCTTTGAAGCTTGAAATGAAGACAGACACAGTTTTTGTTTCATCCAGCTGTATTTACGCAGTGCAACTTATAACATCCAAGTGAATAATATAACAACAACAACATGTCAGAAAAAAAATATAAAAAATAAAAAAATTGTTGAGTTTGAAAAAGGATCACCCCTTTGTGTTAGTATTTTGTTGAACCACCTTTTGCTTTAATTACAGCCTTTAGTCTGTTGGAATATGTCTCTACTAACTTTGTATATCTATACTTTGCAATATTTGCCCAATCTTCTTTGCAGAACTACTCAATTTCAGTTAAATGTGATGGTGACCATTTGTGGACTACAGTCTTCAAGTCTTTCCACTCTCTGACTAGGCCATGCAAGGATTGATCAATCACTGTGTGGTCATTTTTGCTGTGTGCTTTGGGCCATTGTCAAAAGTAAACCTTCTTCCCATTGACAACTTTCTGGCAGAGGGCGGCAGATTTTCCTCATGAATTGTATGGTATTTTGCCACATCCATTTTTCCTTCTATCCTGGCAAGTGCTCCAGTTAGGGATGAGCCGAACATGCGAACACCGTTAAAGTCTATGGGACACGAATGTGATAAATCAAAAGTGCTCATTTTAAAGGCTTATATGCAAGTTATTGCCATAAAAAGTGTTTGGGGACATGTATTAATGCAAAAAAGAAGTTTTTAAAACGGCTGTTTTTTCAGGAGCAGTGATTTTAAGAATGCTTAAAGTGAAACAATAAAAATGAAATATTCCTTTAAATATCGTGCCTGGGGAGTCCCCTTAGTCTGCCTGTAAAGTAGCGCATTTTCCCATGTTTATTAAAGTCCTGCAGCAAAATTACATTTCTAAAAGAAAAAATTTTTTATTTAAAATTGCTCACAGATCCTGGCAATATACATAAAAAATCATTTTAAAAAACAGCGTGGGCCCCCCTCCCCAGTCCATACCAGGCCCTTCATGTCTGGTATTGATATTAAGGTGAACTCCATGCCAAAATAAAAAAAAATGGCGTGGGGGTCCCCCCCCAAAATACATACCAGACCCAAAGGGCCTGGTATGGACGGGGACCCATGCCGTTTTTTTCTTAATTCTGTCATAGGGCTCCCCTTAAACACTTCAATACACTATATTATATATTGTAAACTGCACAATATACCCTGCACTATATTATATACACTACACTGAGTGCACTATATACTCTGAACTGCAGTATATATACTATAAGGACTGCACTATATACTCTGAACTGCAGTATATGCCCTAGCGGAGACGGTTCTTGGAACAGACTCCAGGAAGATGATCTCCATCCTTTATACACTCCTCCTAACACCTAAGGCCACTGCTCATGCTTACCGGTTAAAGACTAAATGGGAGGCGGACCTTGGGGAAATTGATGATGAACAGTGGGGGGAAATCTTAGAAACACCTAAAAAGGTGTCTCCCAAGCTATCCTACAGGCTCACTCACCTGTATATCCTGCACAGGTCGTACATTACCCCAGCCCAAATATCTAAATATAGACCTGATGTTGACCCGACCTGCCCCAGATGTGGTGATACTGACAGTACTTTCTAACACCTCATCTGGTCCTGCTCAGTCATTCAGCAATTCTGGATACAAGTAATCAAATTCCTTCATGACCAAATGAGGTCCCCCCTGACAGTATGCCCCCGCCAATGTATACTCGGTACTCGGCCTTCTCCCTCTACCTGAGTAAGAGAAATACCTTATAATATTCTTACAAGAAACTCTTTGCAGCCAGAATGCAAATAGCCCAACTGTGGCTGAGACCTACTCCCCCCACTGTTCAGCAATGGAAGAGGGCTGTGAATCTCACATTGCCCTACAAAAAGGTTCTCTATTCTCAACACGGGTGCCCAGACAAATATCAGAAAATCTGGGACAGGTGGATGGAGAACCCCTCCACCTGTGCAGAATGAGGCTGATCCTCTCACTATACTGCGGCCGCTTGGCCACAATTTTACCGCCCCCGGCTCTTGTACCTGCGGGAAAATCCCCTCCCTTCCTCAGCACTTCTCATTCCTCTTTTTATGTGCATATGCAACCCAACTCTTCTCTTCTACCTTCCTAACTATGCTGTTCTTACAATTGAGACGTCAGTAAAGCTTGCTATGTATGTCAGACAAATCGTGTATAGTTCCTTAATACTGTTGGTGCCTGTTGCACCTGTTGATTGATGTAAAAGACTCTGTATTTTCTTATATGCTCAATAAACTTTATTTTGATTTAAAAAAGAACTGCAGTATATATACATTATATGGACTGCATTTTATATTCTGCTGAAAAATTGGGCCTTAGGTGTTGGTGGTGGCAGAACACGGTAACCCCTCACAGTTACTCTTGTTGGGCGCAGGAACGGTCCCTGCTGTTAAAAATAATTTCAAAAATTGTAATAACATGTCCATGTTAAACAGGGGCAGAAACATTGGGCCTTAGGTGTTGGTGGTGCCAGAACACTGTAACCCCTCAAAGTTACTCTTGTTGGGTGCAGGGACGGTCCCTGTTGTTAAATATTATTTCAGAGGCTGCTTGCCTTGAGTGTCTGCCTCTCCTTGGAGGCCTTCCGGACATGATGGGTATTTATTTATTTTTTAACACCGCACTACAATGTATTATATATATATATATATATATATATATATATATATATATATATATATATATATATATATATATACTGTGTACACTGCCTGAAGTGTATTTGAAACTGTACACACTGCATTATATACTGTGTACACCGCCAGCACTGTATTAGAAACTGTACACCGCCGAATGCACTGTATATATAGGCTACGCTTAATGCAGATTATATATATATATATGTACACATACAGTGGTGTGAAAAAGTGTTTGCCCCCTTCCTCATTTCCTGTTCCTTTGCATGTTTGTCACACTTAAGTGTTTCGGAACATCAAACCAATTTAAACAATAGTCAAGGACAACACAAGTAAACACAAAATGCAATTTGTAAATGAAGGTGTTTATTATTAAAGGTGAAAAAATCCAAACCATCATGGCCCTGTGTGAAAAAGTGATTGCCCCCTAAACCTAATAACTGGTTGGGCCACCCTTAGCAGCAACAACTGCAACCAAGCGTTTGCGATAACGTGCAATGAGGCTTTTACAGCGTCCTGGAGGAATTTTGGCCCACTCATCTTTGCAGAATTGTCCTAATTCAGTTACATTAGAGGGTTTTCGAGCATGAACAGCCTTTTTAAGGTCATACCACAACATCTCAATAGGATTCAGGTCAGGACTTTGGCTAGGCCACTCCAAAGTTTTCATTTTGTTTTTCTTCAGCCATTCGGTGGTGGACTTGCTGGTGTGTTTAGGATCATTGTCCTGCTGCAGAACCCAAGTTCGTTTCAGCTTGAGTACACGAACAGATGGTCGGACATTCTCCTTCAGGATCTCTTGGTAGACAGCAGAATTCATAGTTCCTTTTATCACGGCAAGTCTTCCAGGTCCTGAAGCAGCAAAACAGCCCCAGACCATCACGCTACCACCACCATATTTTACTGTTGGTATAATGTTCTTTTTCTGAAATGCAGTGTTCCTTCTACGCCAGATATACTTGGACACACACCTTCCAAAGAGTTCCACTTTTGTCTCATCGGTCCACAGAATGTTGTCCCAAAAGTCTTGGGGATCATCAAGATGTGTTGTGGAGAAATTGAGACGAGCTTTGATGTTCTTTTTGCTCAGCAGTGGTTTTCTCCTTGGAACTCTGCCATGCAGGCCATTTTTGCCCAGTCTTTTCCTGATGGTGGAGGCATGAACGCTGACCTTAACTGAGGCAAGTGAGGCCTGCAGTTCCTTGGACGTTGTTGTGGGGTCTTTTGTGACCTCTTGGATGAGTCGTCGCTGCGCTCTTGGGGTAATTTTGGGCGGCCGGCCACTCCTGGGAAGGTTCACCACTGTTCCATGTCTTTCGCCATTTGTGGATAATGGCTCTCACTGTGGTTCGCTGGATTCCCAAAGCTTTGGAAATGGCTTTATAACCCTTTCCAGACTGATAGATCTCAATTACTTTCTTTCTCAATTGTTCCTGAATTTCTTTGGGTCTCAGCATGATGTGTAGCTTTTAAGGATCTTCTGGTGGACCTTACTGTGTCAAGCAGCTCCTATTTAAGTGATGCCTTGATTGTGAACAGGTGTGGCAATAATCAGACCTGGGTGTGGCTAGAGAAATTGAACTCAGGTGTGGACAACCACAGTTATAGTATGTTTTAACAAGGGGGGCAATCACTTTTTCACACAGGGCCATGATGGTTTGGATTTTTTTTCACCTTTAATAATAAACACCTTCATTTACAAATTGCATTTTGTGTTTACTTGTGTTGTCCTTGACTATTGTTTAAATTGGTTTGATGTTCCGAAACACTTAAGTGTGACAAACATGCAAAGGAACAGGAAATGAGGAAGGGGGCAAACACTTTTTCACACCACTGTATATACACATACACCTACATATATGGAGTTTACACTTTATGTATAGGCTACACTGAATGCAGAGTATACAGTATATATATATATATATATATATATATATATATATATATATATATATATATATATATATATATATATATATATAAATATTTTATTCTATCTTTTCATGTTACAACACTGAAGAAATTACACTTTGCTACAAGTAAAGTAGTGAGTGTACAGCTTGTATAATGGTGTCAATTTGCTGTCCCCTCAAAATAACTCAACACACAGCCATTAATGTCTAAACAAAAGTGAGTACACCCCTAAGTGAAAATGTCCAAATTGAGCCCAAAGTGTCATTATTTTGTGTAGCCGCCATTATTTTCCAGCACTGCCTTAACTCTCTTGGGCATGGAGTTCACCAGAGCTTCACAGGTTACCACTCCTCCATGACGACATCACGGAGCTGATGGATGTTAGAGACCTTGCGCTCCTCCACCTTCTGTTTGGGGATGCCCCACAGATGCTCAATAGGGTTTAGGTGCTGGAGACATGCTTGGCCATTCCATCACCTTTACCCTCAGCTTCTTTAGCAAGGCAGTGGTCGACTTGGAGGTGTGTTTGGGGCCGTTATCATGTAGAAAAACTGCCCTGCAGCCCAGTCTCCAAAGGGAGGGGATCATGCTCTGCTTCAGTATGTCACAGTACATGTTGGCATTCATGGTTCCCTCAATGAACTGTAGCTCCCCAGTGCCAGCAGCACTTATGCAGCCCCAGATCATGACACTCCCACCACCATGCTTGACTGTAGGCAAGACACACTTGTCTTTGTACACCTCACCTGGTTTCCAAATAAGTTTATCTTGGTCTCATCAGACCACAGGACATGGTTCCAGTTATCCATGTCCTTAGTCTGCTTTGTCTTTAGCAAACTGGTTGCAGGCTTTCTTGTGCATCATCTTTAAAAGAGGCTTCCTTCTGGGATGACCAATTTGATGCAGTGTGCGGTGTATGGTCTTAGTACTGACAGGCTGTCCCCCACCCCTTCAACCTCTGCAGCAAAGCTGGCAGCACTCATACGTTTATTTCCCAAAGACAACCTCTGGATATGACGCTGAACACGTGCACTCAACTTCTTTGGTCGACCATAGCGAGGCCTGTTCTGAGTGGAACCTGTCCTGTTAAACCACTGTATGGTCTTGGCCACCATGCTGCAGCTCAGTTTCAGAGTCTTGGCAATCTTCTGATACCCTAGGCCATCTTTATGTAGAGCAACAATTCTTTTTTTCAGATCCTCAGAGAGTTTTGCCATGAGGTTCCATGTTGAACTTCCAGTGACCAGTATGAGAGAGTAAGAGCGATAACACCAAATTTAACACACTTGCTCCCCATTCACACCTGAGACCTTGTAACACTAAAGCCCCATACACACGGTCGGACTTTTTCATCAATTTGGTCCGATCGGACAAGGTTGTTGAAAAATCAGACCGTGTGTATGCACCATCGGACAGTGTTCGTCGGTTTGTCCGTCGGACAAAGTCTTATCTCCTGCTGGAAAGATTTCCCGTCAACCCGGTCCGATCACACCAAATCCGAGCGTGTGTACGCTTGTCCGACGGACAAAGTGCTACGCATGCTCAGAAGAAATTCTGTGACGGAAGCGCTCGGTCAGGTAAAACTACCTTTCCTAATCGACACAGCACATTCGTCACGCTGCAATGTTAAAATGTCTTTAATGCAGCGCATTCTCTTTTTCTTTACAATGCAACAAGAATGACATCTTTTAGCTGCTCCTATTCACCCGCACTTCTCACAAACTTACTTCTTTATTACTTTGCAGCATTTATACACTACATGTTTATTTTTACTCTGAACGGAAAAGAATCTTTGTTA
This sequence comes from Lithobates sylvaticus, assembly GCA_028564925.1. Taxonomy (NCBI): domain Eukaryota; kingdom Metazoa; phylum Chordata; class Amphibia; order Anura; family Ranidae; genus Lithobates; species Lithobates sylvaticus. The sequence continues at coordinate 463,557,871 of CM053026.1, read as the reverse complement.
TTTTTTTACCATGATTTGTCTTTTTTTTTTTTTTTTGGGGAATACATATTTGAATGTTTTTTTTTTTTTTTTTTTTGGAGGGGGGTTGTGTGTCTCAAATTACCAAAAACACATTATTTACATTTGTATTTCTTGCTTAAATTTACTAGGAGGTTGTTTGTTGTTGTTGCCCCTTGTTAATTCTACTTTAGGATTAGTGAAATGTACCAGCCTACTCAAAGAAAAACTGTCATTGTAGCAAAGTAAAACACAATAGTCAATGATTATTTCAAATCAAAAAAACCTTTATTTAGGTCACACCAACAAACCAAAGAGGAACGCAGCCATGGTGAAACTTGGGGAATTTGCAAAGTCTTGGCCCCCCACGGCAACCATCATTGTCCAAGCGTAGAAAATTGGGGGCCTGAGGAGTACGTATATTAAGGGGAGTGCAATCTGGTCGTGAAGTCCAAAGTATTCGGAACTGCAGCAGATGCCATCTAGGTCCCCAGGCTCTGGTACTACAAGAGGCTCCATCTTCTCTCACACCAGACTGATTGCAGGTCGTCACTCTCAGGTCTTCCTTCCACGCTTCCTTCCACGCTGTGGCTGTCGTGCTGGTGGGGTGGCAGAAGGAGGAGGAGGAGGAGGAGGAGGCGGAGCATGGTAACTATGGCAAACATGTGTGCCTGGGGTCATCTCCCCAGCCCTACCCTTATTTAGGACATGGAGGATGAGCCCCTCACACATGTTGCGTTGCCCCACCTCCATACCCATCATTTTTGTGACAACCACCGAGCCAAAGGTCTCCTCGTCGGCGGGTGTGGCATGTAGGGAGTCTGAAGCCTCTCTGATCATCCGGAGCGCTGACTGTGCCGCATAACCCCCCCTTCTCGCCCTTCTGTACGGAAGGCGGAGGAGAGGGATTTGGGAGTCAGTCAGGCTCCGAGGCCTAGCCCCCTCTTGGCTGCCACTACCCAGCTGGTGGCTGCCACTAACCCCTGCCTCCTCCTGACTGCCACCTTCCACAGCCACCTCCTGGCTGAGGTCTTCCTGTGTAGGAAAAAGGGACATAGTTTCAGTTATTTGTTCATCAAACACACACAATTCTCATCTAGTGACTGGTGCAAAATGTTTACAAATAGAAAACCATACAATTCTCAGCCCAGCAGTTTAGATTCTGGCCCCAAATGTCTCCCACACCACTGTCTGTTGATATGTCAAACACGTTAGGAACTAAGCAATTGGCGATCCTGAATTAAGTGAACATCATTCATTATTCCCATAAATGGTAACAAAACTACTATACCTGGAACAAGCTGGGCTCCTCCACCTCTTCCATACTGGAAGGCCCAGGTTGCTCCTCGGAAGCCTCATCAGGGGTGGGCTGTGCGCAAGGAAGCGTGGAAGGAGGAGTTGAGGTTGGCTCCGTGACATCAGCCTGGTCCTTCAGAAAATGGAGACTCTGATAGTACCAGAGCTTGGGGACATAGACCTCATCTGCTGAAGTTGCAGTTTCCTCAGACTTCACGACCTTCTTCCTCTCCCTGATATACGCACTCCTCAGGCTGCCAATTTTCTTTCTAATATCATCAACAGTTGCCGTGGGGAACCTTGGCTTGACAAATTCCACAAGTTCCTCCAGGGCTGCGTGCCTCTTTGGTTTGTTGGTGTAATGTGGGTGTATACCCTGCCACAATATGGGAAAATCCCTGTATTTGGCAATGAAGAGGGGGAGAAAACTCATGTCGTTGAATCCCTTCATATCAATCTCTGCAAGACACAACAACACACCAAACCCTATAAATTATGTCAGGCTAAACTCTCCTAATCTTCTCCATAAAGAAGCCTCAAGTTCAAATCAGTCTAGGCTAGTTATGTACCAACGTTAAATTGTACCTTCGTTTGTAGCGATCGTCTCGTGTGAGTTTTCTCTCCCCTCGTCTCCCAGATCGTGGCTACGACACAGGCGTGTGACGTTTTATATACACTGCGCATGCTTCAAACTCCGCCCGCCCCTGACGATCTTTCTCGTCTATTCCCCACCCCTTCTCTTTACGGCGTAGTGGGGAGAGCACATGGCGGGGACACAGCAGGTGCGCCACAAATATCCCACCAACGAGGAGGAGGACGAGGAAAGTCCGGAGGCAGAAACGTCCCGATCCCGGAACCTGAAATTCAAGGCCTCCAATATGTCATTTGGAGAAATGTTGGAGATGGTGGACATATTAAAGAGGAGCGACTATGATGGGAAGTATGGGCCTTACCTCAACCCCAATGTCCGCAAGGCCAAGATCATGTCTAAAGTTGTGAGAAGGCTGTACAATAATTTTGGGGTACAACGATCCAAGGAGCAACTCAGGAAACGCTGGTCAGACCTGAAACTGAGGGAGGCCGATCAGTACAGAAAGATCAAGAGAATTCTTCAAAAAAGTAAGTAGTTGTGTTTTGTGTTTGATTTCTTGCTTGCATACTGCTCCATTGTGTTTTGATTTTTACCAAGTTGTACATTCCAAAATGGCCACTTTCAGGTTCGTCTGTGCATTCGATCGTACTCAGCCTCGATCTTTCTGCCACTGTCATGGTCGTGTGTGTGTGCATTCGATCGTACGCAACCTCGATCGTTCGGCCACTTATAATACGATGTTTGGTGTTTTTTTGGGGAAAGGAAGTTTGTTCTCACTAGAAATGTCATCAAGAATGTAAAGCCAATTTATTCAATGTAAAGGAGAGGTCACTCAGTAGCTGTTTACCCATCTGGACTCTAGAGCACTAGTGCTGGGACACCCAAACCCCCTTTTTATTATGCTTTTCCACACATGTGCTCCAGTGGATACTAGAGGGGGGTCTCCATCACACAAACTTCTACCAAAAAGCTAGTCAGTTTAGCACCTTTACAAAGTGACTTCATTCATGTAGTTGACATTTGTAACTGGCCAAACTAAAATAGTGTCCGTCACTTTCAAGCAATGTTTGTCATTTCCTATTTCTGCCCTCAATAGCTTGTGTTGCTAAATCTTCCTTTTGGACATTCTCATAGGGGAGCGAAAACTTGGGCCGTCTGAGGAAACCCCCAAACCAACACCTACCAAAAAAGGGGAAAGAGCAGAAGCAGAGGAGGAGGAGGAGGAGGAAGGAGAGATCATCGAACTTGGAGAAATTGTCACCACAACAGGTGAGTGTGGGAGAACACAGCTACTGGTAAGCTAATCCATGTATGGCTGCCTCATTTCCAACACCCCATTTTTGTTTGTTTGTGGTTTTTAGGTGACGTGGATGTTGTGGAAGAAAAATCGCACTTTACCACAGAGAGTGCCCACGTACTCATCGGAGAGATAATGGTCTGCAATAGAGATCTAGATTACATAAAGCAAAACATCAATGATGTTCAACAAAAATTGAAGAACATCATTGATATTTTAGGAAAAATATGAAAACGCACCAAGTAATTAACACACATTTGTGCCAGCTTCAGAACACATTTGCAACTTAAAAACTGTCTGAAATTTGGAACATGCACACATTGTGTCCACATGTGCTAGCTCCCACCATGGTGGATGAATGGCAACGTTTTTTTTGGGGGTGCAAACACTTTACGAACTACGAAAGTGGTTGTGGTGATGGGGTTGCACCCCCAAAAAACGTCCATTCATCCCCATGATGGAAAATGGCACTTTTGAAGCTTCTAGGCATGTGTTTTACCATCTAATGACCATTTTCAGTCCCAAATTGTGTGCATGTTCCAAATTTCCACTTTTCGGGGGTGACCCCCCCATGTGATGAAGGCAAGATCAAACACACTTTGAACATATAGTCATGTCTGATCTTGTCTTCACTTTACAAAGTTGAACTTTCCAAGTTCCTAGGTTCTGTTTTGCTCCATGCCTGGTTTTACCAATTGCGGAATGTTTGTAAACAATGTTGTAAATAACCAAGATGTTGTCAGTTTTGGCGTGAAGATTGTAAACGCACTTGGGAATGTTTTCCTAGTAAACTTTTATTTTTCTAAATGTGTGGCTTCCTTATTTAAAAAACACAATGCATTATGTATGTAAAATGAAAAGGATATGGGGGGCAATGGGTGTTATTTACTAAAGGCAAATCCACTTTGCACTCCAATTTTCTTTCCCGGGGAACTTTTTCAATGCACTTGTAGAGCATAGCGGATTTGACTTATGTAAATGACACCCACAGTGCTTTGTACGAAAACACGGAGCACAGCATTTTGGAGAATACACACATGTCAGACCTGGTGATGAAAAGGAGTATTTTGGGTGTCAGTTATGCAGTACAAACCTTCTCTAGACCAAAGATTAGGTAGCAAACACACAACATGAGAATAATCTTTTTGGGAAGAAGAGACTGTTACCTCCTTTTGCCCAGAAAGTGCATTCCCACTGTCGAAGGCAAAGGGAAAAAATGTCAAAGTAAAATAAGCTAAAAAGAAGACTGAAATGACATGAAATCATAGGTTGGTTAAAATATCAGATTTATTAAAAAATGCCTCTCACACATCGTCAGGCAGAGCAATGGCCCCCCTACCCACAAAGTACTGCATATATTGGTCCCGGACCACACGGGCATTTAGAGGGGGCAAGCCTGGACGTGCCACTCGAAGGGCTGTGAGTTCGGCATTTGGAGGGCCCTCCACATCTGGGCCAACGGGCACCACATAGTTCCTGTTATGTCTTTTGAGGAAGTTGTGCAATATGCAACAGGCAAGAACTATGTGGTTCAGTTTGTATTCCGCCAAGTTAAATGCCGTCAGGAACAGGCGGAAGCGGCTGGCCAGGATGCCAAAAGCGTTCTCCACAACTCTTCTGGCTCTGGACAGCCTGTAGTTGAAGACCCTCTGGTCCGGGGTGAGGGTCCTCATCGGGAACGGCCTCATCACATGGGGAGTCAACGCAAACGCTTCATCTGCGACAAAGACGAAGGGGAGTCCTTCGGCATTCTCCTCTGGAGGTGGCAAGCACAGACTGCCACTTTGGAGACGCCAGTAGAACTCCGTGTGCGTAATGGCCCCACCATCCGATATCCGGCCGTTCATCCCCACGTCCACATACATAAACTCGTATGTTGCCGACACCACCGCCAACATCACTACACTATTAAACCCTTTATAATTATAATAGTAGGACCCCGAGTTGGGCGGTGGGACGATGCGGACGTGTTTCCCATCAATTGCCCCTCCGCAGTTAGGAAAGTCCCAACGGCTGGCAAAGTGGGAGGCCACAGTCTGCCATTCCTGTGGCGTGGAAGGGAACTGTGGAGTGAAACAAGAAAAAAAAAATAGTCACTTTGCACCTAAACATTGCAAGCAGATTAGACAATCAACATCTTGGAACATGAGCATTGTCTAAAATTGGAGGCTGGAAAGTATTTGCACAGAAAAGTAGAGGCTCCCCTTCACAGATTACTCACCCCCCCATCAATCCCCCCACTTCTGATGGGCCATTGGCAATAACTAGGGGTTTTGGGGGGGGGGGGGGGGGTGGTGGACAGCTAACCCTCTGCACTTCATTGATTGGCAAATGGCTCAATAATGTGGGCTAGTTTGGCCAGACCCTCTGTACTTAACACTTTTGGCAGGCCACAGGAAAGATCAAATAACATTTCAACCCCCCCCCCCCCCCCCCAAAAAAGGCAGGCACAGTGTGACATTATTAAATTACCAAGCAAGCTAATAGGAGGGAAAGAAGACAAAAAAATAGGAAATGGAATGTATGGAGGCAGTCCCTTGCACTACATGCTTTGCTGAATTCATCCCTAAAGATGCGCACTATAAAGAGGTAGGTATATAGTGTGTATGGACCTTGGGAAAGCCAGCAGATAAAGGATTGGTACCATCTGACAGAGCAGTTGGGGGAGGGGGTTCCTAATGAGTTTGCCCCCCCCCCCACCAAAAGAACAAAAAAAAAAAGTAAACCACACAGCAAACATTTGTGCATATTTTAGGGGGTGTTTTGGGGCAAACAATACTATGCAGCAGACAAAAGACATTGCTTAAGTGACTAGGCCATAGGTGTCTATTGGGGCAGAAGAGCATGCTGGTGAGGTAAGTGAAGGGAAAAATGCATGAAGGAGAAAAGGGGCACAGCATATTAGAACATATTGCAATCATGGTAATTAGGGAAGGAGGTCAAAAATACAAGTCATTAGCAAACAGAGCATACATAGAAGGGAATAGTAAAGTAGAAATGTTACCTTAATATAGTCCTCCTGCAGGACCTGAATGATGGCAGAACAGGTCTCTGGAATAATGATTCCCAGGGCCTGGGGAGAGATACCTGAAGAGAACTTCAAATCCTGAAGACTTCTCCCTGTCGCCAAGTACCTCAACGTGGCAACAAGCCTCTGCTCCGGAGTAATGGCTTGTCTCATGCAGGTATCCTGCCGGCTGATAAAGGGGGTCAGCAAAGCCAAAAGACGGTGAAAATCGGGGTCCGTCATCCTGAGAAAGTTCCTGAAATCATCAGGATTATTCTCCCGGATCTCACGAAGCAAAGGCATGTGCGAGAACTGGTCACGCTGAAGCAACCAATTCTTGGTCCACATACTCCTCGTCACTCTGTTCATGGACGGGTCTTGGGTCAAAGCTAAAAGCCCGACACCAATTCCGCGTACAGCACGAACTCGGCGACGAGTACGCACGGGAAACATCGCTCAGAAGGTCACAAAAGGTCGGCTGGTCAGAACGGACAAACAGAAAGCACCGATAAACAGCAAGGCCTGAAAGAACGAAGTGAATAGCAGCAACGAGCAGACAATAAGCAGTGCAAATCAAAGCGTCCTATATCAAGATATAGGCCGCAATGACCAACAAATGCGAACTGACTACACGCACTAATAAACAGATACGCACGACAAGCACAAACTGAAGAGCAGTAACGATCTGAGTCAGAAAACTGAGAAGCGCGAATCTTAAGTCACCAAACTTCCACTAACTCTCGATAAACACGGGATCAGCAGAAGGAGCCCAACGGGTGCCTGACGTGGTGCTGAACTTCCCTTTTGTAATCTCGTGGACGACGACTTACGTCACGACGTTCTTCCGGACAGGATATTCCGACAACGTAGTCCGACCGTGTGTACGCAACGCCAACATCGGACAAAGTACGTCGGACAAAGTCCGACTGACCTGGTCCGCGGATTGTCCGAGCGTGTGTATGGGGCTTAACAAGTCACGTGAGACCAGGGAGGGAAAAGGGCTAATTGAGCCCTATTTGGACATTTTCACTTAGGGGTGTACTCACTTTTGTTGGCAGCGGTTTAGACATTAATGGCTGTGTGTTGAGTTATTTTGAGGGGACAGCAAATATTCACAGTTTTACAAGCTGTACACTCACTACTTTACATTGTAGCAACGTGTCATTTCTTCAGTGTTGTCACATGAAACTATACAATAAAATTTTTTCAAAAATGTGAGGGGTGTAATTTTGTGAGATACTGTGTGTATATATATATATATATATATAATATATATATCAAATACACTGCCACTAACTAACCTGCCTGCCTAATCTAGCTCAATCTCTCTATCTCCATCCACTATAATACACTATACGGGCACTTATATGGTGTGGGGTGTGGACTTAGTCCCCCTGAGCCATGATTGGCCAAAGGCACCCTTCCTTTGGCCAATTATTCCTCTCGCTGCGGAGCGTGCTGTGATTGGCCAAAGCATGCAGGTCAGGTGTATGCTTTGGCCAATCATCATAAAGCAATGCACTGCGGTCTTGTAGTGCATTATGGTGCGCTCTTGCTGCGAATGCCCCATAAATTTCGCTGTCTGGCAAACAGGTGAACACCCCTAGCTCCAGTCCCTGCTGCAAACCCCCCCCCCCCCTCATAACTGAATATTACCACCTCCATGCTTTACTGTAGGAATGGTGTTATTTGGATGGTGAGCTGTATTGGATTTTCACCAGATATATCGTTTGGGGTTGAGGTCAAATAATTAAATTTTAGTCTCATCTGACCATAACACCTTTCTCCATGTGGCCTCAGAATCTTCAAGGTGCATTTTGGCGAAGCTCAGTCGTGACTGCATGTGCCATTTCTTAAGGAGTGGCTTTTTTTTTTTTTGCAACCCTCCCATACAAGCCACATTTGTGGAGAATTTGTGATAATGTTGTCACTTGCGCACAATGACCACTCTTTGTCACAAACTACTCTATGACTTTATCCCGGAGATCCCAGCCTTGCAACCCATAGTTGATCAGGGACTGAAATGCTCCAGAAAAACTGTTCATGATGAGCTAATCAGAATGACCACAGCTGATCACAGTTGAAATTCAAATGGCTTTGCGTGCTATTAAGAAGGTGATTAGCTACACCTGATTGAGTTTGCAAGTCATTTTTAGGAGGTGCAACACTATAAAGACCGCTCCGAGCAGTGTAGCTGCTAGTAGTATAGTAAACGGCACACCCAGTCCAGGTGCTCTGACTCAGGACATCCTTTCAGCATCTCAGATGGAAACAATGAAATCAAAGCATAAAGGAGCCGGCACTTCTGGAAAATAACTCTTGATAGTCTTTATTCTAATATGACCATGTATAACAACAGTGAATGCTAACGCTTTTCGGCAGAAGCCTTGTTCACCAGAGGCCGAAACGCGTAAACCTTTACCGTTGTTATACATGGTCATATTGGAATAAAGACTGTTAAGACTTAATTTCCAGAACTCCGGCTCCTTTATGCTTTGAATTCATTTTTAGGAGGGGGTGATCTTTTTTCCAACTCTGTGATTCTATTTTTGAAAAAAAGAAATTCTGACACGTTGGTGTTATATCCTCTACTTGGATGTTATGAGTTGCACAGCTGGATAAAACAAAAACTGTGTCTTTCTTCATTTCAGGCCACAAAGCAACAAAATGGGAATATTTTAAAAGGGGTGATTCTTTTCTATACACACTGTAAATAACTTGGACTGTCTACTTTCTAAAAATGGGTCAGTTATGGAGGTATTTGTACTGGCATTTTAAGGGCCTCAAGAAATAAGATAGGCCATCGGTACATCAGGATTGATCAATTTTTAAATATATATATATCATAGTTTGTAGACGCTATAACTTTCACAGAAACCAATTAATATACACTTATTGGGATTTTGTTATGAAACACATGTAGTAGAATACATCTAAGAAATGTGATTTTATTGAATATGTTTTACATCAGAAAGTAAAAATCTTTTTTCTTTCAAAATTTTCTTTTTCCGCTTATATAATAAAAACAAAAAAAAAAAACCCAGTGGAAATCATTTACCACCAAAATAAAGCTCTATTTATGTGAAAAAATTATATAAATTTGTGTAAAGTGTTGCATGACCACATACTTGATAGTTAAAGTAGCACAGTACTGAAAAGCAAAAAATGGCCTAGTCATGAAGGGGTAAAACCTTCTGGAGGTCAAGTGATTAATCTGTGTATTTAGCTTTTTGTTCAAAGTTCAGCTTTAAATATATATTTAATTATTATTCATTAAATTTATATTTGTTATTAATATGAGTTCTGATATTGGATATGTTACATGTTTTGTCAAAAGACTATAGAATATTTGTCTAAGACATTTAAGATGAGTTCACCCGTAACATCACATCATTGTGAGCAATGACAGGATTGCAATGTAGTATCAGTACACTCTATCATTAAGTCAAATGAGATGACAGGCTGTTTGGAATCAATCACATTGGTAGTGAAAGGGTAGACTTTTGGTGGAGGGAAAAGTTCTGCAATGCTAATAGAGTGCTTTGTCTTTGCTCTACCATCACCTTTGACACATGATTTGGGGACATCAAAGTGGAATGTAAAGTAATGAATCGCAGCTGGTGCCTTGCTGTCAACAACCTACCAGAAGAAGACAACGGTTCTGATATTTAACAAGTTCTCATGCAGTTTAGAAGTAATTCCTCTAATTACCTTTAGATGCTTGTCTAGTGCCAAAACATCAATGTCAACTCTCGCAGAACATTACAAACAACATATGGAGAGGTCTGTGAAGGTTCTTATTTATACAGTTTAACGTGCCTACTGCTAGCTAAACATGTGAACAAGATTATATTTTAAGTTGAATATTTTACCAAAAATACAGACTTTAACAATAAAAAAGTTTTTGAAAACATACTTGAAGGTTAAACCTTATTTAAAAAAAATACTCATGATATTTTAAAATAAAAAAGCGTCAACAACAAAATGCGGCATATGCCAAAAAGATAATGCTGATTTGTTGCACATTATTTGGATTGACCCGATTTAACTCAGTTGTGCTCCAACACTCTGTGGTTTTTGTCCAATGCTTCAAACCAGCAAACTCAATTAGACTAGTAGTTGTCGGTCAACTTACAAGACAAATTCAGCCCTTGATTTATCCAAAGGGCTGCATAAAATTTTCAAATTAATGTCACAGTAGACGGTCACAGACTGAAGACTTATTAGAGGAAATGGTCAGAGACTGTTCTATAGAAGTGGTTGAAGTCATACTCTATGAGAAAGTTACAGAATAGGAATGCTACATAGAATTTTAGAGATTACTGTTATTAGTAGAACTAAAATGTTAACTGTGAACAGGCTGGATCTTTATTGCAGAAGAGATTTGTTGAGTCTTACAAACTTACCTGTTCGCTTTCTTTTTTTTCTCAAACTTCTTTTTATTGAGTAAAAAGGGAAAAGTACAAATACATCAATAACAAGTAAGAATGATACAAATGTAGATATGGATATATGTATATGGATATAAATGTAGATATGGAGATATGACCAGATCACATTGGTCAAACGTAAACAAGACACTAATGTAATCCGTAATACATACATTAAGAACGTTAGTATATTGTGTTTAGGATATTTATAATTTATAATGGCTATTGGTCTAGTGTTTCTGCAGGGAGGGGAGTAATGGGGTTCCAGATAGGTGACTTGTGACAGGTAGAGTATTTTCACTAATGTCACTGCTTCCTATTTTCCCCAAAATGTGCTTATTGTATGTCAGTTTTGGTGTGATATATTTTGGGGAATTATGATACGTAGTGTAGTTGTTTGCTCATAGGCGTATGTGTGTATCCAGCACACCATACAAATTTGATCTGGTCCGAGTACTTAATAGGGGATAGGGGAGTGGGAATGGACAATGGGAAATTATGGGATAGAGGGTTCGGGTAGTGAGAAAGGACGCTAGAGGTGTGCTATGGATGTTTTTTTTGTGATTGCAAAATTATTACTTTTTGTGTGTGGCTCTTTGGGGAGAGTATAGTGGGTTTCCTTTCGTGAGATGTTGATGTGTCGTTTGCATCATCAGTTTCTTGACTTGCTTAGAGGTAGCTAGTTGATCGGGTTTAAGTATGCATCCTTAGGTCATTTGCATGCAAAGGGTGAGGTGTTTAGATGCGCATCTTTTGAAGGTATTCTTCAGTTGATTTATAGTGGTTTCAGCAAGCCCAGAGATTAGAGAATTTGTGTGGAGAGTTTCGGGAAATTGCAATGAGTTCTTCCATTTCTGCAATTTTATTTATTCTTTTATACCAGTCAGAAATAGAGGGTGTTCTAGGTGTGCTCCATAGAGGTGGTATGCACATTTTAGCTGCGTTGACTAGCATCATGGCTAGTGATTTAAAGTATGGTGTATGATTTGGCTTCTGGAGATGTAAAACGAGTTGTGCAGGTGAGTAGTCCAGCGCATCTGTGGTAATTTTCTTGATTAGTTTATGGACTTGTTTCCAAAAAACTTGGATAATTGGGCAGGACCACCAAATGTGTAGGAGGTCACCTGGTGCACTTTGACATCTCCAGCATTTGTTTGGGTGTGATGCATCGAATCTGTGTAAGATGGAAGGGGTGCGATACCATCGTGAAATTACTTTGTAATTTGTTTCTTGGATAGAGACATTTATAGAGCTTTTGTGTACGTTTCGATATATTTCCTCCCAGGAGCTGCTTGTCATTTCTATGTTTAGGTCCTTTTCCCAGGCCTTACAAGCTATTTCACTTTCTTCTTTAGAATGTATAACAAGCCATGCACGTGCAGCTAAGGGTACATTCTACCTTGGTGTCTATATGACTGAACTCCTGCACTTGTGCAGGAGTTTACGTGATTGCACACCAGCGAATCAAGACAGCCAAAGACATGACATCCACAACAAGCTGTAAGAAGATGTTGGTGAAGGACCTTGCGGATGTCGAATTGTAGTATTGCAGAGTTTGGTTTCACTTTAAAGGTCCAGGTGACCAATGCTTGGACACCAGGACATTAGGTTCTTTTTCAATCGTTTTTATTAATGTTATTATCTTGTTCAAATGAGAAAAAGGAGGGACAGTACAAAAGCAGAGCATTAAATAATTCTGATATAGCTCAGTATACCCAGTAAAGTAAGTACACATTAAGGGGAATAAAGGGGAGCAGTATAACAGGGATGAACCATTCAGGAAGTCCAGTATAGTTGCCTACAAAAAGACCAAACATGTAGAAAAATTGAGGAAAACTATACATTATCGCCCAATAACATGGTAATGAATAGAAGAGGACCATCCAGAAAGATGGCTTAACGGGTCAGGACATTAGGTTCCAAAAGTTACTTACTAAGTGTACTTGTCACCACTACAACTGAATATTTTTAACAGAGAAAAAACATAAAATAGATAGTGTCAAATAGATAGTGTCAACTGATACCAGAATTTAAATTGTAAATACTTATAATAACAAACAAATTAATTATACACCAAAAAAAGGTTTTGCCCTAAAAAATTTGAAAAAACCTGGGGACAATGATGGTCAAACAATAGTACCATTTAGAATACCGCCACCTAATTGCTGTTTGAACTAAAACCTTAACTGGATAAAATACAAACATGGGATTGTTTAGGATTGTGTAATTATATGTATTGGAGCTCAATAGGGATCATTTACATTGTATGTCATAGACGGACATGCAGTCACTATTTATTTGTTTAATGAGGTTCATTGATTGCTGTACCATGGTTAAAGGTTAATAAAAAAAGAAGCTTTCATAGCTTTATTTAAAGTAGCTATATATTGTATCATCTTGTAACAGTATTTCTGTCTTAACTACAATACTTTCAATGAAGTAAAGTTTGTAAAGTTTGTTATTTCTCTTCCATAAAAACTTTGCATTGTAAGGCCTTTAATGTTTTTAACACACACACAGACATATCTTACATACATCTTGTTACATATCTACTTCTGCTACTGTATATCTGAAGAAGTGAACGTTGTTCATTAAACATGTAGAAAGCTGTTACACTCCCAGTAAAGAATGCTGAAATTATCCAATTGAAATATGTTATTAATGCGTAAAAATATGTGTAACATTGTATTGTATGTGTGAAAAAATATTAGCAGCCTTATAAAGTATAACTTTCATAAAAGAGTAATAATAATTATTGATTTTACCACATTGGAAGTTGCACACCTTTAAAGCCCCAGTTGTATCAATATTTGTTGAAAGTAGCAGGGATGGTGATACAAGGATGGTATTTTGTTAGGTAGAATCATATACAGTACTTGTTTACTTGCATACTAATATTCTGAGGCTTCATGCACACTAGAAAGCCAAAAACTGCTTTAGAAAAGCTGGACAGAAATCGCTAATGTTATAGCGCTTTTTGCCAGTGTTTATCCTAGTGTGTAAGCTACGTTTAGTAGCGTTAAGGAGCAGAGCCAGCTGATTAACAAAGGATGAGTCATTAGCTATCAGCAGGGTTCCCCGCTGACAGCTGAATGTAAAAAAAAACAACAGAAAATTGTAAAAAAAAAAATTAAAAAATGGCGTGGTATTCCCCCCATAATCCATAGAAGCCCCTTCGAGCCTGGTATGGATTTTAAAGGGGAACACCACTCCAAAATTTTAAAAAAAGGAGGCGTGGGACCCCCCAAATCCATACCAGACCCTTATCTCAGCATGCAGCTTGGCAGGCCAGGAAAGGGGGAGGATGAGAGAGTGCCCCTCTGAACCATACCAAGCCACATGCCCTCAATATGGGCTCTCCCCCAAAGCACCTTGTTCTCTGGTGAAAGGGACAAGGGTCTCTTCCCCACAACCCTGGCTGGTTGTGGGGATCTGCCGGCAGGAGTCATATCAGAATCTGGAGGCCCCCCTTTAACAAGGCAGCCCCCAGATCCCATCCCCATGTGAATGAGTAGGGGAAAATAGCACCCCTACTCATTCACCAAAAAAGGTGCAGTGTAAAAAAAGACAGCCGGCAATTTTTGGCAAGTCCTTTATTAACAAAAATAAAAAAATTATCCCCCGGTGTAGACCCATCGTCAATCACAACGCTTGCTGCCACCTCCAACCCGAACAAAGAAAAACAAAAAGGTCTGCTCCTGCTGTCTGACAGCTCCATCGTCTGACAGTTCTTAAATAACTAAGGATGATGTTCAACGAGAGACCCCACCCCATTGTGATGTCATCAACCCAGCATGCCCCTGGTTGATGACATCACAAGGGGCCTATTCACTGGTTAAGGACACTAGCGGACTCCGATTCCAAAAAAGAAGAGTTTAGTAGAGTTTAGGAGCTGTCTGCTTTTTTTTGCCAAAATGCTGCTGCTCTAGAACACGCTGGCACAGGATTTTTTTTTCTGCCACTTCTAAACTCTTCTGCCAAAAAATACTGCTAAAAGCCTATGTGTGCATGAACACATATTATAACATGCAGGGGAGTTTAGAGGCAGTTAAAAAAAAAGTCTGATGCCCAAAACAGCAGCTGTAAAAACACCCAGTGTGCACGAGGGTTAATAGAAGTTTAAAAAAATAAATTAAAAAAGCAGCTTTTTACCACAATGCTTACCATATCTCCAAAGCTTTCTTCTGCAACTATACCTTTCTCTGATCCAACAGCCAGCATGAGCATAGTTCAATCCACTTCCTGCGAGCCCAGGGCACCAAGGACAAACCCCCCTGGGGTGAGCAAACTAGGGGAGGTAAGAATCTGAAGTTGGACTTTAATCAGCTTGCACCCAAATTATCACTAGTATGTTTATGCTTGTGGTCGATACAGGTCTACATCCACCAGGACCTGTGCTAAAACTAGAACATTTCATCAATTTTCTTTAGTCCATCTCCATACTAATATATTTTTAGTCTTAATAGTGTGGGGAAGGGCCACCCCAACTGTGGCACAGATGACAATCAAAACTGATTGTAGCGCCCTCTTAGGTAGGTGCTAGAAGAGAGTATCGTTTTTGAGTCTTTCTGCTTACCAGGAAGGCTGTTAGGTAAATGTAGATGCTCTCTGCCTACCAGGAAGCAGGAATCCATTGATAGGGTCTGCTCATGGTGTCAGAATGTTTCACACTGATCCAATAGGGGGGCAAATTGGACAGTGGAAAGAAACCTGACAAATGAGAGCACTAGCATAATTACAACACTGGCCATTGGCAGAGGAAAGTGGCTCAGTGCATGCTGGATGACTGTATATATGCCAAGGGTATGTGTGCTTGGGGTCTTCTGCTGAAAAAAGGGGTCTTGGAGGGAGGGAGCGGCTGCCCCTTCTCTGTAGAAGCTGCTATGCGGCCTCAGGTGGCTGACCTGAGGACCTGAAGTTGAGAATAGATGCAACCCAGATATCCTGCAGAACTGACTGGAAGGGAGACACGCCAGATAGGATCTGTTTCAGCCTACAGTGAGTACAGATCTGTGTCATGGGGCCTGTCCTGTGAGGGCCATCCCTTCAGCTAGTAGAATCAGGGGGCGGCTGTTAGTCAAAGGGGATGCTAGTGAGTGTCCTGAAGATGAACAGTTTCATAAAGTCTGCAGCCAGAGCAAGCAAAGGACTTATTCTTCCCATACAAGTGTTGTATGGTATAACAGCAAGTCTGTTACCACATCTAACCCGTGAGGTCGAGTGGGAGCCGTCCTTAATTGTAATAAGTTTGAGTTGGATTATCCCACTATTCCCTTCTCCTATCCAAGTTCCAACAATAAATACCAAAAAAAAAACACAAACCCCTGGATTGATTATTGGAAACGAGTGGATGAGAGTACAGACAGTTGTATGAAAACCCTTAGTAACTCACTGCAAGATAAGAAGGGGAAAAGCCAAAGGACATATACACACAGCAATCCCTATGGGGCCAGTGCTACAAGAGAAAAAAAATTCTAATATTTTCCTACTTTATCGAAAATTATTAAAAAAATTACCAAAATTGTACTGTAATCTGTGTTTTTTGTTAGCCACTACAGCCAAGGTTCAAGGAGCACCTTACAATGTCAACCTCTCTTTGATGCTTCCTATTTTACCTGTTACTTTACAATTTCCAAGGCTTGTTTGAATCTGTTAGTGGTAGAAAGAAACATTTTAGTACTAACATTTTCCAATATTTGCAAAGAACCTGCACTAAATGGAGCTAAAGTCCGCAAATACTCACCCTTCAGCGATGCGATATGCACAAGCTTTCTCATTGGCAGCTTCGACCATCTTCCACCATCTTGATTGATCAAGACAATGCAACTGCTATGCCTGCGTTGTTAATACAGCCTCTGCTGCCACTGGATAGAGAACTTAGTCCTTCAGGATATAATGGAGAACGTGATGTCCTTCCATTGAGATTGTACGGGTCTGACAACCAATCACTAGGCCAGAGAATTGTCATATGATGGAGGGGGTGGCATCATGGGGACACAGATGGCCCACTAAATTCTGGGGCAGGAGTAGTGGGCCTGTTAGGAACACACTGTTAGTTAACAGTGTCTCTTTAAACATTGTGAGATTTTTTTTATTTATTTACTTCCTTTTTTTTTGTAAGTGGGTAAGGATATACAGTATGTTATAGTGTGTGTGTGTTTCCAGGATTATTTATTTCCTTGTACATATATAGTGCTAAAATGTTATGCAGTGCTTTACAGTACATTACGGTACACACCATTAACATTAATATGAAGATTCATAGTTCAAGATCATTACCTTTTTCCACAGAAATATAAATGAACTTGCATTAAAGAAAGTGCTGAGATATTTCTTGTTTTGTTCAGTAGGAGATCTGCCCATGTACGGGAGGTCTAACCTACTGATGATTAAAGAAGGAATTCTTGAGGGTGATGAGAATATGCAGACGATATAGCATGTGGTCCTCTGTACAAATGCGATTTTGTCACTTGTAAGTACTATCAGGTAAATATATTTCCAGCCAATAAATATTTGACAAATCTGTGCTAACTACAGCTTTGGCAGACAGCTGATAAAAAGTCATTAACTTTGTGCTGCACTGGCTCCGGACTCTGGAGACAGGAGAAGTAGCAGACTGCCATGAAACACAATGTAAGTGTTTTATTGTGCTTAAGACTTTTTAAAATAAGCTGTAAACATACTGGAGACACTAGTGGGGATACTATGATAGCAGGGATACTTAAATGTACAACAGAAGAAGTATTATTAGAATGGCACTCGTCTTGTGTCTTTAAAATATGGAAAACAATTGATAGGTGTAAATGGTTAACTCTATGAAAGCCACTATCTGGGAAGCACTGGAGACAGTATGGATCATGACAACATACAACATAAATTAAACTGTTAAGATGTCAAATATAGGGTCAGCTCAATATTTAAAAAAAAAAAAAAGTATATATACCAATATATATAGTATCTCACAAAAGTGAGTACACCCCTTACATTTTTGTAAATATTTTATTATACCCTTTCATGTGAAAATGGCTGTGTGTTGAGTTATTTTGAGGGGACAGCAAATTGACATTGTTATACAAGCTGTACACTCACTACTTTACATTGTAGCAAAGTGTGATTTCTTCAGGGTTGTCACATGAAAAGATAATAGATAATAAAATAATAATAATATGATAATAAAATATTTACAAAAATGTGAGGGGTGTACTCACTTTTGTGAGATACCGTATATATATATATGGGCGAGGATCTACCTATTCCCACACTGCTTTCAATTTTAATCGTGATCACTTTTATTCCTTTTTTTAAATATTTTTTGTAATAGTGGTTTTTGTTCAATAAAACCTTCCATGCTGATCTGCACTATTGGAGTCCCTCTCCCTTTTTTCTTCCCTCCACATGTTTTTGAAACACTCGAGAAACACCACTTGAGAACTTTCATCATATCAAAAAGTGGTGTTTTGACATCAGCCTCATGCTCTGGTTATTGGTTGGATTAACCACCTGGAATCCGTGGTCCCTGTTTTGAGGTTGTGTTCCATCTTCCATTCGGGTTCTCCAAGGTTTGGACGTCTGTACCTCTCAGCGAAAGTTCCAAGGATCTCATTAGTCCATTCCAGAGATGTCCAAACTGCCGGTTTTCGGATTCTACATGCTTGTTTGGGTCCACTTGCTCTGGTAAGCACACATCCTTTTCTATATTCATCAAAAAGTGTTTGGAAAGAGGATCAAGTTCGAGTCATTTCCGTGTCTTTCTGATATCATCGTGAAAAATAAAAATAAGTGCAGCGCATCTAAAAAATAATCAAAAATAATACAATAATAATAAGATATCATAAAATTATGATATGTATATGAAACACAATACACATAATGAAAAATAATCAAATACAGTGACAAAAGTTCATGTCTTGTGAGTCCAAAATAAAACAGAGAGTGAATAACTGATTGTAGATAAAACACCCTGGTGACTGTAAATAAACAGAATATGTTCTTAAGGTGATATCCTCAACCGAAGGTAAATGGAGACTCTTACCAAATGTGCTATGCACATACGCATAGACTCAGTGGAGGGTGAAGTGTCTGATTCCAAGGGAAGCTGACTCCAATCAGGGCAAACGACCAATCAACTGGACGGATCTCCGGCAGATGATCTCCTCATTTAATGGACAGCCCAATGCTAAGCAATGTGGATCCAGGCAAAAAAGATCTCCCAGCATATAATAATAGAAAAGAAGGGGGGGACACTCTAAGTGTAGACTGTTGGTAAACGGTTTATTTAAAATTGAAGTTTAAAATACAACCTTGATGAAAAAGGTAAATGGTTGTGTCTGCAAATAACATAAGTTATGCAGTTGACAAAAAGTTAAGGCAATGCTGTAGGTACACTCGATATGCACAACTGCAGAAAACAAAGCCTTATGGACACATGCATAAAAAAACAGCTCAAAGCTGCAAATGGGGAACAATTGCTGTTTAAAAAAGTCCCGCACTGCAGCAATGTAGAGAGATTGCGGAACGAAGCCGCTGGAGATAATGATAGACAGCGAGTGACTGATGGACTTCTCCCCCGTACGTACGTTACGTCCTCCTGGACTTCGTCAGCGGTGGGTGGAGTCATCTGTCACTACGCCTCTCCTTTAATAGCAGCCAGCACGGTCTATGGGTGGAGACTATTAACCAGATAGAACTAATACAGCTGGCAAAGTCTAGCAGCATGGTGTCTCCTCTCCTGCTATTTAGACAACACTTCCCTCCTGGGGACATAGAGCTGACTCTGCTTTTAATACTAAATAGGATTAAAAATTAAAAAATTAAAAAATTATGACCACATAAAGATGCACTTATGCGTGTCATACAGTCAATTAACCGTATAGATATTTTAAACATGTACAGGCACCAGTATGATGCTAGTTTAATTATTTTTGTTGTGTTGAAAGCAACAAATTAAAATAAATCAATGTCACTCGCTCCTATCATCATCTCCGAATGTATACATTACATACATATAACCAATTGAAAAATATATAAATAAACTTGAACAAAATTAATTATTTAGTAATAAAAATATGAAAGAATTAATTATTACTATGAAGAGTATGTGTTGGATATTCATAGTAAAAAACAACATATAATGAAATCGACAAATCAGTATTGCTCACTTATCTGATATGAAGCAATTCAAGTCAAATTCTACGTTTAACCCCCTTGGCACCGAAACCTGCATCTCGTGAATCCAAAAAGATTCACGGCGACTTAATTGCCTCAAAAAATTCCCCCCTCTCCAATGAGGGGTGACTCGCTCAAGTCCCCAGAATTTTAAACATTTAGGATCCCTATTATGGTAGAGCCTAAAGTGTTTTGACACATTGTGGGTAACTAGCCCTTTCTTAATATTATTCACGTGCTCGCCTATGCGCACACTCAGAGATCTGGAGGTTCTACCAATGTACTGCTTACCGCAGTCACACTCCAAAGCATATACCACACCAATGGTGTTACACGTGATCAAACTTTTAATCGGATGTGTAACACCAGTGGTGGTGAGAGAAAATTCTTTTTTCTTTTTGTTGTTGTGCTTACACTGTTTGCACGGCTGGCATCGTCCACAGGCGTAAAAACCTGTTAAGAAAGAAAATGTGGTATTTTCTTTCACAATGGGGGGATCTAGTACACTGGGGGCTATTACATCCCTAAGGGTGGGTGCTTTTTTATAGATAAATCTGGGGCATGGCGGCAGGACACTTCCCAGAATATTATCCTTTTTGAGGATATCCCAGTGCCTCATAACAATCTTTTCAAACTTTTTATGCTGAATATTAAAATCCAGAATAATCCGGAATTCTGATCCAGCTTTTGGTGATCTCTTGGGTTGTGAATCAGATACCAGAGTGGTGCGATCAAGCTTGCTGACTGTCTGTATCTCATTAGAAATAACATCTTTATTATATCCTTTCTGAAAAAATCGTTCAGCCAGAACATTCGACTGAGCGAAAAAATCGGTTTCCAAGGAACAGTTCCTTTTCAACCTTATGAATTGTTCCCTTGGAATGTTGCATAACCAGGATTGGTGATGGCAACTATCCAAGGGGATAAAACTATTTCTGTCTGTTGTTTTAAAAAAATTTTTGGTTTTAAAACCTGGGCCATCCCTAAAGATCTCTAAGTCAAGGAATGAGATCCGTTCCGGATGTGCAATCCAAGAAAGTTTAATATTTTTAGTGTTACCATTCAGTCTGGACATGAAAAGTTCAAGGCTAGTCATGTTTCCCTCCCACACGATCATGAGATCGTCTATATACCTATAATATTGTTTGAGCTCGGTGGGTCTATTGTTAAAAACAATACCCTCCTCCCAGAAAGCCATGAATAAATTAGCGACACTTGGAGCGAAACGTGCTCCCATTGCGACTCCAAGTGTCTGTAGGAAAAACTTGTGGTCATACCAGAAGTAGTTTCTACTCAAACAAAAGTCTAATGCTTCCAACAGAAAATTCTGATGATTGATCGATAGATTAGACCCTTCAAGAGCCCACTTCACAGATAACAATGCATCTTGATGACCTATGATGGTGTATAAAGAACCCACATCTGCTGTCACAAGAAGAGTATGATCGTTAGCAGGAGTTGATTCTATGATCTGGATGGCATGTTTGGTATCTTTAAGGAATGCAGTGGTTTTTACAACTAGAGGTTTAAGGAAAAAGTCAATATATTGTCCCAAACGTGTGGTGACCAAATCGATCCCATTTACTATGGGTCTGCCCGGAGGTCTACACTGGTCTTTATGAATTTTAGGTAGAAAATAAATAATAGGCCTTCTACAGGCACTGGGATCCAAATAGAGGGACTCCTTTTTATTTAAAATCCCTCTGTCTTTCCCTGATAGTACTAAATCATGAAGTTCTCCTTTGAAAGTATGAACTGGGTCAGTACCTAGTATCCGGTAAGTATTACCATCAGATAATAGTCTGTCCATCTCTTCTTTATAGTATTGTTTATTCATGATCACCAGACCTCCTCCTTTATCCGCGGGGCGGACTACAACCTCCTTATTATTTTCTAAAGAAGCTATTCCTTTCTTCAAAAAATAGGGGTCCCTTACTTTCTTGATCTTCATCGCCTCCAGATCACTGGAAACCATGTTTTTAAAGACTTCTATATGTCTGTGGTCATTTTTGGGTGGGTTAAATACGGATTTGTTGGCTAGATTAGAGTGAATGCCCTGTGTGGCGCCCTCAATAGCACTGACTGGTGCTGGCCGAGGTTCACCTGGTTTAGACAAAAAGTATCTTTTAATATTTAAAAAACTAACAAATTTTTGTAGGCTAATGTACGTCTGAAATTTACTAAAATTCCGGACAGGGGCAAATTTGAGTCCTTTGTCTAAAGTTCTCAACTCTTTATCTGATAAAACTGCATCACTAATATTGTATATACCCGCCCCAACTATACTCTTTGCCTTTTGAATTCTTCTTCCTGCTCTTCTTCCTCTCTTTCCCTTCTTTTCCCTCCTTGTTTGCTCCCTGATGGTGTATGTCCCCATGGGTCCTGCCAATGCGATTGGCGCTGCCCTAAAAAATTGTGAGTGTGTGCTGAATCGTCTTGAAAGAGAGGTGTAAAACGATTTTGGGTGGGGATATAAGGCCTTTCAAAATAAGGAGCCGGAAGACCAATATTTTGAGCAAGAGTGGTGGGTCTTTCATATGCAGGTGCACCAGGTGCCATATTAGAACTACCCCTTTGTGTATGACCATAATTCCCATATTGGGGATATCCACGCTGTGGAAAACCTCCCCTGGGTGGTTTGTACACTTCTCTGAATTCATTGGTATACTCTTGTTGTGGATATTGGGGATTGGTGGGGATTGGACGCTGTCCCCTTCCTCTTCCTCCTCTCTGTAAATTCCCTCTATTCCTATTATTAGAGCGACTTCCCCTATTAGCGGGTGGTACTCTGTTGGCATCTAATATAGGTCCTATATTATTGGTATACGTATTGGGAATAGGTTGATTAAGCTTAAGGGGGACATTTGAAGGGGCTGCCTCCATGTTAATGTTTGTAGACTGCCATTTAAAAATCTCTCCATGTGTAAAATCACTGGAGTCTCTGATATATTTCGTTTTCTTTTTCTCCTGAATTTCCTTATCCCACTTTAACATTTTATTTTTCAATTCACCCGAGAGTTTAGAAAAATCAGATGACTCTTTAAATGGTTCAATCTTAATCTTTAGATCAGAAATTTGTTTATCCAAAATTTTCATCTTCCTATGTTTTCTTGTAAGGAGAAGATCTATGAGGTCCTGACTTTTTTGGAGGAAAAAATGTTGCCATTCCAACATTGACTCATCATCAGTAAGTCCATCATTAGGTGGTAAATCCCAGCGAAGTCGCCTAGGGATTAGCTTACACTTGGTGTATTGTTCAAATGTAGCAATATCCCACCATGCTTTGATCTTTTTTTCAAAAGCATAACCCAGTTTTTTGAAACACACTGACAGGTCATCTTGATGGGCTGGAAAGGGTATATCTGAAAAAACCTCATTAAGTTTAACCTCCCTATTGTCAAGGAAATGAAAAACATCCATGGTTGCTGCTGATAGGAATGTGATTAAAATAAGTACAATAGAATGTCAACTGCATAACTTATGTTATTTGCAGACACAACCATTTACCTTTTTCATCAAGGTTGTATTTTAAACTTCAATTTTAAATAAACCGTTTACCAACAGTCTACACTTAGAGTGTCCCCCCCTTCTTTTCTATTATTATATGCTGGGAGATCTTTTTTGCCTGGATCCACATTGCTTAGCATTAGGGATGAGCCGAACACCCCCGGGTTCGGTTTGCACCAGAACCTTCGAACCGACCGAAAGTTCGCGCGAATTTTCGAACCCTATACGTTATAATGGACGCGAACGTTCGAAATCAAAAGTGCTAATTACAACGGCCAATATGCATGTTAATGTCATAAAACAGGTTTGGGGACCCGGGTCCTGCCCCAGGGGACATATATCAATGCAAAAAGAACTTTTAAAAACTAACGTTTTTTCGGGAGCAGTCATTTTAATGATGCATAAAGTGAAAAAAAAAAGTGAAATTTTCCTTTAAATATGGTACCTGGGGGGTGTCTAAAGTATGCCTGTGAAGTGGCATGTGTTTCCCGTGTTTAGAACTGTCCTTGCACAAAATGACATTTGTAAAGGAAAAAAAGAAGCCATTTAAAACCACTTGCGGCTTTAGGTTTGTTCTTAAGTAGAATCTGAACAGGTACATTATGAAGTGTAGCTCCATCCCAAAAAAATCAATTTTTAAGCTTTTTGGAGAACATAGGGAGGGGTTATCACCCCTGTAACATTTGCTGTCTTTGCACATCTGTTCAGAACATGTCACCTAACTTTCCGTCCCAAAGACAAATGTTTTTGGAAAAAGTGGGGTTTTAATTGAAACAAGGATTGGTGATAAAGTATCAGTAGAGAGGAGATACCTTTTTCCCAAATTAAATCTAACAGGATAGAATTTCCCTTCCTAGGGGTAGATTTCCTCTCACTTCCTGTTTTCTCTTTCCATTTGCAAGTAGGAGTCGTTTGTAAGTTGGATGTTTGAAAGTAGGGGCCTGGCGTATATACTCTGCAGAAATTTGCCCTATTAGATGTTGGTGTAGCCACAAGACTGGTGGGCACAGGAATGGGCCCTGCTGTGAGTTAATAGATCAAGATTTGTAATTGCATGCACCTGTTGAACAGGGCAGAAAAATTGGGGGTGGTGGTGGTGGTGGTGGACGGTTTTGCCACAAGACTGTAAGCTCTCACAGTTACTCTTGGTGGGCGCAGGAATGGGCCCTGCTGTGAGTTATTAGATCAAGATTTGTAATTGCAAGCACCTGATGAACAGGGCAGAAAAATTGGGCCTTTGGCGGTGGTGGTGGACGGTGTTGCCACAAGACTGTAGGCCCTCATAGTTACTCTTGCTGGGCGCAGGAATGGGCCCTGCTGTGAGTTATTAGATCAAGATTTGTAATTGCAAGCACCTGATGAACAGGGCAGAAAAATTGGGCCTTTGGCGGTGGTGGTGGACGGTGTTGCCACAAGACTGCAGGCCCTCATAGTTACTCTTGGTGGGCGCAGGAATGGGCCCTGCTGTGAACTATTAGATCAAGATTTGTAATTACCCGCCCCTGTTAAACAGGGGCTGAAAAATTGTGCCTTAGGCACTGGTGCTGGTGCCACAACACTGCAACACGGCCCTCACAGAGACTGTACTTGGAGCACAGCAGTCACACGTGTTGCGAAGCATTTTTTTAAAAAATTGTAAGTACCCGCCCCTGTTAAACAGGGGCTGAAAAATTGTGCCTTAGGCACTGGTGCTGGTGCCACAACACTGCAACACGGCCCTCACAGAGACTGTACTTGGAGCACAGCAGTCACACGTGTTGCGAAGCATTTTTTTAAAAAATTGTAAGTACACGCCCCTGTTAAACAGGGGCTGAAAAATTGTGCCTTAGGCACTGGTGCTGGTGCCACAACACTGCAACCCGGCCCTCACAGATACTGTACTTGGAGCACAGCAGTCACACGTGTTGCGAAGCATTTTTTTAAAAAATTGTAAGTACCCGCCCCTGTTAAACAGGGGCTGAAAAATTGTGCCTTAGGCACTGGTGCTGGTGCCACACCACTGCAACACGGCCCTCACAGAGACTGTACTTGGAGCACAGCAGTCACACGTGTTGCGAAGCATTTTTTTAAAAAATTGTAAGTACCCGCCCCTGTTAAACAGGGGCTGAAAAATTGTGCCTTAGGCACTGGTGCTGGTGCCACAACACTGCAACACGGCCCTCACAGAGACTGTACTTGGAGCACAGCAGTCACACGTGTTGCGAAGCATTTTTTTAAAAAATTGTAAGTACACGCCCCTGTTAAACAGGGGCTGAAAAATTGTGCCTTAGGCACTGGTGCTGGTGCCACAACACTGCAACCCGGCCCTCACAGATACTGTACTTGGAGCACAGCAGTCACACGTGTTGCGAAGCATTTTTTTAAAAAATTGTAAGTACCCGCCCCTGTTAAACAGGGGCTGAAAAATTGTGCCTTAGGCACTGGTGCTGGTGCCACAACACTGCAACACAGCCCTCACAGAGACTGTACTTGGAGCACAGCAGTCACACGTGTTGCGAAGCATTTTTTTTAAAAATTGTAAGTACATGCCCCTGTTAAACAGGGGCTGAAAAATTGTGCCTTAGGCACTGGTGTGGTGGCATGGATCATTGAGGAGGAGGAAGAGGATAGTCAGTGAACATAAGAGGACAGTCACTCAGCATCAGCATAGGCAGTCTTGAAGGGATGTGACATTAAAAATTATTCGGTTATATCCGCCTCAGGTGCCTGGTAGCTGGTGGTGATCCAAGACTGATTCATTTTGATGAATGTCAGTCGATCAACCGAGGCGGTGGACAGGCGCACCCTATGATCAGTCACAAATCCTCCAGCAGCACTGAATGTGCGTTCGGAAAGAACGCTGGAGGCAGGACAGGCCAGTAGCTCAATTGCATACTGTGCAAGCTCTGGCCAGTGATCCATCCTCAGGACCCAGTAAGCCAGAGGATTTTCGGTGGGAAAGGTGTCCAAGTCTGACCTTGCCCCAAGGTATTCCTGCACCATGTATATCAGACGCTGGCGATGGTTGCTGGAACCGATCATACCTTGGGGCTGCGGACTAAAAAATTGTCTGAACGCATCGGTCAGACGTCCACCTTCCCCACCGCTCCTTCTGCCACTGACCGAAGCCTCAGCAACTCGTCGCCCAGGACCAGGAGTTTGTAGCCTCCCAGTTTCTGGGAACGCGTTGCACAGACCTTTCTGCAAGGCCTCCCTGAGATGTCTCATCCTCTGCTCCCTCTGCGACGGCAAGATAAGGTCCGCAACCTTACCCTTGTACCGCGGATCAAGGAGAGTGGCCAGCCAGTAATGGTCCCTCTCCTTGATCCGAAGAACACGAGGATCCTTCCGCAGGCTTTGCAGGATCAGGGAGGCCATGCAGCGTAGGTTAGCTGAGGCATTCGGTCCGGAGTCTTCTGGGTCACTGAGGATGACATGATCGCCAGCCACCTCCTCCCAGCCACGTACAAGTCCACTGGTTTGTTGGGACTGTACATCATCCCTAAAAGACTGCTGCTGCTGATGCTGAGTGCCAGGCTCCACCTCCATGCTCACACAATCCTCCTCCTCCTCCTCCTCCTCCTCCTCATCCTCTTCCTGTGTGATGGGTGGGACAGAAGGAACACTGTCCGGATAAAGGGGGCCTTGAGAGGCAAGGAAGTCCTCCTCTTCCTGCCTCTGTTCTGCCTCAAGTGCCCTGTCCATTATCCCACGCAGCGTATGCTCCAACAGGTGGACAAGAGGGACAGTGTCACTGATGCATGCACTGTCACTGCTCACCATCCTCGTGGCCTCCTCAAATGGTGAGAGGACAGTGCATGCATCCCTGATCATGCTCCACTGACGTGGGGAAAAAAAACCAAGCTCCCCTGACCCTGTCCTGGTGCCGTAGTCGCAAAGGTACTCATTGATGGCCCTCTGCTGCGTGTGCAGTCGCTGCAGCATGGCCAACGTTGAGTTCCACCTGGTGGGCATGTCACATATTAGGCGGTTCTTGGGCAGGTTCAGCTCCTTTTGCAGCTCAGTCAGCCGAGCACTGGCATTATAAGATCGGCGGAAATGCACACAGACTTTCCTGGCCTGCCTCAGGACATCCTGTAAGCCTGGGAACCTGCCCAAGAACCGCTGCACCACCAGGTTGAGGACGTGAGCCATGCAGGGCACATGGGTGAGCTGCCCCTGTCGCAGGGCGGAGAGGAGGTTGGTGCCATTGTCAGAAACGACCATTCCTGGCTTAAGCTGACGTGGCGTCAACCACCTCTCGGCCTGCCCCTGCAGAGCTGCCAGAACCTCTGGCCCAGTGTGGCTCCTGTCCCCCAAACACACCAGCGCAAGCACGGCATGGCATCTTTTTGCCTGCGTACTTGCGTAGCCCCTTGTACGCCTACGGAGCACCGCTGGTTCCAAGGACAGAGCACTGGAGGAAGAAGAAGAGGAGGGGGTGGAGGAGAGAGGTGTGTCACAACCAGTAGCAGTAGTCGCGTTTTGGAGGCGTGGTGGCGGAACAACCTCCAACACTACTGCACCTTGTCCTGCATCCCTCCCAGCTGCCAATAGAGTGACCCAATGGGCCGTGAAAGAAAGGTACCTTCCCTGTCCATGCCTGCTGGACCATGAGTCAGCGGTAATATGCACCTTACCGCTGACCGCCCTGTCCAGCGAGGCATGGACATTGCCCTCCACATGCCGGTAGAGAGACGGAATCGCCTTCCGCGAGAAAAAGTGGCGTTTGGGAACCTGCCACTGAGGAACCGCACATTGAACAAACTCACGGAAGGGGGCCGAGTCTACCAACTGAAAAGGCAGCAGTTGAAGTGCTAGCAATTTAGCCAGGCTAGCATTCAACCGCTGGGCATGTGGATGGCTGGGAGTGTACTTCTTTCTACGGTCCAGCAGCTGGGGCAGGGAAATTTGCCTGCTGCAATCGGACGTCGGTGTACTGCAAGTACTTGGTTGTGACACACCTAATTCTACACCTTCAGTCCTCTCAGAGCAGCTTTCAGAGAGGACTGAAGGTGTAGTGGGGATGGAGATCCCAGCTGAGGAGGAGCAAGGAGAGGTCCGCTTAGTTCTTTGGTGTGGGTCTTTTATGTGTGCCTGCCAACGAGCTGCATGGCAGGTCGCCATATGTCTGGTCATGCTTGTGGTGCCCAAGCGGCTGATGTTTTGGCCACGCGAGATACGCTTGAGACAAATATTGCAAATAGCAGTGGTGCGATCTGCTGCACTCGTCTCAAAAAAGGCCCACACCAAAGAACTTTTCTGATAACGTGCAGAGGCAGCGCCCTGCACAGGCGGAGCTCTGCGGTGTTGTACAGTTGCTGTGCTGGCCTCTACCTGGCCTCCAGGGGGCATCCTGCCTCGTTGGACATGTGACGCCGCATCCTCCTCCTCCTCGTCCTCCTCCTCATCCTCTCTCCCTTCAGGCACCCACGTGGAGTCAGTGACCTCATCATCCCCTCCCTCTTCACCACTAGAGCAAACCTGGCAGTAAGCTGCAGCTGGTGGAACAGTACTGCCAGATTCCTCAAGCTGGGTATCATCATCCGAGCCTTCGAATCGTTGGGCATCCTCCTGGAGCATGTACCCAACACTGTGCTCAAAGAGTTCGGGGGACTCCTCAGGAGGACATGGTGGGTCTAGGGAAGGGGTGGCTGATGATGCTCTGTCAGTACCCTGAGCCTGGGTGAGAGAGGATGAGGAGGATGAGGAGGGCTTGGTCATCCATTCTACCAAGCCTTCAGCATGATGCGGCTCCACATGTCCAGCTGCCGAAAACAAAGACGCGCGTGTCCCATGGCCACGTGCTGATGACGATGCACGACCACGTCCACGTCCACGGCCACGTCCACTAGAAACAGAGCCTGCCTGCCCTGTGTTCTTGGCTCTGCACGCTCTGCCTCCCCTTGGTGGTCTTCCAGCCATTGTAGTCGGTAGTCCTGTGGGTGCTGCTGAGAAGAATATATAGGAGCTCTGTGTGATGCCACTAACACACTAGAAGTCCTGTGGGTGCTGCTGAGAAGAAAATATAGGAGCTCTGTGTGATGCCACTAACACACTAGAAGTCCTATGGGTGCTTCTGCAAAGAAAATAGAGGAGCTCTGTGTGATGCCACTAACACACTAGAAGTCCTGTGGGTGCTTATGCAAAGAAAATAGAGGAGCTCTGTGTGATGCCACTAACACACTAGAAGTCCTGTGGGTGCTTCTGCAAAGAAAATAGAGGAGCTCTGTGTGATGCCACTAACACACTAGAAGTCCTGTGGGTGCTTATGCAAAGAAAATAGAGGAGCTCTGTGTGATGCCACTAACACACTAGAAGTCCTGTGGGTGCTTCTGCAAAGAAAATAGAGGAGCTCTGTGTGATGCCACTAAACCACTAGAAGTCCTGTGGGTGCTTCTGCAAAGAAAATAGAGGAGCTCTGTGTGATGCCACTAACACACTAGAAGTCCTGTGGGTGCTGCTGATAAGAAAATATAGGAGCTCTGTGTGATGCCACTAACACACTAGAAGTCCTATGGGTGCTTCTGCAAAGAAAATAGAGGAGCTCTGTGTGATGCCACTAACACACTAGAAGTCCTGTGGGTGCTTCTGCAAAGAAAATAGAGGAGCTCTGTGTGATGCCACTAACACACTAGAAGTCCTGTGGGTGCTTCTGCAAAGAAAATAGAGGAGCTCTGTGTGATGCCACTAACACACTAGAAGTCCTGTGGGTGCTGCTGAGAAGAAAATAGAGGAGCTCTGTGTGATGCCACTAACACACTAGAAGTCCTGTGGGTGCTTCTGCAAAGAAAATAGAGGAGCTCTGTGTGATGCCACTAACACACTAGAAGTCCTGTGGGTGCTTATGCAAAGAAAATAGAGGAGCTCTGTGTGATGCCACTAACACACTAGAAGTCCTGTGGGTGCTGCTGAGAAGAAAATATAGGAGCTCTGTGTGATGCCACTAACACACTAGAAGTCCTGTGGGTGCTTATGCAAAGAAAATAGAGGAGCTCTGTGTGATGCCACTAACACACTAGAAGTCCTGTGGGTGCTGCTGAGAAGAAAATATAGGAGCTCTGTGTGATGCCACTAACACACTAGAAGTCCTATGGGTGCTTCTGCAAAGAAAATAGAGGAGCTCTGTGTGATGCCACTAACACACTAGAAGTCCTATGGGTGCTTCTGCAAAGAAAATAGAGGAGCTCTGTGTGATGCCACTAACACACTAGAAGTCCTGTGGGTGCTTCTGCA
The DNA here is from genome assembly GCA_028564925.1 of Lithobates sylvaticus. Classification (NCBI taxonomy): domain Eukaryota; kingdom Metazoa; phylum Chordata; class Amphibia; order Anura; family Ranidae; genus Lithobates; species Lithobates sylvaticus. The sequence goes on along the minus strand of CM053026.1, from coordinate 463,527,365 downwards.
AAGAAAATAGAGGAGCTCTGTGTGATGCCACTAACACACTAGAAGTCCTGTGGGTGCTTCTGCAAAGAAAATAGAGGAGCTCTGTGTGATGCCACTAACACACTAGAAGTCCTGTGGGTGCTTCTGCAAAGAAAATAGAGGAGCTCTGTGTGATGCCACTAACACACTAGAAGTCCTGTGGGTGCTGCTGAGAAGAAAATATAGGAGCTCTGTGTGATGCCACTAACACACTAGAAGTCCTATGGGTGCTTCTGCAAAGAAAATAGAGGAGCTCTGTGTGATGCCACTAACACACTAGAAGTCCTGTGGGTGCTTCTGCAAAGAAAATAGAGGAGCTCTGTGTGATGCCACTAACACACTAGAAGTCCTGTGGGTGCTTATGCAAAGAAAATAGAGGAGCTCTGTGTGATGCCACTAACACACTAGAAGTCCTGTGGGTGCTTCTGCAAAGAAAATAGAGGAGCTCTGTGTGATGCCACTAACACACTAGAAGTCCTGTGGGTGCTGCTGAGAAGAAAATAGAGGAGCTCTGTGCGATGGGACTAACACACTTCAAGTCCTATAGGTGCTTCTGAGAAGAAAATGTAGGTCTGTGTGTAATGGGACTAACACACTTCAAGTCCTATAGGTGCTTCTGGGAAGAAAATGTAGGTCTGTGTGTAATGGGACTAACACACTTCAAGTCCTATAGGTGCTTCTGGGAACAAAATATATGATCTCTGTGTGATGGGACTAACACACTTCAAGTCCTATAGGTGCATCTGAGAACAAAATATATGATCTCTGTGTGATGGGACTAACACACTTCAAGTCCTATAGGTGCTTCTGGGAAGAAAATGTAGGTCTGTGTGTAATGGGACTAACACACTTCAAGTCCTATAGGTGCTTCTGGGATGGAAATAAAGGTCTGTGTGATGGGACTAACACACTTCAAGTCCTATAGGTGCTTCTGGGAACAAAATATATGATCTCTGTGTGATGGGACTAACACACTTCAAGTCCTATAGGTGCTTCTGGGAAGAAAATGTAGGTCTGTGTGTAATGGGACTAACACACTTCAAGTCCTATAGGTGCTTCTGGGAAGGAAATAAAGGTCTGTGTGATGGGACTAACACACTTCAAGTCCTATAGGTGCTTCTGGGACGAAAATGTAGGTCTGTGTGTAATGGGACTAACACACTTCAAGTCCTATAGGTGCTTCTGGGAACAAAATATATGATCTCTGTGTGATGGGACTAACACACTTCAAGTCCTATAGGTGCTTCTGGGAAGAAAATGTAGGTCTGTGTGTAATGGGACTAACACACTTCAAGTCCTATAGGTGCTTCTGGAACAAAATATATGATCTCTGTGTGATGGGACTAACACACTTCAAGTCCTATAGGTGCTTCTGGGAAGAAAATGTAGGTCTGTGTGTAATGGGACTAACACACTTCAAGTCCTATAGGTGCTTCTGGGAACAAAATATATGATCTCTGTGTGATGGGACTAACACACTTCAAGTCCTATAGGTGCTTCTGGGAAGAAAATGTAGGTCTGTGTGTAATGGGACTAACACACTTCAAGTCCTATAGGTGCTTCTGGGAAGGAAATAAAGGTCTGTGTGATGGGACTAACACACTTCAAGTCCTATAGGTGCTTCTGGGAAACAAAATATATGATCTCTGTGTGATGGGACTAACACATTTCAAGTCCTATAGGTGCTTCTGGGAAGGAAATAAAGGTCTGTGTGATGGGACTAACACACTTCAAGTCCTATAGGTGCTTCTGGGAAGAAAATGTAGGTCTGTGTGTAATGGGACTAACACACTTCAAGTCCTATAGGTGCTTCTGGGAACAAAATATATGAACTCTGTGTGATGGGACTAACACACTTCAAGTCCTATAGGTGCTTCTGGGAAGAAAATGTAGGTCTGTGTGTAATGGGACTAACACACTTCAAGTCCTATAGGTGCTTCTGGGAACAAAATATATGATCTCTGTGTGATGGGACTAACACACTTCAAGTCCTATAGGTGCTTCTGGGAAGAAAATGTAGGTCTGTGTGTAATGGGACTAACACACTTCAAGTCCTATAGGTGCTTCTGGGAACAAAATATATGATCTCTGTGTGATGGGACTAACACACTTCAAGTCCTATAGGTGCTTCTGGGAAGAAAATGTAGGTCTGTCTGTAATGGGACTAACACACTTCAAGTCCTATAGGTGCTTCTGGGAAGAAAATGTAGGTCTGTGTGTAATGGGACTAACACACTTCAAGTCCTATAGGTGCTTCTGGGAACAAAATATATGATCTCTGTGTGATGGGACTAACACACTTCAAGTCCTATAGGTGCTTCTGGGAAGAAAATGTAGGTCTGTGTGATGGGACTAACACACTTCAAGTCCTATAGGTGCTTCTGGGAACAAAATATAGGAGCTCTGCCTGCCTGCCACGAACACACTACAAGTCCTATAGGTGCTTCTGGGAACAAAATATAGGAGCTCTGCCTGCCTGCCACGAACACACTACAAGTCCTATAGGTGCTTCTGGGAAGAAAATGTAGGTCTGTGTGTAATGGGACTAACACACTTCAAGTCCTATAGGTGCTTCTGGGAACAAAATATATGATCTCTGTGTGATGGGACTAACACACTTCAAGTCCTATAGGTGCTTCTGGGAAGAAAATGTAGGTCTGTGTGTAATGGGACTAACACACTTCAAGTCCTATAGGTGCTTCTGGGAACAAAATATAGGAGCTCTGCCTGCCTGCCACGAACACACTACAAGTCCTATAGGTGCTTCTGGGAACAAAATATAGGAGCTCTGCCTGCCTGCCACGAACACACTACAAGTCCTATAGGTGCTTCTGGGAAGAAAATGTAGGTCTGTGTGTAATGGGACTAACACACTTCAAGTCCTATAAGTGCTTCTGGGAACAAAATGTATGATCTCTGTGTGATGGGACTAACACACTTCAAGTCCTATAGGTGCTTCTGGGAAGAAAATGTAGGTCTGTGTGTAATGGGACTAACACACTTCAAGTCCTATAGGTGCTTCTGGGAACAAAATGTATGATCTCTGTGTGATGGGACTAACACACTTCAAGTCCTATAGGTGCTTCTGGGAAGGAAATAAAGGTCTGTGTGATGGGACTAACACACTTCAAGTCCTATAGGTGCTTCTGGGAACAAAATATATGATCTCTGTGTGATGGGACTAACACATTTCAAGTCCTATAGGTGCTTCTGGGAAGGAAATAAAGGTCTGTGTGATGGGACTAACACACTTCAAGTCCTATAGGTGCTTCTGGGAAGAAAATGTAGGTCTGTGTGTAATGGGACTAACACACTTCAAGTCCTATAGGTGCTTCTGGGAACAAAATATATGAACTCTGTGTGATGGGACTAACACACTTCAAGTCCTATAGGTGCTTCTGGGAAGAAAATGTAGGTCTGTGTGTAATGGGACTAACACACTTCAAGTCCTATAGGTGCTTCTGGGAACAAAATGTATGATCTCTGTGTGATGGGACTAACACACTTCAAGTCCTATAGGTGCTTCTGGGAAGAAAATGTAGGTCTGTGTGTAATGGGACTAACACACTTCAAGTCCTATAGGTGCTTCTGGGAACAAAATATATGATCTCTGTGTGATGGGACTAACACACTTCAAGTCCTATAGGTGCTTCTGGGAAGAAAATGTAGGTCTGTGTGTAATGGGACTAACACACTTCAAGTCCTATAGGTGCTTCTGGGAACAAAATATATGATCTCTGTGTGATGGGACTAACACACTTCAAGTCCTATAGGTGCTTCTGGGAAGAAAATGTAGGTCTGTGTGATGGGACTAACACACTTCAAGTCCTATAGGTGCTTCTGGGAACAAAATATAGGAGCTCTGCCTGCCTGCCACGAACACACTACAAGTCCTATAGGTGCTTCTGGGAACAAAATATAGGAGCTCTGCCTGCCTGCCACGAACACACTACAAGTCCTATAGGTGCTTCTGGGAACAAAATATAGGAGCTCTGCCTGCCTGCCACGAACACACTACAAGTCCTATAGGTGCTTCTGGTAACAAAATATAGGAGCTCTGCCTGCCTGCCACGAACACACTACAAGTCCTATAGGTGCTTCTGGTAACAAAATATAGGAGCTCTGCCTGCCTGCCACTAACACACTACAAGTCCTATAGGTGCTTCTGGGAACAAAATATAGGAGCTCTGCCTGCCTGCCACGAACACACTACAAGTCCTATAGGTGCTTCTGGGAACAAAATATAGGAGCTCTGCCTGCCTGCCACGAACACACTACAAGCCCCTCTTTCTTAATCAATCTTTGTAACTGAATCTATCTAACTCAATCTCTGTAAGTAAATCTCTCTAACTAACTAAATGCAGCAGAGTGTCACAGATCTAGCCTGCTCAATCTGCGCCGGAACAGCATGTGACCGGCGCAGACGGCGTGGCGGCCTTTTATAGGGGGGGGGCGTGTACTACAGCCCCTGAGCTGTAATTGGCTACAGGCGTCCTGCCTGTAGCCAATTATGGCTCTTCGAAATTCCGGGGTCACAGTGCATGCTTGGCCAATCATCAGCCAGCAATGCACTGCGCCGGCCGCGCCGGCCGCAATGCATTGCGGGGCCGCTCGCATCACACGAACGTGATGCGAGCGGCCAAAATAGTTCTGGGCTCGCCGAGCGAGCGAACGCCCGGTGCTCGATGCGAACGTGGGTTCGCATCGAGCACCGGGCCCATCCCTACTTAGCATTGGGCTGTCCATTATATGAGGAGATCATCTGCCGGAGATCCGTCCAGTTGATTGGTCGTTTGCCCTGATTGGAGTCAGCTTCCCTTGGAATCAGACACTTCACCCTCCACTGAGTCTATGCGTATGTGCATAGCACATTTGGTAAGAGTCTCCATTTACCTTCGGTTGAGGATATCACCTTAAGAACATATTCTGTTTATTTACAGTCACCAGGGTGTTTTATCTACAATCAGTTATTCACTCTCTGTTTTATTTTGGACTCACAAGACATGAACTTTTGTCACTGTATTTCATTATTTTTCATTATGTGTATTGTGTTTCATATACATATCATAATTTTATGATATCTTATTATTATTGTATTATTTTTGATTATTTTTTAGATGCGCTGCACTTATTTTTATTTTTCACATTGTTATTTGAAGGATTCGTGATTGGCCTTTTTGGTGTTCAGCTTGCACTTTCACTTATTTTATTTACTTGTTTTTTGTGGGTTTGCGCTGGTTGTTCCATTCTATTGTTTCTGATATCATCATCATTATATTTCACTGGGACACTGATATTGATTGATTTTGTATTTTGTTTATGCACATTGGACATTTGTGTTTACTTCTATATAGGGATCAATCCCGATATATATCTTTGTGATTCGAGTCACTTATTTGGGCACTATTTATTAGTTTTATGCTCACTCATGTTTAGCTCTACATTCTTATTCACATTTATATATATATATATATATATATATATATATATATATATATATATATACACATATACATATACACACACACACACACATACATATTTGTATACACACACAGTATATGTACTCATTCATAGTGCAAACGGCAAGTATCTGATGCCGCATACACACGAGCGGACTTTTCGACAGCAAAGGTCCGACGGAACAAATCCGTCAGACAATTCGATCGTGTGTGAGCTCCATCGGACTTTTGCTGTCGAAAAATCTGACGGACTTTAGAAATAGAACATGTTTCAATATTTTCCACCGGAACTCCGCCGGACCCAGTTCCTATCGAGAAATCCGCTCATCTGTATGCTAGTCCAACGAACAAACAACGACGCAAGGGTAGCTATTGTCTACTGGCTACATCACGTTCAAATCCGTTGGACTTTAGTGTGATTGTGTGTGGCCAAGTCCGTTCATTCAGAAAGTCAGTCGGAACTCTGCCGAAAGTCCGTCGGAAAGACCGTCGGACCTAGTCCGTAAAAGTCCGGTTGTGTGTATGCGGCATTAGGAGTATATCATCACTGCAAGAGATAAGTTGCAAACTAATTTAGAGGTGGATGACTTCATAAATTTTTCTGACTACAAAATTATATTGCCCCTGAAAGCCATTATTTATTACGATTCTTACATATAAAAGAGATAAAGTATCATGTGAAGTTTTAAGATTCTTTTTTTTTTTTTTGCACAGCACTAGGATTCAGAGGTTATCTTTAGAGATAATTTATTCTACTAAACTCATACTGCTCAAAATGTCTCCCATGTAGGGCTTGGTAACTACAGTTGATTTTTCGCAATGGGACCACTTGCATCCACAGAGAGGCCTGACTCACTCATAAATAAAATGCCTTAACCACTTCAGCCCCGGACCATTTGGCAGCCAAAGGACCAGAGGTCTTTTTTCAATTTCGCACTGCACTACTTTAACTGGTAATTGCGCGGTCATGCAATTTTGTAACCAAACGAAATTTGCGTCCTTTTCTTCCCACAAATAGAGCTTTCTTTTGATGGTATTTGATTGCCTCTGTGATTTTTATTTTTTGCGATATAAACGGAAAAGGAGCGAAAATTTTGAAAAAAAAAGAGATTTTCTACTTTTTGTTATAAAAAAAATCTAATAAACTCAATTTTAGTCAAACATTTGGGCCAAAATGTATTCAGCCACATGTCTTTAGTAAAAAAAATGCCAATAAGCGTATATTTATTGGTTTGCGCAAAAGTTATAGCGTCTACAAACTAGAGTACATTTTCTGGAATTTACACGGCTTTTAATTTATGACTACCTATCTCATTTCTTGAGGTGCTAAAATGGCAGGGAAGTACAAAACCCCCCCAAATGACCCCATTTTGGAAAGTAGACACCCCAAGCTATTTGCTGAGAGGCATGTTGAGCCCATTGAATATTTTTTTTTTTAGTCCCAAGGGATTGAATAAAGACAAAAAAAAAAAAAAAAAAAATATTTTTTTTTCATAAAGTTGTCACTAAATGATATATTGCTCACACATGCCATGGTTATATGTGGAGATGCACCCCAAAATACATTTTGCTGCTTCTCCCGAGTATGGGGATACCACATGTGTGGGACTTTTTGGGAGCCTAGCCGCGCACGGGGCCCCGAAACCCAATCAACGCCTTCAGGGTTTCTAAGGGTGCAAATTTTTGATTTTACTCCTCACTACCTATCACAGTTTTGAAGGCCATAAAATGCCAAAATAGCACAAAACCCCCCCAAATGACCCCATTTTGGAAAGTAGACACCCCAAGCTATTTGCTGAGAGGCATGTTGAGTACATGGAATATTTTTATATTTTGCCACAAGTTGAGGGAATATTACAAACTTTTTTTTTTTTGCCCAAAGTTGTCACTAAATGATATATTGCCCACACATGCCATGGGCATATGTGGAATTACACCCCAAAATACATTCTGCTGCTTCTCCTGAGTACGAGGATACCACATGTGTGGGACTTTTTGGGAGCCTATCCGCATACGGGACCCCGAAAACCAAGCACCGCCTTCAGGATTTCTAAGGGCATAAATTTTTGATTTCACTCCTCACTACCTATCACTACCTATCACAGTTTTGAAGGCCATAAAATGCCAAGATGGCACAAAACCCCCCCAAATGACCCCATTTTGGAAAGTAGACACCCCAAGCTATTTGCTGAGAGGCATGTTGAGCCCATTGAATATTTTTTTTTTTAGTCCCAAGTGATTGAATAAAGACAAAAAAAAAAAAAAAAAAAAATGTATTCAAAAAGTTGTCACTAAATGATATATTGCTCACACATGCCATGGTTATATGTGGAATTGCACCCCAAAATACATTTTGCCACTTCTCCTGAGTACGGGGATACCACATGTGTGGGACTTTTTGGGAGCCTAGCCGCGTACGGGGCCCCGAAACCCAAGCACCACCTTCAGCATTTCTAAGGGTGTAAATTTTTGATTTCACTCCTCACTACCTATCACAGTTTCGAAGGCCATAAAATGCCAAAATTGCACAAAACCCCCCCAAATGACCCCATTTTGGAAAGTAGACACCCAAGCTATTTGCTGAGAGGCATGTTGAGTACATGGAATATTTTATATTTTGCCACAAGTTGCGGGAATATTACAAACTTTTTTTTTTTGCCCAAAGTTGTCACTAAATGATATATTGCCCACACATGCCACGGGCATATGTGGAATTACACCCCAAAATACATTCTGCTGCTTCTCCTGAGTACGGGGATACCACATGTGTGGGACTTTTTGGGAGCCTATCCGCATACGGGACCCCGAAAACCAAGCACCGCTTTCAGGATTTCTAAGGGCATAAATTTTTGATTTCACTCCTCACTACCTATCACTACCTATCACAGTTTTGAAGACCATAAAATGCCAAGATGGCACAAAACCCCCCCAAATGACCCCATTTTGGAAAGTAGACACCCCAAGCTATTTGCTGAGAGGCATGTTGAGCCCGTTGAATATTTTTTTTTTTTAGTCCCAAGTGATTGAATAAAGACAAAAAAAAAAAATAAAAAAAATTTATTCAAAAAGTTGTCACTAAATGATATATTGCTCACACATGCCATGGTTATATGTGGAATTGCACCCCAAAATACATTTTGCTGCTTCTCCTGAGTATGGGGATACCACATGTGTGGGACTTTTTGGGAGCCTAGCCGCGTACGGGGCCCCGAAACCCAAGCACCGCCTTCAGGATTTCTAAGGGTGCAAATTTTTGATTTCACTCCTCACTACCTATCACAGTTTCGAAGGCCATAAAATGCCAAAATAGCACAAAACCCCCCCAAATGACCCCATTTTGGAAAGTAGACACCCCAAGCTATTTGTTGAGAGGCATGGTGAGTATTTTACAGCTCTCATGTGTTTTTGAAAATGAAGAAAGTAAAGAAAAAAAAAAATTTTTTTTTTCTTTTTTCAATTTTCAAAACATTGTGACAAAAAGCGAGATCTGCAAAATACTCACCATACCTCTCAGCAAATAGCTTGGGGTGTCTACTTTCCAAAATGGGGTCATTTGGGGGTGGTTTGTGCCATCTGGGCATTCCATGGCCTCCGAAACTGTGATTGGCAGTGAGGAGTGAAATAAAAAAATTACACCCTTAGAAAGCCTGAAAGCGGTGCTTGGATTTTGGGGTCCCGTACGCGGCTAGGCTCCCAAAAAGTCCCACACATGTGGTATCCCCGTACTCAGGAGAAGCAACAGAATGTATTTTGGGGTGTATCTCCACATATGCCCATGGCATGTTTGAGCAATATATCATTTAGTGACAAGTTTTTGTAAAAAAAAAAAATATTTTTTTTTTTTTTTTCATTATTCAATCTCTTGGGACCAAAAAAAAAAATATTTAATGGGCTCAACATTGCTCTCAGCAAATAGCTTGGGGTGTCTACTTTCCAAAATGGGGTCATTTGGGGGGGGGGGTTGAACTGTCCTGGCATTTTATGCACAACATTTAGAAGCCTATGTCACACGTCACCCACTCTTCTAACCACTTGAAGATAAAGCCCTTTCTGACACTTTTTGTTTACATGAAAACATATTTTTTTTTTGCAAGAAAATTACGTTGAACCCCCAAACACTATATATATTGTTAAAGCAAAGGCCCTACAGATTAAAATGGTGGGTGTTGCATTTTTTTTTTCCACACAGTATTTGCGCAGCGATTTTTCAAACGCATTTTTTGTGGAAAAAATACACTTTTTTTTATTTTAATGCACTTAAACACACTATATTGCTCAAATTTTTGATGAAATAAAAAATATGATCTTAGGCCGAGTACATGGATACCAAACACGACATGCTTTAAAATTGCGCACAAACACGCAGTGGCGACAAACTACATACATTTTTAAAAGCCTTTAAAAGCCTTTACAGGTTACCACATTAGATTCACGGAGGAGGTCTACTGCTAAAATTACTGCCCTCGATCTGACCTTCGCGGTGATACCTCACATGCATGGTGCAATTGCTGTTTACATATGACGCCAGACCAACGCTTGTGTTCGCCTTTGCGCAAAAGAAGGGGGGGCAGGGGTGCTTTTTTTTTTTTTTTTTTTAGTTTTTCTTTTTATTTAGCTTTTTTATTTTATTTTTAAACTGTTCCTTCCATTTTTTTTTTCTTAGTTGTCATTTTTATTGTTATCGCAGGGAATGTAAATATCCCCTATGATAGCAATAGGCAGTGACAGGTACTCTTTTTTTGAAAAAATTGGGGTCTATTAGACCCTAGATCTTTCCTGTGCCCTCAAAGCATCTGACCACACCAAGATCGGTGTGATAAAATGCTTTCCCAATTTCCCAATGGCGCGGTGGGTATGCCCACCATTAGAATACCTCCCTTCATCCACCCACTTCTAATGATGGGCATACATGCACCATTTATATATGCCGAAGCATGGGGGCATCCTCCCGCAAAAAAAGTTATGCCACGTACACATGGTCGGACTTTTTTCGACCGTATGTACGTGGCATTAGGAGCAAAATCGCTCCTCCGCCCTCTGCTGCCCCCATGCTTCGGCATATATGCTCTTTTTTTTTTAACTGTGGTGGTGAAATCACCTCCTACAGCATTGGAGTCGCGGCTTTATGTATCGTGGGAGCAAACGCTGTTGCTGTCAAGATAAATAAATCCACGCTGCAACTGAATGGCGTACCTGCTAAGCAAATAATGGTTAACATTAAAACAAAGTAACATTACAGTATAACAGTAAGACCTTACCATACCATACCTGCAAAGCAAATACCAAAAAAAAAACATAGTAAAAAATAAAACATTTTGTTAACGCAACCGGTGCCTAAAATATATATATGCCGAAGCATGGGGGCATCCTCCCGCAAAAAAGTTATGCCACGTACACATGGTCGGACTTTTTTCGACCGTATGTACGTGGCATTAGGAGCAAAATCGCTCCTCCGCCCTCTGCTGCCCCCATGCTTCGGCATATATGCTCTTTTTTTTAACTGTGGTGGTGAAATCACCTCCTACAGTGTTGGAGTCGCGGCTTTATGTATCGTGGGAGCAAACGCTGTTGCTGTCAAGATAAATAAATCCGCGCTGCAACTGAATGGCGCACCTGAAAACAAAAAAATGGTTAACAATAAAACATACCTGAAAAGCAAGCATGATAAAACATAATAAAACATTGCAGAATAGAATAGAGTAAAAAAGAGCAACAATAGAGAGAGAACAATAAAACGACAACTATTTTTGGTTTTTTATTTTATATTTTTTTTGGGGTTTTTTTTTTTTTTTTTAATTTTTATTTTTATTTTTATTTTTAACACTTTTTTTTTTAAACTATAACTATAATTTTAACTGTAACGGTCGGGTCTCAAAATGCGATGGCATTCTTGAGACCCTGTAACTATAATTTTAACTGCAACGGTCGGGTCTCAAAATGCGATGGCATTCTTGAGACCCTGTGAAAGTGTATCCTAGCCTGTGAAATGCTGTACCCTACGCTAATACCTCACTAGTTCGTGGTAGCGTTCAAAGCATTCACCAACGCAGAGACCAGGATTGTCAGGACAGCGTGGACAATAATAACGGGTGTCACGCCTAAATCCGCGCTTGCTACAGACACGACATCTTCTTTGGGGGGCTCGTTGGGTAGGGGTACTCTGGAGGACATGAGGATAATGCCTCTCATGCAGCCGGCTTACTGCATTTTGTAGGGGATGGTGAGGTGTGGAATCGCCTGGATACAGGAGTTCCATGACAACCGCTCCCTGGAATTCAAGGAAGGGTAACGTCCCGCCTGAAGCTCCGTATAGCACATGAGCATTCAGCAAAGCCAATTGGAATAAATAAATAGACACTTTTTTGTACCAGCGTCTAGCCTTACGGACAACTAGGTACGGCGCCAACAACTGGTCGTTGAGGTCCACCCCCCCATATTAAGGTTGTATTCGTGGATACAGAGGGGTTTCGTCACAACACCAGCCGCCGTACGAATTTGGACTGTCGTGTCTGCATGAAGGGAGGTAAGAACGAAAACATTCCTATTATCCCTCCACTTCACAGCGAGCAAGTTATTACACTTCAAGCAGGCTCTCTCCCCCAGCCTAAGACGGGAATCTACAAGCCGCTGGGGAAAGCCCCGGCGATTAGGTCGCACGGTGCCACATGCTCCAATCTGATGATCAAACAAGTGACTAAACAGTGGCACGCTCGTGTAATAATTGTCCACGTACAAGTGGTACCCCTTTCCGAATAAGGGTGACACCAAGTTCCACACTATCTTGCCAGCGCTCCCTATGTAATCTGGACAGTTCTCCGGCTCTACGTGACTATCTTTTCCCTCATAAACCGAAAAGCTCCACGTATAGCCTGTTGCCCTGTCACAGAGCTTGTAGAGCTTGACCCCGTATCTGGCACGCTTGCTGGGAAGGAACTGTTTGAAAGACAAGCGGCCAGAAAACTTAATCAGGGACTCGTCAACGCAGACAACTTGATTGGGCGTAAACAAGGCTGCAAAACATTGGTTGAAGTGGTTTATGAGGGGCCGAATTTTGTAGAGCCGATCAAATTCAGGGTCTCCACGAGGACGACAAAGTTCATTGTCACTGAAGTGCATGAACCGCAAGATCTGTTCGTATCATGCCCTGGACATGGAGGCAGAGAACACGGGCATATGGTGGTGCGGTGAGGTGGACCAATAAGACCTCAGAGTCGGGAATTTGTGTATGCCCATGTTGAGGGAAAGGCCCAGAAAGGTCTTAAATTCGGAAACCGTAATTGGTTTCCAATCTCTGGCAAGGGAAGGCACTTGGGGATTAGCGGCGATGTGTTGACCAGCGTATATATTACTTTGGTCCACAATAGATCTATAGAGATCTTCCGTGAAAAACAGCGAATAAAAATCGGATGGCTTAAAATCAGCTGTTTCCACCTGAATACCGGGTTGGCCAGTGAATGGGGGAAGTACGGGTTCTGCAGAAGTGGTGGGCACCCAATCAGGATTGGCGAATTCTGCAGGAAGGACACTATGTGATCGACGGACCTGCCTTTGTCTTCTTCTTGGTGGCAGCGGGACACTACTTGTGCTTGCCACCTCGCCAGCTTGAACTGCACTTATGGGACTCGCCACGTCACCAAGTGTTACTGCAGTGCTGGTTTGACTACGTCCAGGGTGTACTAGGCCGCTGGTGCTTGCCAGTTCACCAGAAGGAATAGCGGCGCTAGTACTTCTCTGCTCCATACGAGAGACCTGCGGTTCCTGCACCTCAACAACATCAGAAGATCGGGATCGGGTACGCCTGACCTTAGCAGGGACCACACCTTCGTCGCCAGAGCTATCTGTCATGGAGCCGCTGTCGTCTACTGGATCGTATTCTGAGCCTGATTCTGACAGATGAGTGACCTCCTCTTCACTATCTGACATACTCAGAAACAAGTAGGCCTGTTCACTAGTGTACTTGCGATTTGCCATTTTGGGCTCTAAATTTAGTAGTACACTAGTGAGATTCACAGGAAAAAAAGCTCCTAGGCTGCTGGCGAATGAATCAAAACGCTACCAAAAAAACTGTTAGCGATCGCAGGGATCAGGCCTGACTCTGCGAACGCTGCAGTTATGTGTGCTTAGTGTTTTGGAAGTGACAGTGATCGATCGATACTGCACTTGGGTGGGCTGGGCTGGGCTGGGCGGGGGGGGAAAACGCAGGTGCTAGCAGGTATCTGGGCTGATCCCGCTAACAATGCGTTTTTTGGAACCCTAAACTGCTGGGACGCTAGTATAGATCTGATCAGATCAGATATTGATCTGTTCAGATACTATACCACTAAGGGAGGTGTATGCTTTGCGCGTGGGTGTTTGCGGTACTGGCACTAACCTGGGGCGACGCAGACCTTATTTGACCCTAACACCTAATTGATATCACCCGCCGGGCGATCAGGGGGTTAAACCGATAGTTGGGTAATAAATGGCGGGTGCCCTGACAGTATAAAAAAACAAGCTAACTAACCAGCGTCACCCGTAACAGTTATACGGTGATCACTGGTGAAAGGGTTAACTAGGGGCAATCAGGGGGTTAAAACCTTTATTAGGTAATATATGGGGGTACCTGACACTATATAAAAACCTGACGGGGAACCTAAATAACTAAATAACTAACTGGCTAACCAGCGTCACCAGTGACACTTATACTGTGATCACTGGTGAAAGAGTTAACTCTAGGGGCAATCAAGGGGTTAAAACCTTTATTTAGGTTGTAATATGGGGGTACCTGACCTATAAACCTATTTATAATCCTATATAAACCTGGCGGTTACCTAAAAAAAAAACTGGCTACCTAGCGGCACCAGTGACACTAATAGAGCGATCAAAAAAAACGATCGCTTAGTGACACTGGCAAAAGGGGGTGAAAGGGTTACCTCGGGGGCAATCAAGGGGTTTAAACCTTTATTGGGGGGGGGGGGCGGGGGCTACCTTGGACCTAAAGGGGCCTAAAACTAACTGCCCTGACAGTTATTGCAGTCACACTGACACTAAATGCAGTGATCAGTAAAATAAATGATCACTGCAATCAGTGACACTGTGACTGGGGGGGCAGGGGGTGATCTGGGGGGTGATCAGGGGGTGACAGGGGGGTGAAATGTGTGCCTATGTGTGCCTGGTGTCAGTGTAGTGTTTGTGCACTTACTTGATGTCTTCTCCGCTCGGCGTCCCGGTCAGAAAGACCGACACGAGGAGCGTGACATCACTTCCCCTTGCCTGTGTTTACAATTACACAGGAAGGGGAAGGAAGCGGACGAATCTCATTGGCCAGAGCGATCGGGAGGGGGTGGCCAGAAACGACTGGCCGTTACCTCGTCCCGCATCGCTTCTGAAGCCATCCCGACCGTCCCCGCCGGCGGAGGGGGGTCCGATCGGACCCCCCAACCGCCGGAAGAATGTCACGTACAGGTACGTGATTCTGCCTGTACGTGCCATTCTGCCGACGTATATATACAGGGGGCGGTCGGGAAGTGGTTAAGTAGTGTTACATAGTTAGTCAGGTTGAAAAAAGACACAAGTCCATCTAGTTCAACCAATTAAAAAAAAAAAAAAACATGCATTCCAATATACACAATCTTTCACCCACAGTTTGTCCAGAGGAAGGCGAAAACCCACAGCAAAGCATGCTCCAATTTTCTACAGCAGGGGAAAAAAATTCCTTCCTTATCCCCCGAGAGGCAATTAGATATTCCCTTGATTAACTTTACCTGTAAATGTTAGTACCCAGTTATATTATGTACATTAAGGGAAGAATCCAGGCCTTTTTTAAAGCAATCTACTGAGCTGGCCAGAACCACCTCTGGAGGGAGTCTATCCCACATTTTCACAGCTCTTACTGTGAAGAAATGTTTCCTTATTTGGAGATGTTCTCTGTGATGATGACCTTATAGTGAACACCAACACCAAGTTCACTATATGGATCACTTATGTATTTGTACATGTTGTTCATATCCCCCCTTAATCTCCTCTTCTCAAGAGAGATTAAATTCAGTTCCTCTAATCTTACCTAATAGCTGAGTTCCTCTTATCAGTTTGGTTGCCCTTCTCTGCACTTTCTCCAGTTCCCTGATATCCTTTTTAAAGTGGTGCCCAAAACTGAACTGCATTTTCCTGATGAGGTCTTACCAATGATTTTTACAGGGGCAAAATCATTAGACATGTGCGATTAGTTTCGTACGAATCCGAAATACGAATTTTCATACATGCAAATTCTGTACGAAATACGAAATTTAGTTTACGAATTTTGGATCCAAATTCATAACAAACATTCGTAATTGTTACGAAAAGTTAACGAAACTAAAAGTTAAAAGTTAAAAACACAGGAAGTCAGCACAGCACAGGGATGGTGGGGGCCCCTCATAATGATAAATTCATCATAACGAAAATTTGTAATTGTTACGAAAAGTTAATGAACCTAAAAAGCTAAAAACCCAGGAAGTCAGCACAGCACAGGGACGGTGGGAACCCCTCATAATGGGCACAGCGGGTGTACAGACCTGGGACCTCAGCACAGGGATGGTGGGAACCTCTCATAATGGGCACAGCAGGTGTACAGACATGGGAAATTTTGTTAACAAATTTCGGAATTTCAGATCCAAATTAACAGAAACATGACTGGTGTTTTGTTCACCAATCAGAGGAGGTCAGCACATCACAGGGATGGTGGGAACCCCTCATAATGGACACAGCAGGTGTACAGACCTGGGAACTCAGCACAGGGATGGTGGGAACCCTATGGGAATTCCTATGCTTATGAATTTTATACGAAATACGAAATTTTGTTAACGAATTTCAGAATTTTGGATCCAAATTCCGTTACAACAGAAACGTACAAAAATTTACGAATCTAACGAAAATTCGTATTTCATACGAATCCGAATTGAACTTCGGACACGAATTACGAAACAAAACAAATTTATTGACCGCGCACATGTCTAAAAATCATATCTCTTTCTCTAGAGTCCATACCGCTCTTAATACAAGAAAGGATTTTGCTCGCTTTGGAAACCACATTGTGGCATTATTAAGCTTATGATCTACTAAAACCCTTAGATCCTTCTCCACTATGGATCCCCCCAGTTGTACTCCCCCTAGTATGTATGATGCATGCATATTCTTAGCCCCCAAGTGCATAACTTTACATTTATTAACATTAACTGCTTGCCGACCAGCTTGCGCAGATATACTGTGGCAGTACGGCGTGAATCGCCTTACCTGTATGGCAGCTCACGCAGGCGCAGTTGCAGGTGTGTGCCCGTGGGTCGGGCGGACTCGATGACCACTGGCTACCCGTGATGAGGTGAGGCAGAACGGGGAACTGTAAACAAGGCGACTCCCCGTTCTGCCAGATGACATGACAGAGATCTACTGTTCCCAGAAAGCTCTATTTGTGGGAATAAAAGGACATCAATTTTGTTTGGGTACAACGTTGCACGACTGCGCAATTGTCAGTTAAAGAAACGCAGTGCCGTATTGCAAAAAATGGCCTGGTCATTAAGGGGCTGAAGTGGTTAAACCTTATTTGCCACACAGTTGCCAAATTAAACAGTGCATTGTGATCAACTTGTAAGTTGGAGACATCCTGTAAGGACATTATTCCACTGCATAGGTTGGCGTCATATGAAACTTTTAATCCCAGACACTATATAATTTATAAAGATATTAAAAAGTAAGAGTCCCCACTTTAAAATGGAACACAGAGACCCAGAGGGAAGGTTCCTACTAGTTAAAAGGTATGATTGAGGATAAAATATATACATTTATTTCTTACTATGCTCCGAACTGTAGCTGTCCTCTCAGCTACAGTTCTTCCGACAGACCCATTTAAGGAAGGTGTCATAATTATGGGGGGTGACTCTAATACAGCCTTTGATACTAGTCTAGATAAATCTAAAACCACTTAGAGCTCAATCAATTAGTCCTAGGAAATCTAGTGTACAAATTGCGCAATTGATCTTTCAATCGGGACTAACGGACATTTGGAGGGAACTAAATCCAAATGCACGAGATTTTACACACTTCTCAAACCCACATTTATCTTATTCCCGTATAGATCATATCTTGCTCTCAACGCATCACATTCCTTTGGCTATTTCACCATCTATTTTAGAAGTATCCTGGTCAGATCATTACATGGTTCTATTGGTTTTAGGTAAAGATAATCATGGACAACAAGCCTCTCATTGGACTCTCAATCAGTCTATTTTAAGAGATCCTGGCATGGTATCGGGAATACAGGAGGCTCTGCGGGAATACTTTTGCCTTAATGATGTGGAAGATGTTTCTGCAGAAACACTATAGGCAGCACATAAGGTGACCATTAGGGGTAAACTAATTCAATTTGCAGCAAAACGTAAGAAAGAGAGGATGAGAGACATAGAAAGAATGGAGAGAGACTTTATTTCTCTGAGCAAATTACATAAAAGTGATCCCTCTAAAGATCCTAGTTCTACTCTAGATGCTGCTCGAGTGGCTCTAAATTTGGCTCTCACAGCAAAAGCGGATAAATCTATCAGGTGGACTGGGGCCAAGTTTTATCAGACAAAAGATAGAATTGGTCCCATGCTTGCACACAAATTGTCCCCCAGGTTTCGTTTTCACGCCCTACCCAAAATTAAACAAAAGGATGGCACCTTTACCCTGAATCCACAACGAATAATGAATGCTTTCCAGGAATTTTATGCTGATTTATATAAAGCAGATAAAAATTCTAACCCCACTAAAGTAGGATAATTTCTGGATAATTTTCATTTACCAACACTGACTGACACTCATAGAGCTGAAATGGAAGCGCCCTTCTCTATAGAGGAGGTGTCAGAAGTTATCAAAACATTAAAGGGAGGTACAGCACCAGGTCCTGATTGATTTTCCTCGCCCTATTATAAAACTTTTTCTGAAATACTACTTCAATACCTTACTAGAATTTTCAATTACATGACTAAGGGCACCCCGTTAGGTAACCAATTCAATATGGCATATATAACAGTAATCCCTAAACCAGATAAAGATATCAGCCAGATAGAGAACTACAGACCTATTTCCCTAATTAATAATGACCTAAAAATTATGACCAAAATATTAGCAAACCGAGGCCTTCGATTCCGTTTCATGGCCATATCTCTTTGCGGTTCTTAGACGCTGGGGATTTGGGCCGAATATTTTAGGTATACTGGAAGCCCTATATTCTACACCTAAGGCTAGAATCAGACTTCAGGGACTTTTCTCTGACCCCATAGAGATAGCCAGGGGCACTCGTCATGGATGTCCCCTATCTCCCCTGATATTTGCAATAATGATTGAATCTTTGGCGATAGGGGGTCCGTTGTGGTCCAGCAACTCATAAATGCGCACTGTTTGCAGATGATCTATTGCTTTTTGTAACATCCCTAACTTCCTCCCTACCTGAAATATGTACATTGCTCAATAAATTTGGGTTAATATCAGGTCTTAAGGTGAACATATCTAAATCTCAGGCTCTTAATGTGTCTCTCCCAGACCCTTTAGTTTCTCAACTACAGGAGAAATATGAATTCAGTTGGAGCATTTCCTCCATTAAATATTTGGGAATCAATATTAATCCCAAGATTGAAAATCTCTACCAAGCAAATTATCCCCCAATGTACCAAAAACTAGAAGCTGACCTTAGGAACTGGGAGTCACACAATATAGCTTGGATGGGCAGAATTAATTCAATTACGATGACTCTCCTACCTAGACTCCTATGTCTGTTTAGATCCCTTCCAATCCCGATCAGAAGGGACCATCTAAAAACCTTTCAAGGCAAACTTACCAAATTTATATGGAATAAAAAAGGACCACGCCTTTCACACCGTAACCTGTTTAATCTTCCTAAACAAGGGGGGCTAGGCCTACCAAACTTTCTTTGGTACTACCAAGTGGCTCGGTTAGCACAGCTCTATACCTTAAAACTGAACAACCGGACTGGATAAAAATTGAAAGTCAAGCTGCTCCTACATTTACTTTGGAAGATTTATTATGGTGTCCTCCCAAGAGTAGACCCCCCATTCTATCTCCAACTCTCTCACAATCTCACTCTGTGTGGGATTCACTTAAGAGGCTTCCTTCCCTGGTCTCCGAACTACAACCATTGGCTAATTTGTCCTGAAATCCCCTGTACAATCATAGCATGGACATTGATGACTTCAAATGGTGGCTAGACAGAGGGGGTATATCGTATAGGACACTTTCTATCTTGCACGGGCCCTTTCCCTTTTAAACAATTTGTGGACAAACTGGAGATCCCTTCCTCGGAAAGGAGTAGATTTCATCAGATCTACAGTTTTATCCACTCCATATGGAAAAATAAATTAAATCCCTTGAGAATTACGGCTTATGAAAGCTGGTGTGAACAAGCCATGGGGCAGAAGGGGGGGATTTCTGTGATCTATGAGTCTCTAGCGTCTAACTCTGATAAACTACCATACATGCTGGCCTGGGAGAAGGATCTACATACTGACTGGGAACTGGTAGACTGGTATGAGAACTATTCTCGATCAATCAAAGGCATCTACAATACCTCTCTCATTGAGGCTAACATCAAAATATTTACAAGATGGTACTTACCTACAAGATTAGCGGCAATGTATCCTTCCACTTCGCCTCTATGCTTTAGAGGTTGCCAAGGACTGGGCTCTATGATCCACATTTGGTGTGAATGTCCCAAACTCCGGGGATTTTGGAATAGGGTCTTCCATATTATTAGAAAAGTTACAGGTTATGCTGTCCCCTAAACACCAGCGATTGCCTTGCTCAATGGATTAGTGCCGCACGTGCCTAAAAACACTCGTAGACTGATTCTATTTATATTGACGGGAGCCAAATTAACTATTGCGAAAGCTTGGAAGAAGCTCTCGGTATCTGTATTGTCCATGAAAAGGAAAATTTCATGGATAATGGATCAAGAGAAAATGGTCAGCTCCCTATTGGATAAGACCACACAATTTGAAATCATATGGGATTCCTGAGCTTAGTATCTGGGTATTTCACTGATGCCAGGCACAGATAGCAATACTAATCGCTGATCTTTGGATCTTTTATAGGACATAAAGGCATCATCTTCTCTTCTTCTTTCTATCTCTTTTCTCTCTATTCTCAGCTTTTAGTCTTTCCTCTTTAATTATTTTTCTTTTGGATATTATTATTTTTAATATATATATATATATATATATATATATATATATATATATATATATATATATTTTTTTTTTTTTTAGACTAGAGTGTCTTTTCTTGAATTACCTAGGAATTGACAGGTTTTCTACATTAGTATGTCTTACTAAATATAGGATTTTTTCCTGGGCTTAATCCAGTGGGAACTTGATGTTGTATCCATATTAGAATCTACAATTTTATTTTGTCTGGGCAACTCGAAAAGATAATAGTATTATATCTTGCTTCTCAGAAAGAAGTTATATAGTAAATTCTACTCATTCGAGAGGGGGGGGGGTATTTGCACCTCCTTAGCCACAGCTTGATCCCGGTTGGGTAGTCGGAGGGGATGCAGAGTTCCTACCCTTCTTGGAGTGTTCTGGGATATAGCATACTAATGAGTTGTCACAGCTTAAGTTACACACTTATTTCTTACTTTGTTAAATTCTCAATGTCTCATTGATATGTTAACTAGTCACATTTGTTGGCTTTACTGTGAATTCTTCTGTAATGATTTTACTATGTGAAAATAAAAATCTTAATGAGAAAAAAATAAGTAAGGGTCCCAACACTGAACCTTGGAGTACACCACTGATAATGTTAGGCCATTCAGAGTAAGATTTATTAACCACTACACTCTGAATTCGTTTTTTTAGCCAGTTTTCTATCCATTTACAAACTGATCTTTCCAAGCCTGTAGTCTTTACCTTACACATAAGTCGTGTGTGGATTTGCTTTTGCAAAATGCAAATGCTTTTGCAAAATGCAAGTATACCACGTCCACAGCCACCACTGTGTCCAAGGTTTTATTTACCTCCTCATAAAAAGAAATCAGGTTTGTTTGACAACTTCTGTCTTTCATGAATCTATGCTGTCTGTTTAAAATATTTTTTTTCCCAGTAAGAACTCATCTATGTGGTCTTTTAATAAACTCTCCAGTATCTTCCAGACTATAGAAGTTAAACTAACAGGTCTATAGTTACTTGGTAGAGACTTTGATCCCTTTTTAAATATAGGCACCACATTGGCCCTACGCCAATCCAGTCATTAACGAGACCCTAAAAATTATAAACAATGGATTTGAAATAACAGAGCTAAATTCTTTTAGGATCCATGGGTGGATGCCATCTGGTGCTTTATCCACCTTTATTCTATCATAAACATATATGTTACAATGGGAAGATGCATATTCTAGGGCAAAGTATGAAAAGGCATTTGTATTACTAAACGTGACACTCATTTTTCACAATGGCCACTTTGATGTTACAGTGATCATACATCCATTGTATAAGGAGTTTGCTGTCATATCTGCATACCTATGTCAATTATCATAATATTAGACTTGGTCTCCCAGCCTATGTATGTGTAAAAAAAAAAAAAATCCTTCAAACAGCTTAAATCCATTGGGGTAACAAATGGGCAGGATGTAAAATGTAGCTGCATGATGACTGAACCTGTATGCATGCACCATATGTGGTCATCATCCAACATTTCTTTTGCTCTTAAGTGATCTGAAAGATTGGTTCTCCACTGTCCATATTTGTCATACATAAGAGTGGACTACTGTTAATAAAGTGCACTCATCCCCAGACAATGGGCATTAAAATATTTATACCAAGCAGTAAAAAACCTTGAAAACAAACCATCACTTACATCTCTAGGTGTTTTTGATGTGCCTTTATTAAATATCACAGATTACATTAGAGAAATAGCAGGCTTCCAAGATGCAAAAGAAAGCAATAGGTAAAGGGCTAAGATTTTAATAACTGTGCTCTGAACTTTGAAAATTAAATCAGAACATGGCATTTTTATTTTTTATTTTTTTTAATTATGCTGTGTAATAAATAAATAATTCTCATGAGCTGTATGCCACCTTCAGGATTGCTTTATTATTTCCAGTTTTATTAATGCCAGATATGATAGCTGTGAATGGACAATGGGAGCAGAGGTGTGGACAAAAACAAACAACAGCAAAGCTTCTATTTATGAAAGTTATAGCTCTCATAATCACAGCACCAGAAGTTTAACTAGAGCTATACTATCTAACATCACTCAAACTGTAAATAATAAAGAAATGGCAGCGAGCCTGGAGGTGGCATACACCTTATAAGAGGTCAGGGATGGCTTGTTTTAAAGTGCTTATACTGCTTGTTTAACATATGTAAATATTTCAGTGTGCATGATCTGGGCACAGGTTCACTTTAAAGTCCTAAAAAACTTAAAAGATTGGTGAAAGTACCGATATACAGTAGCCACACATTTGGCTGTCATACATCACTATTTCAATGGATAGCTGGTGAGAAGTTCTATTCTAGACAGGCTCAACCACACAAAATCAAATTTCTCCGTGTTGTTCTCATCATTGCTTTGCCTGTTAAGGAGTGCTTCTGATTGCTAGCCTGGGCCTGAGAAAGGAGGACTAGGATTCCACAGACTGATCCACCAGCCCATATCAGTGTAGTAAACTGACTAAAATGAAGAGATGATTTAGAGCTGTCTTCTTTGTTCCAGCATCTATAGCACCTTAAAAGCGCCATGACAATAGAGGACAGTTCTGCCACTGCAAGCACCATACTACAGCCCTCAGCCACCGATGCAAGAGAGTGAAATTGTGAAGGGGGCCTTTTTCTAACCTCTAATATGTAAAGGGTATTTTTACTAATTATCAATGTAAAAATAGCATTTCCACAAACTTCCAATGTAAATGGTATTTTTTACTTATTACTTTAACTTCACGGCCGCCTGCCGTTGGCTCTCCTGCGCGAACCACCATTTTTGCGCGTTGACTTGCGCAGATGAAGTTGTGGGCGGGCGCGCGGCGCTGCATGCTGCGAGAGCGTGCCCACAGGTCTTGCAGCCTCGATGTCCGCTGGCGGTCCGCGATTGCCTAATACAGAGGCAGAATGGGGATCTGCCTTTGTAAACAAGGCAGATCCCCATTTTGACAGGGGACATGTCAGAGATGTTCTGTTCCCAGTGATCGGGAACAGTGATCTCTGTCAAAGCCCGCCTACAGTTAGAACACACTAAAAGAAACACACTTAACACCTTGATTGCCCCCCTAGTGTTAACCCCTTCTCTGCCAGTGTAATTTTTACATTAATCAGTGCACTTTTTTAGCACTGATCAATGTAATAATGTCACTGGTCCCCGAAAAGTGTCATTTGGGGTCAGATTAGTCTGCCACAATGTCGCAGTCCTGCTAAAAAAAATCGCAGATCGCCGCGATAACCAGTAGAAACAATATAAAAAAATATAAGTCCCTAAATCTATCCCATAGTTTGTAGATGCAATAACTTTTGCGTAAACCAACCAATATACGCCTATTGCTATTTTATTTTTTACCAAAAATATGTAGAAGAATATATAACGGCTTAAACTGATGAATAAATTTGTTTTTTTATATATTTTTTTGGACATGTATTATAGCAAAAAGTTAAATAAAATATCATTTTTTTTTTCAAAATTGATGCTCTTTTTTTGTTTATAGCACAAAAAATAAAAACCGCAGAGGTGATAAAATACCACCAAAAGAAATCTCTACTTGTGGGTAAAACAGGACGTCAATTTTGTTTGGGTACAGCATAGCACGCTCGCGGAATCGTCAGTTAAAGCAAAACAGTGCCGTATTGGAATAAATGGCCTGGTCATTAAGGGGGCAAATCCTTCCTGTCCTTAAGTGGTTAAAGGTGACATTTCTACTGCCCACCCATGTAAAGGTGGCATATCCACCAGCCACTGATGTAAAAGAGACCTTGTTACTGAAAATCAATGTAAATGGAGCATTTATTAACTGACTACCAATGTAAAGGGCAGTTGGCCATTCACTAACAATGTAAACAGTGCATTTTTACTGACCATCAATGTATAGAAGATATTCTTTTTTTTATCACAAAAGAAAAGGAAGATGATTTACTGATCATCAATATAACAGTACATTTTTACTATCAATATGAAGGGTGAATTTCCACTGACCATCTCAAAGTAAGGAAGGCACTTCTACTGGCCAGTGGCCACCAATATAAAATAGTGAAAATACCTAACAACAAATTTAAATGTACTGACCACCAATTTACACAGAATCTTTAAATTAACAATCAATAAAAGGGGATATTAAATGTTTGCTATGAACCCTTGTGATTTCTGTTTACACCCCAACTTGAAATATAAAATTCTTAAATTTCTCCTCCTGTAAGGTCTTGTATGTCTGCTAAACCTTTTCACCCATGCAGCTTTAGTTTTCATCTGTTGATTAATGACAGCATTTAGCCCCAGGACACCAGACCTTTAAACTTAAAGTTCATGGTTGAACACATCATTTCCTTATCTGCCCTTTAAATGTCCATTGGCCGATGACACAAAAAGAGATGCAGCCATTCTCAGGGTCACCACAAGGTCATAGTTTAGGAATATCTTTGTATTGGCATTAACTAAATGTGCGTGGAAAATGACAGAACTACTTATTGACTTGTTTGTCACAATCTGTGACAACCAAGACGTGTCACAGGTCCTTGTCACTCTTCACCATTGACCTGGAATCTTTATTGCTCACATTCAGATTAGTTCAGAATATTTTCCAGCATTAATAGAACCTTTTATTGAATAATGTGAAGCATAATTATATCTTTAACCCTGTGGAAATTCTACACCATTGTGAAAAGCACTCAAAGAGATAGTCAAACAAAGGTCAAGTAATGATACCTATAAGTTGAAAGATGGTTCGCTGATGGTTCATGATGGCTGAAAACATTTTCAATATGAGCCAAACTTCCAGATCAATTAAATAATCCACACACTAAGGCAGTCCATAAATGATTAATTTTCTTTGATTCAAAAGAAGATAAGAGCAGATGGATTCCAGGAAGGAAATGCTACATAAAACATTTGCCCTCACTCAAGATGGCCACGGCCAGAAATTCAATGTGATTTCTCAACAAAATAAAGTATGGAAACATGGATGGAGGGGGAAGTTTGCTTTGAATAATAAAAAATGAATTAAAATTGCGTTTTGGTTTGTGGTGCTCAGATGCAGTGTAGTTCCCCTCTAAGGACCCATTGACACTAGAATGCAATGAAAATTGTGTGCATTTTCCAGTGGTTTGCATTGCACTTTTGTATGCCTTGTAATGCTCCTTTGCACAAGTCACATGATACAGGAAGTACAGACTACTGGTGTTCATAGCAGTCAAACTTAAAGTGGAACTTTACCCAAAAGGGGAAGTTCTGCTCCCCCCCCTCCAATAATTGGGGAGGGGTACCTGATTTTGACAGGTACCTGCTCCAACTTCCTGTCAGATCACAGCCTCTTGGGACATGTCACAGGTCCCAGGAGATTGCGGGACCATTCACGGGGTGCAGGACAGCTCATGCAAGCACAGTGGGCAGCCAGCTGGAAAGCTGCAAGGAGTCACAGTCCAGCTGCTGAGCAGTTATGCATGTTGAGTTCCCCACAAAAAAATGCAGCCTGCTCTACTTTTTTTAATGCACCTCACTGTGGGGTAATGGTATGAACTACACTCACTGCAAACCATTCATTTTTATTGTCCACACATTTGGAATGTGTTTACGAATGCTTCCAAATGCATCCGCTATAAAATGTGTATGACTGAGCCGACCATAAACAGGTACTTTTTTGTTGGAGACAATAGTTTTGCATATATACCAGCATAGGTAGATAGTGTAATGCCACGTACACACGGTCGGAATTAGCTCTGATGGTTTTCCCGTCGGAATTCCGACGGAATTTCGCTCAAACTGTCTTGCCTACACACGGTCACACCAAATTCCGACGGTCTGTAAAACAGCGGCATAAAACACGTCCGACAGCACTATAAAAGGGAAGTTTAATGTTTCCGAGCATGCGTCGAATTGTTTCCGAGCATGCACACGGAATTGCATGCACACGATCGGAAAATCCGATAGAAAGGTTTTCCGTCTGAAAAATTGAGAACAGGTTCTCAATCCAAAGTCCGTCGGAAATTCCGACAGAAAAAGACCGATGGGCATACACACGGTCAGAAAATCCGTTGATTAGCTCCCATCGGACTGTTTCCATCAGAAATTCCGACCTTGTGTACGCGGCATTAGATAAAAAAAAAAAAATAAGCATCTGAAAAAAAAAAACTATGCTGGTAAATAAACTAGTTTTCAAAGCTCCGCCCCTTTGTAGTGACTATTAAAAAAAAAAAAAAGTCAAATTGTTTTGAATGTGCAAAAAATAAATTTGAATCTGCTTCTATTTCACATTTTTCACAGGTCACAAGAATGAAATAATTTTTCCTAATTTCTCAATAATTTCAAAGTGACTAGTGGTCTAACAAAGCAAAGAGATTGTTGTTGACAATGATTTTCTCTAGGGCAGAGAATAAAAGGTCTGGGATTTCTTTTCCTTTTTCAAAACAAGAAAAAGGTCATACATAATGTGTACTTTACCTACAGGTTCTCAGTAAATTCTATCTTCAGTAATGTTTGCTTACTCATTTAATGAAACCTCAGATTTCAGATAATTTGAAAGTTCACACAGATGCAACAGCTAGCCATATACTTGTGTAGCAAGGTCCCTGGTCTCCTTTGGTCTAATGAGAATATCCAGGGCCAGGGATAGCTGACATCCTTCTGTATATGGTGGGTTGTGAGGCATAGTGGGTGCAAAGTAGTTAAAGTCATTGGGCGCCAGACACTTCTTGAATGCAAAAGAGATTTTTATTTCTCTTAATAGAACTTTGGGAGAAAGGGTTAGGGCCAGGACAACCTTGGGTAGTTGCAAGATTAATTGGCAGACTCTGAGACTCCAACAGGAGGACAGCCATGCAGGGAAAGGCATCCATCAAGATACCACTTCTGCATGTGTAGGAATGCTGTCTCCTACGGCAATAGTCTCTAACAGTTTTTAACACAAGTTGTAACAGTTCCTTGACTTCTTGTAGTTCTTCAGATCACTGAGCTCCCAGTCTCTCTCACTAGACCAGATGATGCTCTCTTGCAATCTTCACTGTAGTATCTTCCTCAAGCATCACCCCTGCTTCTCTGCTGGGTCCCTAGCTTAGCACTCAAGACACTCCTCAAGCTTCACCCCACTGGCCCGCTCGGTCCCTAGCTTGACACACAAGGCTGCTCTGCAAGCATCACCTCCGCTGGCTGGGTCCCTGGCTTGATACCCACTGAAGTTTCCAGATTCTTCACCGTACCTGGTTGGTGAGAATACTGCTCCGGTACTTGCTTCAGTTACTCTTTGTGGTCCCTGGTAATAAGGCGGTTGGTCCCTTAGTGTTGACAGCTTCCCCTCTACCTCCGACCACGACAGGTTCTCCAGCCGGCAGAACCGTCACTTCTGGTTGGACTGCAAGCCGCAAGCCCAACCCTGTGCTGCTCTCTTTCTTCTGGATAGGCCCTCAGACAGCCTAGCAGCCAGATGTGCCCGGGATAGGCCCAATATCCTGCCTAGCAGCCCAGGCAATACAACACACGTCCACCCAGACAGCCGTCCAGGTGGCACAGAACAATGATCATCTGACTCCACCTAAATATATAGATTCTCCCAGCAGGCCAAGGGATTTAACAAAACCCCTGCCCATTAGCTGGGATGCCCATTATACACATAATCTGCCCTTGAAGTGCCCTTTTCATAACTAATGCCACCAGGTACCCGGCCACCTAGCGGCAAAAACAAGAGAAGTGCAGCAATTACAGACTTAAGCCTCGTACACACGATCGGATTTTCTGCAGACAAAACCTCTGACTTTTGTCCGAAGGCGTATGCCTGGATTTTGTCTTGCATACAAACAGTACACAATTGTTGGCCAACAAACATGAACGTAGTCACGTACTACGAGCCGAAAAAGAGGAAGTTCAATTGTCAGGCGCCACCCTGTGCTCCTTCTGCTAATTTTCGTGTTAGTAGAAGTTTGGTGAGTGTTGATTCGCGCTTTTCATTTTGCACTTTTAATTTTGCACTTTTCAGTTAGTTTCTGAAAGGTCGTTTGTCAACCAGCCATGTTGCAGAATAAGAGGCGATAACGTGTTATTTATTATTGGCCTTGGAGTTATTGTTTTGACCCAAGTCCAGTTCAGGAACAGGAGGAGGAGGATTTCTTGGACCAAAAATTGGTTGCTTTATTAATAGTGACCAATTATCTCATGTGCCTTTTCTGCGGGAGCTCCAGGAGAATAATCCAGATGATTTTCAGAATCCTCTCCGGATGACGGACCCCTGCTTTCACCAACTCTTAGCATTGTTGACCCCCTATATTAAGAAGCAGGGCACATGCCTGAGGCTATTATTTTATTTTTTGGTTGAATAATGATTGGATTTGGAAAATTTTCAATTTTTTTTTTTGATGCATAAAATACACTTTTTTATTCTATTGGCAGATAGCATCTCTAATTAAATTTTTTTTATTTTTTTTAATGCACAATAAAAACATTGTGGAGAATAATACATGGCTATGTGTTTTACTTCAAATGACAGTTTGGGAGTAGGCAGTTACATTTAAAATTAACAAGGGACACCAACATAGTTGTATTTTGATCTTAAAAAATACAGGATAATGGTGTTGTGGTAACTTGCAAAAAAAAAAAAAATAACAAGCATAATACTATTATTCTTGATATCACTAGAAAAAAAAAAAGCCTTTGAAAAATAGTTTGCAATAACTCCATCAGTATCACCAGCAAAGCAGCTTCATTATTATCCAATTAAAGAAGAAGAGAATGTGCGCTGCATTTCGAGATTCCATAATTTGCCACGTCATGAATGTTAATTCTGCATTCTGCTTCTGGCTCGTCATTGCTTCCGAGCATGCGTGTTTGTACTTTGGACTTTTGTCTGACAGACTTGTGTACACACGCTGGGAAAATCAGACAACAGACATTTGTCTGTGGAAAATTTTAGAGCCTGCCATCCAACATTTGTCCGATGGAGTGCACAAACGGTCGGATTTTCCACCAACAGCCTGTCATCACACATTTCCCGTCGGAAAATCCAATCACGGCTTTAGAGTGAAATCAATATATCCTCAACAGTTAGCCAAGGTAGCTATACCTGGCAAGTAAACTTAGGAGCAATCCTGCCTAAACTCCAGGGTGCTACACATGAATAAACGTTCTTAGGAATATTCATATAAATATTTATATGAAAATCCTTAGTACATTCAATGACATGGATGAATGCCATGAAAAAATACTTCAAATTTGCCTTTAGATTTTGAAATGAAAGTAAAACACCATAGACTGTTGAAAGCTTGTTTAACCACTTGCCAACCGAGCTATAGCTGAATGACACCTACAGCTCAGTCGGATAACTCTGGAAGGGCATACTATGACGTCCTTCCAAAATCACGCTCCCAGGAATATCCGTGACGCATCACAGATCACGGTAAAGGGCCGATGACAGCGGCCCTTTACCATGTGATCGCTCCATCGTTGTAAACAAGCCGACACATGCCCACTTCAGCTCTTCCCCTCTCCGTACTGATCGGTACAGTGTGAGAGGAGAGGGGAGAGATCGGGTGCAGCAACGCTGTGAATCTACAGATCAAGCCCACAGCGCTGCTGATCGCTGCCCATTCCTGCCTCATCCATCCATTCTCAGCCATCCTCATCCATCCTCATTCATGATCAGTCATCCCCATCCATACTCAGCCATCCTCATTAATGCTCAGACATCCCAATCCATGCTCAGCCATCCCCATCCATGCTCAGCCATCCCCATCTATGCTCAGCCATCCCCATCCATGCTCAACCATCCCCATCCATGTTCAGCCATCCCCATCCATGCTCAGCCATCCATGTAATAAGTGATACTCTGCGCTACTATGGGAAAATGTATATCCAAATAGCCTTGTGGAATTGCTGCAATACCTGATGAATTCACAACTTCACAAGCACATATAATAATAAAGTGATATTGCACTATTCTATATGTGCAGAGATTAAAAAAAAAAAACATACAATATACATCCAAAATTCAGAAAAATCACAAACAACAGTGATAATTGTGATTGTAAATTTGCAAATAAAGTGTCCAAAATAGACTTGAAATTCAAGTGTTCAAATATAATTGATAAGTAGTCCTTTGATATGATAATAATCCCAAAGAGTCTTTCTGCTGCCACCAACAGTGCTCACAGAACTCTCACCTCATAGGTACATAACATGAGCCTTGGATTAACCTCCAATATGGGTACGATGATCCATCCCTCCGTAGACTTCTTCATTTATCCTCAGATAGAGATCCAGACTCACATATAAAGATGAAATAAAAATGAATTTCTGTTTAGACAGGAAGCTCCGGGTGAGAGATCTATTGGGTTGCTGGTTGTACTGCCATCCTGTCCTATGGTCTGGAGACACGGAACAACTACATCATCTAGTGTGAACATCAGGCTGTCGGTCTCATTGCCGCCCTGACGCATGGTATAGAAAACGCATGGTTGGAGTTGCAGGTTTACTGCTTTCAACACCAGGATTGAGGTGTTACGAGCTCTTTTGACCCACTGCCGTATGGTATGTGTGTCCACCACCTCCGGTAAGAGTACCCAACCTCTCATTTATACCACCTTCAAGTGTTTTTTTGCATCCAATCGATTTATCTGTATTTTATGTCTCAGATTTCATCTGGAGACTGCTCCCCTTCACTGCACTTGTTTGTTTGGACACTTATGTTTATTCTTTTTGTCACAGTGTTTGAACAACACTATTGACTTAGATTTGTGTTTATCATTTTTTGAATATACCATTCACATGTTATAGTGTGTTTTTATGTTACACATTCCAGGCACCCCAGATGTTTTGGAACTACATTTCCCATGATGCTTATGCACTCTGCAGTATAGTTGAGCATCATGGGAAATGTAGTTCCAAAACATCTGGAGTGCCAAGGTTCGCCATCACTGTGATATAGTATCATTCATGAGACATAGTGGATTTATATTTGATCTTATCTTTTTGGGTAAGTTCTAGATGTCTTCACACATCTGTCACATTCTGTCTAGCGCTGCACTCATTTTTATTTCATTTCTGTAGACTTTGTTTGTTTGAGTGCCAGCATCTTATATTTGTAGTTCACCGTTTTTTGGTTTAGCGCAGTTTTTTCTCTTTTTTTCTCACATATAAAGATGAAGTAGACAATAGAGCCTCCAATAGTGTAGTACCATTAAAAAAATAATCATTTATTAAAACAATATCTGCTTACATCTAAATTCAGCAAGCTGCACTTGAAAGGATAAAAACATTGGCGTTTTCTACCTCTTATGTCACTTCCGGTCCGCTGTGTACTCCAGCCACGCCCTACGCATTATGTCACGTCACGTGACTACTTCAGGGAACCTCATTCATGCTCAGCCATCCCCATACACGGCTCATCCATCCCCATCTCATCCATGCCCATCCACAGCTTATCCATCCCCATTCATGGCTCCTCCATCCACTTTCACGGCTCATCCCCATTCATGCTTAGCCATCCCCATCCATGGCTCAGCCATCCCCATCCATATTCAGCCTTCCTCATTCATGCTCAGTCATCCCCATCCATACTCAGCCATCCCCATCCATGCTCAGCCATACCCATCCATGCTCAGCCATTCCCATCCATGCTCAGCCATCCCCATCCATGCTCAGCCATCCCCATCCATGCTCAGCCATCCCCATCCATGCTCAGCCATCCCCATCCATGCTCAGCCATCCCCATCCATGCTCAGCCATCCTCATTCATGCTCAGCCATCCTCATCCATGCTCAGCCATCCCCATCCATGCTTAGCCATCCTCATTCATGCTCCGCCATCCCTATCCATACTCGGTCATCTCCATCCACAGCTCATCCCGCCTCATTCATGGCTCATTCATCCACATTCACGGCTCATCCCCATCCATACTCTGCCATCTCCATTCATGCTTAGCCATCCCCATATATGGCTCAGCCATCCCCATCCATGCTCAGCCATCCCTATCCACATTTCATCCATCCCCATTCATGGCTCAGCCATCCCCATCCACGGTTCATCCATCCCCATCCACGGCTTAGCCATCCCCATCTACGGTTTATTATTGCTCACCCATGCCTCATTAGTTCTCATCCGTGCCACACAAAAGTGTAATAGGTGAAATTTATGCCGCTAGAACACCTGATGGTGCTCACTGCATGTTGGGCCTCTGTATGTGGCCAGGCTGTGTAAAAGTCTCACACATGTGGTATCGCCATACTCAGGAGTAGGGATGAGGCCGATGTTGAACATCAGGTGTTCGCCTGTTCGACCACCCGATGTTCCCGCTCTCTCATCCTCCCCCTCTTTTCCTGCAGCCTGCCAGGTTGCGTGCTCGGATAAGGTCTGGTATGGATTTTGAGGGGGACCCCCACACCATTTTTTTTTTTTTTGCCGCGGGTTTCCCCTTAATATCCATACTAGACCTGAAGGGCCTGGTATGGAATTTGGGGGGACCCCCACGCAATTTTTTATTTTTTAACATTTTGGTTCGGGGTTCCCCTTAATATTCATACCAGACCCAAAGGACTGGTAATGGACTGGGGGGATCCCATGCTGTTTTTTTCAATGACTTCTTTTATCTGTATTGCGGGGACCGACAATTCATTTAGAAATGTCATTTTGTGCAAGGACTGTTCTAAACATGGGAAACATGCGCTAGTTTACAGGTATACTATAGACACCCCCCAGGTATGAAATTTAAAGGAATATTTCACTTTTATTGTTTCACTTTAAGCATTTTTAAAATCACTGCTCCCGAAAAAATGGCCGTTTTTAAAACTTTTTTTTGCATTGATACATGTCCCCTGGGGCAGGACCCAGGTCCCCAACTACTTTTTATGACAATACCATGCATATAAGCCTTTAAAATTAGCACTTTTGATTATTCATGTTCATGTCCCATAGACTTTAACGGTGTTCGCGTGTTCGAACAAATTTTTTGCCTGTTGGCATGTTCTGCTGCAAACCAAACCAGGGGGTGTTCGGCTCATCCCTACTCAGGAGGAGTAGCAGAATATATTATGGGGTGTACATGCTATGTGTTAGAAATATTGTATAAATGGACAGCTTTGTGTAAAGAAAATGCGTCTTCATTTTCTTTCCTACATTTTCCAAAAACTTGTCGAAAAAAAATTACATTTTTAAAAGACCTTATACTTTCCAAAATGAGGTCATTTTTTGGGCGTTTCCATCGTCCTGGTGCTCCAGGACCTTCAAAAGTACAAAAGGTAGTCATGAAATTATATGTGTAATTTATGCTCCTAGAATGCCTGATGGTGCTCCCTGCATGTTGGGCCTCTGTATGTAGACAGGCTGTATAAAAGTCTCACACATGTGGTATCGTCATACCCAGGAGGAATACTAGAATGTATTTTGAGGTTTAATTTGTGGTATGCATATGCTGTGTGTGAGAAATAACCTGTTAATATGACAATGTTGTGAAAAAAAATATATTTTGCAAAACATTGTGGGGAAAAATTACAGCTTCGAAAAACTCACAATGCCTCTTACTAAATACATTGGAATGTCTACTTTCCAAAAAGGGGTCATTTGTACTTTCCTGGCTTAGTGTCCCAAGAAATGAGAAATTTGAATTTAATTTCCATTTGATCCCACTAACTTTTTAATAAGGTTAATAACATTTGATAATCAAACAAACAATCTTCAAATTACAATTTTTTAACCGAAATGTTATTTTATGGCCAGCTTAAGAGCTGAAATGCTTACTTTAAATGCTGCTTCCGGATCACTCTAGTGCTGGTCACATAAAAAAGACTAGGCAGTTGGTCATGTGATTTCTGTGGAGGTGGAGAGGTGGGTGGTGACATCACAATCACAATCTCCACCTCGTTCAATCAGAAATTGCTTAGCATTTGAAAAAATGCAAGGCGTTCTCTGAATAGTTCCCGTGCCCTGTTGTTACTATGCAACGGGGCAGCCACTCAGCCTAGGACCTGGAAGACAGCAAGAATCACTGTAGTAGTCATTGACCTAGAGCAGTGGTTCTTCTGTCCTCAGGACCCACTAAGGCCACTTTCACACGGGACAGATCCATGATGATCCGCCCCGTGAACATCCGCTTGCTCAGTGGGGAACGCTCCGTTGAGCCCCACTGAGCCGGCAGATGACAGGGCAGTCCTTACACACTGTGCAGGGACTGCCCTGTCAGATCTCCACTCTCCTCTATGGGGGATCGGATGAACACGGACCATCTGTCTGTGTTCATCCAATCCGCTCTGCAGAAGGATAGAAAAATAGGATTTTCCTCCATCTGCAGAATCGGACCATAGTGGAGACAGATGATATTGGATATTGTTCATCCGCTGACACCCGTTATCCCATAGGGATGCATGTATATCCGTATTTTATCCAAAAACGGATGGATGAAATACGGACATACGGTCCGCACGGCCCTAACAGGCCAGGTTTGTAAGATAACTGAAATACATCACAGATGATATAATTTGCTGCTCAATGATTGCAGTATTCTAGTCTGCATCTCCCCAATGTTATATTTAAAATTCTGAGGACAGGAGTTTAGAACCACTGACCTAGAGAAAGCATTTGCTTTCAGGCCATTGTCAGGCCATATGATATGCGCATGCTTGTTCTGAGTCAGTGACTTACTGAATAGTAATCCAAAGACAGAGCTAAAACCCACGCTTGAAGCAAGGTACATTTATTGTAACAGTGTTCCTATGCTTCTAACTGAGTAATAATTGAAATATAAAAATAGAAATAAATAATTGCAATGAATGGGTTCATAGCAAATCCTTCTATTCTTTAAATGTTCAGATCAAAAGGTATTAGCTGATAAGACAACTCAGCTAATATATACATTTTAAGCTATAGACAGATATAAAAAAAAAATTGAAACATTGCTAAAAAATGCAAATGATTGCAATTTTAAAATCAGCAGCTAAAATATTTGCCATTAATTCCTGATAAAAATATTTTCCTTTAAAGCGTTTGTAAACTATTCCCTTAAATCATGATTAACAGCACAGTGCTTGTGGCCTGTATCACCTGAAATACCTGGCTGGTCCTGCCAGTTTCTACCCACCCCACCTGTAAACTGACCACAAATATATCAGGCCTGCTGAGCCCTGACACTGTGGTCAGTGTACGTGCATCCATCATCTGCTTCTATCTGCAGCTCTCTTGTGTCTTCCTCTCCCCTCCTCCCCCTCTCCTCCCCCTCTCCTCCCTGCCTGTCAGCTCTCACTAGTGCCGCTCTGCTCCTCTCCCCACTGCTTCAAAACTAACTGATCATTATATCTTCCCCTCTGTCACATAAAAAGCTGTATCCTAGTGCCTGGGCTTTATAAAAAAAAAAAAAGATTTCTACCTGTTTTAACAGTGTCTTCCAGCGATCACATTACTGCAGGCTCTCTGCTCCTCTCCTCCCCGCCTCCCTGGCTGACGTCAGCAGGGGAATCTCGGCCCCACCGACTGGAGCTATGAGACGGGGAGAGCTTAGAGCCTGAAGTCACGTATTTGCTGCAAGACACTGTTAAAACAGGTAGAAATTAGCTTTTTTTTAAATAAAGCACAGGCACTAGGATATAGGTTTCTATCTGACAGAGGGGATGATATAATGATCAGTTAGTGGCTTAACAACTACTGTAAGTTGGACAATCAATTTGTTGAATATTTAAACAGTTTTTGCACATAAAAGTTTGCTGACTCAAAGCAATTACCCTCTGATCTATGGAGCCTATCATCAATGGAACAACCCACATGACTATTCGCTGCCTGATCTTATGTATTGCTATTGTTTCTGTACATATAAACATGTTAAATGTTGCGCAATCATGCAAACAGTCTAAAAAAGGTGTATGGTAATTAGGCGATCTGCGCCAACAATTTACGCAGTGCTTTACATCTATATTGTACATTCACATCAGTCAAGGAGCTTACAATCTACAATCTAAGGTCCCTAACTCAAATTTATACATTACATACTTGGGCCAATTTAGACAGGATCCAATTAACCTACCAGCATGTCTTTGGAGTGTGGGAGCAAACCGGGAGGAAACCAGAGTACCCGGAGGAAACCCACGCAGGCACAGGGAGAACATGCAAACTCCAGGCAGGTAGTGTCATGATTGGGTTTCGAACCAGCGACCCTTTTGCTGCTAGGTGAAAGTGCTATCCCCTACACCACTGTGCTGCTTTCATTACAATAACCTGGTGCAAACTTAGGAGGGGGGGTTTACTAAAACTGGAGCATACAGAATCTGGAACAGCTTTGCATACTACCCAATTTGCTTCTTGCTTTAACTTGTTCAGTTAAGATTTAAAACAAAAAATGGGAGAAACTAACTGGATGCCATGAACAACTTCCCCAGCCTTACTAAATTCCCCTCCATGTAATGTAATTGGAAAAGCTGAATTTGTCCCTTTAGAAGAGGATAAGCAGAACATCTCATCGAAATTTAAACTCCTACTGACAGGGGTTTTTAAACTTTAAAGCCCTACTCCAGTTTCTTTTTTATGTTTTCACCCCTCCCTGTTAAAACAAAGTAAGCACTATTTACCCTCTCTACTCTCCAGAGCTACCCTCCGCAACCTTCTCAACCACTGGTTGCCGCTCCACTTTCAAGTTGAAATCATGCACTGTGCGCTTAGGCTTTCAATGACACAACCCTGCATAGATCAGTGATTGCAGGTCACAACATGTGTACATGTGTACTGTGTTAAATGTGCCTGTGACAGCTTAATGTTCCCATAAAAAGGAGTCCCCTGACCTAGCTGCTTTCAACTATCCACATGTATATGGTGGGCACCTACGGAGATCAGCAGGCACCGCTAGGTCAATCAATCTCAGAAAATCTAGTAATTGTTTTTTTTTCCATCCAAATGCTTTTGATTTTCCATTATAGGGCTTGAAATTTTTGGATCAATTGTAATAATTTTTAGGTGATCAGATTGTGTTTACTAATCAGTGTACCGTCTAATTAATGTCCATGGCCAACTTTATTGATATTGTAGTAATATGCAAACATAATGGAGTAGGCCTTAAAGTGTTTGTTAACCTAAAAAAAAAAAAAAAAATGATCCTGTTCCCTTACATCATGTTATGCAGCACAGTGCGTGTGTGCTGTGTAATTTGGCCCCTGTAATAACTAAAAAACCTGGTTGTTCCTGCCTAGCTATGCCTTTCCCCCTGTAAACTGACCACTGTTTATCATGGCTGCTGAGCCTTGACACTGTGGTCAGTTTACATGCCTCCGTCATCCGCAGCTCTCCTGTTTGATCTCCTCTGTCCTCTCCCCCCTCCCTGCCTGCCTGCTCATGTCAGTGCCCACCCCCTCCCCTCCTGCTGCTGGAATAACTACTATAAAAAAAAACTCCCATTCCCTCTGTACCATAGCAATTTGTGTCCCTGTGCCTGTGTGATATAAAAAATATGTCGATCTGTACCTCTATCAGAGCGGCTCTTGGTGATTACATGACTCCTCTGCTCTCTCTCCTCTCCTCCCCAGCTAA
Source organism: Lithobates sylvaticus (assembly GCA_028564925.1). Classification (NCBI taxonomy): domain Eukaryota; kingdom Metazoa; phylum Chordata; class Amphibia; order Anura; family Ranidae; genus Lithobates; species Lithobates sylvaticus. The sequence continues at coordinate 463,489,209 of CM053026.1, read as the reverse complement.
CGTCATCGGTGGTGCACGGCCCCGCCCGCAGGAGCAGTCAGCCAGGCAGAAGAGAGAGCCGAGGAGCAGGGGCGGACTGACAACTCATGGGGCCCCCGGGCAATAGGAGATTATGGGGCCCCCAGGCAATCATAGATTATGGGGCCACACAGTATACACACACACACAGTATACAATCCCACAGTATACACATTCATGTACACACAGTATACACAGACATGTTTCTATTGGCTGAGAAGGTACTGGAGAGGTGGGGCAGCTATAATCTTGGGATTTTTAGACCAAAAGGATGTCGGTAAGGGACATTTCAGAAACAGATGTAAAAAAAACACAGATTTTTACATACTGTCCCTGGTTTTACTGAGGCTGGCAACCCTGATGGGGCCCCCTAGTGGCCCGGGGCCCTCGGGAAGTGCTCGAGTGGCTGAATGGTCAGTCCACCCCTGCCGAGGAGTCACGTTAGCCGCTCTGATATAGGTACATATCAGCATTTTTTTTATAAAACACAGGGACACATATTGTTATGGTACAGAGGGGATAGGAGGATTTTAGGGTAGTGGCTTATCAACCACTTTAATGATGAGATTTCCAAAATACACTAAAGCATTAATCATCAGAAGAATCTATTTCCAGGGCATTTTCATTTTACTTTGAACATTGCAGGGAAGGCAATTTTATAGCATACAATGGAAAGCAGACACTGTGAAGTTGCTGTTATCCTGGTGGAACCTTTGCCAACTCTGATATAGAATGAATTACGGGTCTTCAGCTTCACTACACAGCTGTGGTGATTAATAATTTAAAGACTATTTACAAATGTCAACAGCAGAGCACAAGCAATTAGCTTTATTACCTATAAGAAAGAATAGTAATGAGGATTCAATTTTCTGTAACACACACTGGAGACACATAAAGCTCCGTGTGTCCTGGCAGTAGTTTAATAGCAATTTTCGTTTGGGTTTATTTGCTACATTAAAGGCTACATAATTAAGTTCAAGTTGTGCTTAGTTTATTCAGCCTGCCTGATGTGTAATTAGAATCTTCCCAACATATCTGAAACACAGATGTGATTGCTGTCATTTACATTGAGTTTTCTCCTTTTGTGGCCAGGGAATATAAATCATCAGATATTCTAATACACCGCAGGGTTTATTTATAAGTCAAATAGGCTGTTTACTTTGCAAGGAAACTTGCACTTGCAAGAGAATTTTCCCCAGAACTTGGTGAATGAGGTAAAGCGCCACTTTGCAAATATCCAATCATGTGCAAGGAAAAAAAAAACAACAAATTAAGCATTTTCTATTGCACATGATTCGATGATAGAAGCCAGCAGAGCTTCACCTCATTCACTAGGCTTTGGGGAATATTTCCTTGCAAAGTGCAAAATCCCTTGCAAAATGAACAGTGTATTTACCTTTAATAAATCAACCCCATTAAGTCTTCTGGTGTGTTTCTATGACTCTCCATGTCAAATCCCTTTTATCACAATAGCAACTGTGGGTTGCCTGTTTGGAAACCTTCTCTGCATCTGTAACCCAAAACACATCCATTAATTTATATATTATAAGGGCCCTGTCACACTGTGCCGCCTAGGGTGCCAGCGGTAAAGCGGCACTATTTTTAGCGCTGTTTTAGTGGCGCTATTCGGCCGGTAGCGGGGCGGTTTTAACCCCCTGCTAGCGGCCGAAAAGGGGTTAAATCCACCCGCAAAACACTGCTGCAGCGTGTTTTGCCGGCGGTATAGCAGAGCTGCCCCATTGATTTCAATGGGGAGGAGCGGTGAGTTCCAAAGAAGCTGCTGGCAGGACTTTTTCTGACGCCCTGCCAGCGCACCGCTCCAGTGAATGGAGCAGCTGTTTTAGGGCGGTTTGCAGGCGCTATTTTTAACGCTATAGCACCTGCAAAACGTTCCCAGTGTGAAAGAGGTCTAAGAGCCCTTTCACACGGTCAGCGCCCTAAAAAACGCTGGTAAAGTGCCACTAAAACTAGCTAGTGGCCAAATAAAGGGTTAAAAGCGCCCACAAAGCACCGCTGCCAAGGCACTTTGCAGGCGCTTCCCATTGATTCCAATGGGAAGGGGTGCTTTAGGGGCAGTGTATTCACCGCTCCTAAAGCGCTGCAAGGAAGTTGCTTGCAGAACTTTTATTGACTCCCTGCCAGCGCAGCGCCTCAGTGTGAAAGCACTCAGGCTTTCACATTGGGATTGCAGATGAGGCTTCTTTCAGGCGCTTTTTTTAACGCTAAAGCGCCTGAAAAACGCCCCAGTGTGAAAGGGGTCTAAGACAGCTAGGTTACTGGCAAGTAAAACAGATGTGTGAAATGTTTCAATGTAAAGCCCCATACACACAGGTCAAATGTCAGGCGACACTGGCCAGTTAGAAAAAAAACGGCCAACATTTGGCCCATGTGTATGTTGGTCTGTTGGACGAGCATGCTTGAAAACCAGCAGCCGACCGACTCCCAATCAACGTTCTCAGCCAATGGCAGAGAGCACTGATGGTGTGTTCTGGTGTGGGGGCCACCCCCCTGTCAGAACACAACAGCTCAGCAGGGGAGATCACTGTACTAACTTTGCATAGTTAGTACAGCGGCTCCGACCACTGGGTTGAACAAAAAAAAAAAAACTCTTGGTGTGTACCCGGCTTTACCCTGGCTGACAATCTGCCAGTCTCAGCCACCTCACAGCTCATTATCACTTGGCTTTTTATCGTTTTTTTTTAGCTGTATGTAATATATTGTTGTTGGACAACCTTCTTGCCTTATAGTGTAGGAATGTCTCTCCCTGTCCAGAACTTCTTTTGTGCAATCTACTATATATTCTGGGTCTGTATGACTTTTAAAGCTGAACGACACCAACTCCATATCCCAATGATTGCTTAATGTGACCAACGTTGATTATGTGTGGTCCATAACTTGGGTCCCAGGACACACAAGCCTGTAGTTGAAAAATCTTAAGCCCCATACACACGGTCGGACTTTTTCATCAATTTGGTCCGATCGGACAAGGTTGTTGAAAAATCAGACCGTGTGTATGCACCATCGGACAGTGTTCGTCGGTTTGTCCGTCGGACAAAGTCTTATCTCCTGCTGGAAAGATTTCCCGTCAACCCGGTCCGATCACACCAAATCCGAGCGTGTGTACGCTTGTCCGACGGACAAAGTGCTACGCATGCTCAGAAGAAATTCTGTGACGGAAGCGCTCGGTCAGGTAAAACTACCTTTCCTAATCGACACAGCACATTCGTCACGCTGCAATGTTAAAATGTCTTTAATGCAGCGCATTCTCTTTTTCTTTACAATGCAACAAGAATGACATCTTTTAGCTGCTCCTATTCACCCGCACTTCTCACAAACTTACTTCTTTATTACTTTGCAGCATTTATACACTACATGTTTATTTTTACTCTGAACGGAAAAGAATCTTTGTTATTTTTTTACCATGATTTGTCTTTTTTTTTTTTTTTTGGGGGAATACATATTTTAATGTTTTTTTTTTTTTTTTTAGGGGGGTTGTGTGTCTCAAATTACCAAAAACACATTATTTACATTTGTATTTCTTGCTTACATTTACTAGGAGTTTGTTTGTTGTTGGTGCCCCTTGTTAATTCTACTTTAGGATTAGTGAAATGTACCTGCTTACTCAAAGAAAAACTGTCATTGTAGCAAAGTAAAACACAATAGTCAATGATTATTTCAAATCAAAAAAACCTTTATTTAGGTCACACCAACAAACCAAAGAGGAACGCAGCCATGGTGAAACTTGGGGAATTTGCAAAGCCTTGGCCCCCCACGGCAACCATCATTGTCCAAGCGTAGAAAATTGGGGGCCTGAGGAGTACGTATATTAAGGGGAGTGCAATCTGGTCGTGAAGTCCAAAGTATCCGGAACTGCAGCAGATGCCATCTAGGTCCCCAGGCTCTGGTACTACGAGAGGCTCCATCTTCTCTCAGACCAGACTGATTCCAGGTCGTCACTCTCAGGTCTTCCTTCCACGCTTCCTTCCACGCTGTGGCTGTCGTGCTGGTGGGGTGGCAGAAGGAGGAGGAGGAGGAGGAGGAGGTGGAGCATGGTAGCTATGGCAAACATGTGTGACTGGGGTCATCTCCCCAGCCCTACCCTTATTTAGGACATGGAGGATGAGCCCCTCACACATGTTGCGTTGCCCCACCTCCATACCCATCATTTTTGTGACAACCACCGAGCCAAAGGTCTCCTCGTCGGCGGGTGTGGCATGTAGGGAGTCTGAAGCCTCTCTGATCATCCGGAGCGCTGACTGTGCCGCATAACCCCCCCTTCTCGCCCTTTTGTACGGAGGGCGGAGGGGAGGGGTTTGGGTGTCAGTCAGGCTCCGAGGCCTAGCCCCCTCTTGGCTGCCACTACCCAGCTGGTGGCTGCCACTAACCCCTGCCTCCTCCTGACTGCCACCTTCCACAGCCACCTCCTGGCTGAGGTCTTCCTGTGTAGGAAAAAGGGACATAGTTTCAGTTATTTGTTCATCAAACACACACAATTCTCATCTAGTGACTGGTGCAAAATGTTTACAAATAGAAAACCATACAATTCTCAGCCCAGCAGTTTAGATTCTGGCCCCAAATGTCTCCCACACCACTGTCTGTTGATATGTCAAACACGTTAGGAACTAAGCAATTGGCGATCCTCAATTAAGTGAACATCATTCATTATTCCCATAAATGGTAACCAAACTACTATACCTGGAACAAGCTGGGCTCCTCCACCTCTTCCAGACTGGAAGGCCCAGGTTGCTCCTCGGAAGCCTCATCAGGGGTGGGCTGTGCGCAAGGAAGCGTGGAAGGAGGAGTCGAGGTTGGCTCCGTGACATCAGCCTGGTCCTTCAGAAAATGGAGACTCTGATAGTACCAGAGCTTGGGGACATAGACCTCATCTGCTGAAGTTGCAGTTTCCTCAGACTTCACGACCTTCTTCCTCTCCCTGATATACGCACTCCTCAGGCTGCCAATTTTCTTTCTAATATCATCAACAGTTGCCGTGGGGAACCTTGGCTTGACAAATTCCACAAGTTCCTCCAGGGCTGCGTGCCTCTTTGGTTTGTTGGTGTAATGTGGGTGTATACCCTGCCACAATATGGGAAAATCCCTGTATTTGGCAATGAAGAGGGGAGAAAACTCATGTCGTTGAATCCCTTCATATCAATCTCTGCAAGACACAACAACACACCAAACCCTCAAAATTATGTCAGGCTAAACTCTCCTAATCTTCTCCATAAAGAAGCCTCAAGTTCAAATCAGTCTAGGCTAGTTATGTACCAACGTTAAATTGTACCTTCGTTTGTAGCGATCGTCTCGTGTGAGTTTTCTCTCCCCTCGTCTCCCAGATCGTGGCTACGACACAGGCGTGTGACGTTTTATATACACTGCGCATGCTTCAAACTCCGCCCGCCCCTGACGATCTTTCTCGTCTATTCCCCACCCCTTCTCTTTACGGCGTAGTGGGGAGAGCACATGGCGGGGACACAGCAGGTGCGCCACAAATATCCCACCAACGAGGAGGAGGACGAGGAAAGTCCGGAGGCAGAAACGTCCCGATCCCGGAACCTGAAATTCAAGGCCTCCAATATGTCATTTGGAGAAATGTTGGAGATGGTGGACATATTAAAGAGGAGCGACTATGATGGGAAGTATGGGCCTTACCTCAACCCCAATGTCCGCAAGGCCAAGATCATGTCTAAAGTTGTGAGAAGGCTGTACAATAATTTTGGGGTACAACGATCCAAGGAGCAACTCAGGAAACGCTGGTCAGACCTGAAACTGAGGGAGGCCGATCAGTACAGAAAGATCAAGAGAATTCTTCAAAAAAGTAAGTAGTTGTGTTTTGTGTTTGATTTCTTGCTTGCATACTGCTCCATTGTGTTTTGATTTTTACCAAGTTGTACATTCCAAAATGGCCACTTTCAGGTTCGTCTGTGCATTCGATCGTACTCAGCCTCGATCTTTCTGCCACTGTCATGGTCGTGTGTGTGTGCATTCGATCGTACGCAACCTCGATCGTTCGGCCACTTATAATACGATGTTTGGTGTTTTTTTGGGGAAAGGAAGTTTGTTCTCACTAGAAATGTCATCAAGAATGTAAAGCCAATTTATTCAATGTAAAGGAGAGGTCACTCAGTAGCTGTTTACCCATCTGGACTCTAGAGCACTAGTGCTGGGACACCCAAACCCCCTTTTTATTATGCTTTTCCACACATGTGCTCCAGTGGATACTAGAGGGGGGTCTCCATCACACAAACTTCTACCAAAAAGCTAGTCAGTTTAGCACCTTTACAAAGTGACTTCATTCATGTAGTTGACATTTGGAACTGGCCAAACTAAAATAGTGTCCGTCACTTTCAAGCAATGTTTGTCATTTCCTATTTCTGCCCTCAATAGCTTGTGTTGCTAAATCTTCCTTTTGGACATTCTCATAGGGGAGCGAAAACTTGGGCCGTCTGAGGAAACCCCCAAACCAACACCTACCAAAAAGGGGAAAGAGCAGAAGCAGAGGAGGAGGAGGAAGGAGAGATCATCGAACTTGGAGAAATTGTCACCACAACAGGTGAGTGTGGGAGAACACAGCTACTGGTAAGCTAATCCATGTATGGCTGCCTCATTTCCAACACCCCATTTTTTTTGTTTGTGGTTTTTAGGTGACGTGGATGTTGTGGAAGAAAAATCGCACTTTACCACAGAGAGTGCCCACGTACTCATCGGAGAGATAATGGTCTGCAATCGAGATCTAGATTACATAAAGCAAAACATCAATGATGTTCAACAAAAATTGAAGAACATCATTGATGTTTTAGGAAAAATATGAAAAAGCACCAAGTAATTTACACACATTTGTGCCAGCTTCTGAACACATTTGCAACTTAAAAACTGTGTGAAATTTGGAACATGCACACATTGTGTCCACATGTGCTAGCTCCCATCATGGTGGATGAATGGCAACGTTTTTTTTGGGGTGCAAACACTTTACGAACTACGAAAGTGGTTGTGGTGAAGGGGTTGCACCCCCAAAAAACGTCCATTCATCCCCATGATGGAAAATGGCACTTTTGAAGCTTCTAGGCATGTGTTTTACCATCTAATGACCATTTTCAGAACCAAATTGTGTGCATGTTCCAAATTTCCACTTTTCGGGGGTGACCCCCCCATGTGATGAAGGCAAGATCAAACACACTTTGAACATATAGTCATGTCTGATCTTGTCTTCACTTTACAAAGTTGAACTTTCCTACTTCATAGGTTCTGCTTTGCTCCATGCCTGGTTGTACCAATTGCGTAATCTTTGTAAATAATGTTGTAAATAACCAAGATGTTGTCAGTTTTGGCGTGAAGATTGTAAACGCACTTGTGAATGTTTTCCAAGTAAACTTTTTTATTTTTCAAAATGTGTGGCTTCCTTATTTAAATAAAACAATGCATTATGTATGTAAAATGTAAAGGATATGGGGGGCAATGGGTGTTATTTACTAAAGGCAAATCCACTTTGCACTGCAATTTCCTTTCCCAGGGAACTTTTTCAATGCACTTGTAGAGCATAGCGGATTTGACTTATGTAAATGACACCCACAGTGCTTTGTACGAAAACACGGAGCACAGCATTTTGGAGAATACACACATGTCAGACCTGGTGCTGAAAAGGAGTATTTTGGGTGTCAGTTATGCAGGACAAACCTTCTCTAGACCAAAGATTAGGTAGCAAACACACATGAGAATAATCTTTTTGGGAAGAAGAGACTGTTACCTCCTTTTGCCCAGAAAGTGCATTACCACTGTCGAAGGCAAAGGGAAAAAATGACAAAGTAAAATAAGCTAAAAAGAAGACTGAAATGACAAGAAATCAGAGGTTGGTTAAAATATCAGATTTATTAAAAAATGCCTCTCACACATCGTCAGGCAGAGCAATGGCCCCCCTACCCACAAAGTATTCCATATATTGGTCCCGGACCACGCGGGCATTGAGAGGGGGCAAGCCTGGACGTGCCACTCGAAGGGCTGTGAGGTCCGCATTTGGAGGGCCCTCCACATCTGGGCCAACGGGCACCACATAGTTCCTGTTATGTCTTTTGAGGAAGTTGTGCAATATGCAACAGGCAAGAACTATGTGGTTCAGTTTGTATTCCGCCAAGTTAAATGCCGTCAGGAACAGGCGGAAGCGGCTGGCCAGGATGCCAAAAGCGTTCTCCACCACTCTTCTGGCTCTGGACAGCCTGTAGTTGAAGACCCTCTGGTCCGGGGTGAGGGTCCTCATCGGGAACGGCCTCATCACATGGGGAGTCAGCGCAAACGCTTCATCTGCGACAAAGACGAAGGGGAGTCCTTCGGCATTCTCCTCTGGAGGTGGCAAGCACAGACTGCCACTTTGGAGACGCCAGTAGAACTCCGTGTGCGTAATGGCCCCACCATCCGATATCCGGCCGTTCATCCCCACGTCCACATACATAAACTCGTATGTTGCCGACACCACCGCCAACATCACTACACTATTAAACCCTTTATAATTATAATAGTAGGACCCCGAGTTGGGCGGTGGGACGATGCGGACGTGTTTCCCATCAATTGCCCCTCCGCAGTTAGGAAAGTCCCAACGGCTGGCAAAGTGGGAGGCCACAGTCTGCCATTCCTGTGGCGTGGAAGGGAACTGTGGAGTGAAACAAGAAAAAAAAATTAGTCACTTTGCACCTAAACATTGCAAGCAGATTAGACAATCAACATCTTGGAACAAGAGCATTGTATAAAATTGGAGGCTGGAAAGTATTTACACAGAAAAGTCGAGGCTCCCCTTCACAGATTACTCACCCCCCCATCAATCCCCCCACTTCTGATGGGACATTGGCAATAACTATGGTTTTGGGGGGGGGGGGGGTGGTGGACAGGTAACCCTCTGCACTTCATTGATTGGCAAATGGCTCAATAATGTGGCCTAGTTTGGCCAGACCCTCTGTACTTAACACTATTGGCAGGCCACAGGAAAGATCAAATAACATTTCCCCCCCCCCAAAAAAGGCAGGCACAGTGTGACATTATTAAATTACCAAGCAAGCTAATAGGAGGGAAAGAAGACAAAAAATTAGGAAATGGAATGTATGGAGGCAGCCCCTTGCACTACATGCTTTGCTGAATTCATCCCTAAAGATGCGCACTATAAAGAGGTAGGTATATAGTGTGTATTGACCTTGGGAAAGCCAGCAGATAAAGGATTGGTACCATCTGACAGAGCAGTTGGGGGAGGGGGTTCCTAATGAGTTTGCCCCCCCCCCCCCACCAAAAGAAAAAAAAAAAAAAAAGGGGGCTCTACATGAAGTAAACCACACAGCAAACATTTGTGCATATTTTAGGGGGTGTTTGGGGGCAAACAATACTATGCAGCAGACAAAAGACATTGCTTAAGTGACTAGGCCATAGGTGTCTATTGAGGCAGAAGAGCATGCTGGTGAGGTAAGTGAAGGGGAAAAATGCATGAAGGAGAAAAGGGGCACAGCATATTAGAACATATTGCAATCATGGTAATTAGGGAAGGAGGTCAAAAATACAAGTCATTAGCAAACAGAGCATACATAGAAGGGAATAGTAAAGTTGAAATGTTACCTTAATATAGTCCTCCTGCAGGACCTGAATGATGGCAGAACAGGTCTCTGGAATAATGATTCCCAGGGCCTGGGGAGAGATACCTGAAGAGAACTTCAAATCCTGAAGACTTCTCCCTGTCGCCAAGTACCTCAACGTGGCAACAAGCCTCTGCTCCGGAGTAATGGCTTGTCTCATGCAGGTATCCTGCCGGCTGATAAAGGGGGTCAGCAAAGCCAAAAGACGGTGAAAATCGGGGTCCGTCATCCTGAGAAAGTTCCTGAAATCATCAGGATTATTCTCCCGGATCTCACGAAGCAAAGGCATGTGCGAGAACTGGTCACGCTGAAGCAACCAATTCTTGGTCCACATACTCCTCGTCACTCTGTTCATGGACGGGTCTTGGGTCAAAGCTAAAAGCCCGACACCAATTCCGCGTACAGCACGAACTCGGCGACGAGTACGCACGGGAAACATCGCTCAGAAGGTCACAAAAGGTCGGCTGGTCAGAACGGACAAACAGAAAGCACCGATAAACAGCAAGGCCTGAAAGAACGAAGTGAATACCAGCAACGAGCAGACAATAAGCAGTGCAAATCAAAGCGTCCTATATCAAGATATAGGCCGCAATGACCAACAAATGCGAACTGACTACACGCACTAATAAACAGATACGCACGACAAGCACAAACTGAAGAGCAGTAACGATCTGAGTCAGAAAACTGAGAAGCGCGAATCTTAAGTCACCAAACTTCCACTAACTCTCGATAAACACGGGATCAGCAGAAGGAGCCCAACGGGTGCCTGACGTGGTGCTGAACTTCCCTTTTGTAATCTCGTGGACGACGACTTACGTCACGACGTTCTTCCGGACCGGATATTCCGACAACGTAGTCCGACCGTGTGTACGCAACGCCAACATCGGACAAAGTACGTCGGACAAAGTCCGACCGACCTGGTCCGCGGATTGTCCGAGCGTGTGTATGGGGCTTTAGACAATCCATAACATACACAACACATTTCTGTTTACATGCAACAGTAGTACACGTTATGGTTACAAATAGTTTAAATAAGTAGGAAATATTTAATGATACCTCAGCCCTTTCTATCACTTGGATGTAATGCTGAAAAATCTGAGCACCCCATAGAAAAATTTAACACTTTCTTGTAAGACCCTGTCAAATACCTAAAAAAAAAATTGCAGGTAAAAGCACAAAAAAAAAAATCCTTCTGCATATTTTTTTTTTTAATATTGACTTCCAAAGTGCCTTTCAGTTTCCTTGAAAATATGACCACTTCAAGAATAGTAAATTCCCTGGCATGGCCCCCTACCTTCATGCACGCTATAGCCCTGTTTTTGTTCTGTAAGTTGTAATTACTCTCTGTGCTGGCCAAGGTCTTCTTCCCTCCATTTACCTCCCTGCATACTGTAACCTATTATGTAGCTGCTTGGGGAGAAATCAAGGTGAATACTTAAAAGACTGTTATGCGAGTGTCAGTTCAGAGTCTGCTGGGGTCTACGGCCTCACATCCAAGATGATGGTGCCCCATCGCAATCTCAGGGTTTTTGGATGTCTTCACAAGGGAGATTTTTACAGGTAAATAACATGCATTAAATACTTTAAAGCTGAATGTCACCATAAGGAAGGTCCGCATTATGTCCTCCTCCCCTCTCCTATGTGTGCACTTTATTTTGGAGGGGGGTGTGGGTAGCTCGTTTTGACAGGTGACTGCCACCACTTCCAGACGGAACGCTGCACCGATCCACCGGAAGTTCTCCCCCCCCCCCACCCGCAACCTTCTGGGACACGTAACAGGTCCCCGAAGATGGTGGAACCATTCACAATGCACATACACAGTGCACAGCCAGCTCTGAAGCCACAAGGAGTCTCAGCCAGCTGCTCACAGTACACATGCCAGTGCCTGGGACCTGAAGACCAGCAAAGAAGCACTTCTGGTGAGCACAGTGCTAGACTAAAGCCTCATACACACGATCGGACCGTGGACCAACTTTCCTGTGGATTTTTGTCCAAAGGGCGTTGGCCCCAAGTTGGTATTGCATACACACGGCAGGACTTTTTCAGCCAACTTTCACCAAATCACTTGTTTTTTCTGCTCTTTACCGCCACCTTTGGTCAACTTCTGTATTGTTGTTGTCTTTTGCATTGGTTCTGTATTGGTTTGTACAAAAGTCCGTGGTTTTGTGTACACACGGTCGGACTTTGGTCCATCGGACTTTGGTTGGCAAAAAGTTGGTCCGTTCGCACATCCAACAAAAGTCCGATGAAACCTGGAAAAAGTTGGTCCAATGGAGCGTACACACGGTCGGATTTTGGTCCAAAACAGCTAATTTGCATGTTGGTTGTCAAAAGTCCGATCGTGTGTATGGGCCTTTAGGGTCGCCATCTCATCCCTTTAAACCCGAACACACGTGAATTACACAGGTTCTGAGGCTAATTTAATGCAGATAGGTTATCAAGTGAATTTAATTATCAACTGGACCTAGGGTCACCATCTCGTCCCTTTAGGCTGGGTTCACACTGGTCCGGTGCGAATTCCAGCTCTGTTTTCTATGCGAAGAGAAAAAGCAGCTGTTCAGCGGTGTCACTCCGTTGTATCTGCGGATCAGCTGAGTAGGGAGAGGGGGAGGGAATTCTTGTTCACAATGGAACGCATCTGGGAATCAGTTGCGTTCCCGTAGAAGAATATGTGCCTGCAATTCGCACCGTACTGCCTAGAAAGCGCACACGTTTTTTGGGCAATGCGGAGTGCCAATGCAACGCACATATGTGAACCAGACTGATTGAAACAAATAGATTTTAAAATGTTCTGCGAATTGGATGCGGTGTAAGCCACATCCAATTCGCATAGGTGGGAACCCAGCCTTAAAGAGGAAGTAAACCCTCTTAAGTAAAACGAAAAAAAAACAAAAAACCTGCAAGACAAAGGCATAATTAGCTAGTATGCATAGCATACTAGCTAATTATGTATCACTTACCTGAGATCGAAGCCCCCCGCATCGGTCCTCTTCTCCCCCTCCGAGCGCCGACATCTTCTCCCAGAGTGACTTCCGGGTATCGCGGCTCCGGCGCCGCAATGACGTCACGCGCATGCGCACGAGAGCGGCATAGTAACAACTGAAGCATCGGCATATAGCGCCGTTGCTTCAGTTGTCGCAAGTGCGCATGTGCCGCATGACGTCGGCACATGCAAATACAGAGATATCTCCTAAACCGTGCAGGTTTAGGAGATATCCTTGTTAGCTACAGGTAAGCCTTAATATAGGCTTACCTGTAAGCTAAAGTTGTAAAAGAGGGTTTACTTCCTCTTTAAACACGAACACATATGAATTACACAGGTTCTGAGGCTAATTTAATGCAGATAAGTCACCAAGTGAATTTAATTACCACCTTAATCAGCAACAGAACCTGTGTAATTCATATGAGTTCAGTTTTAAAGGGATGAGACGGCGACCCTAGCTGGACCCCTGGACAGGACAGGTGTCTTTTTTATTAAAAGTCAGCATCAACAGTATTTGTAGCTGCTGACTTTTAATTTTTGTGTACAAAGACTGAAGAGCTGCTTTATTTGCACAATTAATCATATGGGAAGGTTTTTGTTCAAACAAACGGTCTGTTGACAAGGGTCTATTTTTACAGCGTATGTTAAGGCAAAATAAAAAGAAAAAAAAAATACAGTATGCAGTAAATCTCTGCAATACACACACATTTCCCTGGGTTCCAGCTCTTTAAAGAGTTTGCAAGTACTGACAAATACCTGTTGATCTTCCAGAAATGCTCTTTAGCTCTGTTGAGGGTTGAGGGTTGACAACATACAGCATTTTTGTGGGGAGTGTAGTCGGCCCTGCCCAGTATCTTTTGCTAAATTATTTAACCACTTTCTCTCTCCGATCTCTATAAAATAAAGAGTAATCGTGAAGTCGATGATAAAAACTAGGAGGACTAAATAGACAGTTTTTCCTGTTTTTCTGCCAAGATCAACAGGTTATTTTATTTTTTATTATTATTGCAATAAGCAAGCAGATAGTAAAATGCTTCCCATTGTATATGTAACAGAACAAAAAGGAGCAAGAAAGAGAAGTTGTTAGCATTTACATACATTCTATAGGAAAGAAGTATTTAGGAATACACAAGGAAGTTTGCTAAATTATTCCAATGTATTCAAAAGACCAAAGGAAAGTTTTCTTCTTTTTTTTAAAACAAAGCTTACATTTTTGTTTCATTTTAAAAATGTTCTCTACCCACTGCAATAGCTTTTGTCACCCTGGTTGTGATTACAAACAATTTGTGCTTTAGGCTTCAGTTTGACGCCACCCTAAGGCCCCTTTCACACTGGGGCGGGGAGCCGCGGTGACGGTAAAGCAGGCTATATTTAGCGCTGCTTTACCGTCGTTTTAACCGCGGTATTCGGCCGCTCGCGGTGCGGTTTTACCCCCCGCGAGCGGCCGAAAAAGGGTTAAACACCCCCGCAGAGCGCCGCCGTAGCGGCGCTTTGCGGCGGTATTGCCGCGGTTTTACCGCGGTTTCCCATTCAAATCAATGGGAAGGAGCGGTATAGGAGCGGTGAACACACCGCTCCTATACCGCTCCAAAGATGCTGCTAGCAGGACTTTTTTTGCCGTCCTGCTAGCGCACCGCTCCAGTGTGAAAGCCCGCCGGCTTTCACACTGGAGTTGAAGGGGCCGGATTTTTTCATGCGGTGAACAGGCGCTATTTTTAGCGCTGTACCGCATGAAAAACGCCCCGGTGTGAAAGGAGCCTAAGGCTGGATTGACACCTACCCTTTTTTTGTGCTTTTTGAATTTTGCAGATTTGCATTACAGAACGTGCTCCATAGGAAACCATGATAAATGGACTGTAGTGCAAATCTGCAAGATGCAAAAAGCACAAAAAATGCGTATGATATCCTTAATCCTCTTGTATTTTATTGTATTATAACTGTATTGTCTCCTTTTTATATTGTAAAGCGCTGCGTAAACTGTTGGCGCTATATAAATCCTGTATTATAATAATAATAGTAAAAATAATATGGCTGTTGGCTGGCTGAAGTCATGGTATAGCTACAGATACTAACTAGAAACTGCAATTTAGATGGGATTGTGCCCTCCAGAATCCATCAACCATTATATGAGCTATTATGGAGTATTAGAAGTACTACCTTAAGCTGGTCATTCACTATGTGAATTTTTGCCAGTTCCTGATCAACTGGCTGAAATTTGCTTCATGGGTGGCCTTGTCATATAAATAAATGTTGTTGGGCGAGTCATATTTTAAATAATAATATACAAATCATTGTAATACAGTCACCCCCTAATAACTGCATTGGCATCACCCAAATAAAAACAGGCAGAACATTTCATAGCATTATAGTTGTTTTCCTATTTTTAATAGCTATTTGCATGTAATTAATTATGTAGGTCATAAAGTGTATTGGGTATCTAAGACCCCATACACACTATACAACTTTTGTTGTCAGATTTCCTTTAGGCTTGATTCACACCTATGCATTTTTTGTGCTTTTTGCAGATTTGCACTACAGAACGTGTTCCATAAGAAAGCATGTTAAATGGACTGTAGTGCAAACCTGAAAAAAGCACTGAAAATGCATAGGTGTGAATCAGGCCTTAGTGCTAGTTCACCCCAGATGCAGTTCTGTGCGCTTTTTTTCTGCACTAAAAATGCATGCAGTGTTTTCCATGTATTCCAATGGCTCTAGTTCACACCAGTGCAGTCAGTATCCGATGCAGAAAAAAATAGTAGAGCGTGCTGCATTTTTTCTGCACAGAACTGTACTGGAACCTAGAAAATGTTATCAAAAATGCCCTGGAACTGCGTGTGGTGTGAACTGTGAGCAAAAACTGATCCGGAACGTATCCGGAGTGCATTTTTGTGGTGTGAACTGGTCCTAAAAATGCAAGCACAGTGTTTTCCATGTATTTCAATGGCTCTAGTTCACACCAGCGCAGTCAGTTCCAGTCAGTTTCCAGTGCGGAAACTGACTGGAACTGACTGCATTGGTGGGAACTAGAGCCATTGGAATACATGGAAAATACTGCATGCATTTTTAGTGCAGAACAAAAGCACACGGAACTGCATCTGGTGTGAACTGGCCCTTAGATTTACCAAAACCATGTAGTGCAAGGGTCTGCCTGATTGCATACAAATTGAAACTCTTAGGCCGGGTTTATACTGGTGCGACAAATGCTCAGACATTGGGAGCTCATGTCGCATGACGTGTGAAAATCTATGTTTCCCTATGCGATCCGTCTTAACTCGTTTGACACAAGACGGTCCGACTTTGAAAATGCTCCCTGTACTACTTTGGTCCCACTTTGATCCTACTTTAGCCCATCGACTATCATTGAAGTCGGATCGCCGTCTTGCATGATCCGACTTTGGCATACGACTTGTGCTCTGATGATCTTGAGTGGGAACTCCACACCAAATTTTAAATAAAAAAACCGGCATGGGTTCCCCCTCCAAGAGCATACCCGGTCCTTCGGTCTGGCATGGATTTTAAGGGGAACCCCGTACACCGAATAAACGGCATGGGGGTCCCACCAAAATCCATACCAGACCCTTATCCGAGCAAGCATCCCGGCCCCCCACCCTATGTGAATGAGTATGGGGTACATTGTACCCCTGCCCATTCACCTGGGGGGGAAAAGTGTCAATAAATAAAAAAACACACTAGACCGGTTTTTAAAGAAATATTATTAGGCAGCTCCGTGGGTCTCTTCCGACTTCTCCTCTCTCTCCAGCCACTTCTCCAACTCTCCGGCCTCTTCTCCCAGTCTCCAGTGTCTTCTACCAGGCTCCTCCGCTATCTTCTGCTCTTTTGCTAGCGCTGGCCCGGACAACGACCCTAAACATACAGCCAGAGCTACAATGGAGTGATTTAGAGCAAAGCATATTCATGTGTTAGAAGGGCCCAGTCAAAGTCCAGACCTAAATCCAATTGAGAGTCTGTGGCAAGACTTGAAAATTGCTGTTCACAGACGCTCTCCATCCAATCTGACAGAGCTTGAGCTATTTTGCAAAGAAGAATGGGCAAAAATGTCACTCTCTAGATGTGCAAAGCTGGTAGATACATCCCCAAAAAGACTTGCAGCTGTAATTGCAGCGAAAGGTGGTTCTAAAAAGTAGGTATGAATACTTTTTCAAGGTACTGTATATGGAAGAATCTGCTAGCTTTTTCATTAAGCCTGCTGGATGAAAGGAAAACTACCAATACATGGCCAGCTTTAGATTATGTTGGTCTCAAACCACACATTCTTTTGTTTCCTCTAGAATACACTTGCAATTAGAAGAAGATAAGACCACCATGCTTTTCATTAACTTGAATTAGTCTGGATGAGCTATTGACCAGAAAAATAAGACAGCTGACAAGCATATGTGATAGTAAGCAGAGACATTTGAAACAGCCCACCCTCCTCCCTTCCTAAATGAGTAGTCTACCCTACCTCATCAGTACTAGAAGCTGTAAAGTGAAGTGTTCCATGCGGCTGACTGTGATGGCTGGGAGGTTATGAATAAGCTACCTAAATGATTATAGGTTGAAAGCAAAAAAAAATTATAATAATATGGGGTCTGGGAAAGAGGCATAAGTACTTCTTTCTGCCAGTTGAGTTTCAGGCTGGAGTATTCACCAAATTCTGCATTAGTATAAATGGCAGTTAAGGAGGTACCTGAATCATGAAGAAATCGTAATTGGCATATAGCCCTATATGTTCAGTTTTCCTGCTAAGTGTGATACCATTAAAATTATCTTTTGGACACTATGTTAACCACTTCAAAACGGGGCATTCACCCCCTTCCTGCCCAGGCCAATTTTCAGCTTTCAGTGCTGTCGCACTTTGAATAACAATTGTGCGGTCATGCAACACTGTACCCAAATTTTTATCATTTTTTTCCCCACAAATAGAGCTTTCTTTTGGTGGTATTTGAGCATCTCTGCATTTTTTTTATTTTTTGCGCTATAAACAAAAAAGAGGGACAAGTTTGAAAAAAAAACACAATATTTAAATTTTTTTGCTATAATAAACATCCCAATTCAGTTTCAGTTGAGAGCAGCAGGAGGGGTGAGGGGCGGCTCACACAAAGACAGAGAGGGGAGGGGGAGGAGGACACAGGAGCAGAGAGGAGAGCAGATAGGCTGCTGATAACAGAGGCACTTAAACTGGTGTCAGGGCTCAGCACCCATGATACACCGTGGTAAGTTTACATATTGATCATAATGAATAAGCGCACCTGTTAGTGTGTGAAACGCGTCTACCATTAAATACGAATTTTGATGGATCTTGGAGTGCAGCCATTTCTTCAGTGTTGTTCAGTTTACATAGGGGTGAGGAGAAACTGTCAGGATCAGCCAGGTTTTTTAGGTGTTACAGGGGGCCAAATGACACAGGACATGCACTGTGTCATATAGCATGCTTTAAGGGAGCAGGAGGGGTTAACAAACGCTTTAGGTCCAAAAGTAATACAGCAGATGCAGATGGAAAATGTTGTGAAGTAGGTGGAAAGAACAGCCCGCAGCAAAAGCCCAAGAGAAATAGGCGAAGGGCTGGCATGAATAAGTTAAACAGGCCATTTAGGTGCATGGCCGTTTAAGGGACGTGGGTGGAGCTTGGGTAAAGTAAAGGGAAGTTCAGCCCTCCCCAGAGTCAGTGTTGCATGAGGAAAGTTCCCGCCCTCCCTCCCCTTTTTTCTTTTTACAGGTGGTGTGGTTAACAATTTTATTTCAGGATCGCTTGGATGTCGTAGCAGTGGCGGATGTTGGCTGACGCAGGTAGAGAGAAGATACCCCCTCCCCACAGAGAACTTGATGCTGGACCCATTGGAGATATGGGTCCATTTGGTAATATTCCTTATAGGAGTATGTATTCTTCTACATATTTTTGGTTAAAAAAATCGCACTAAGCAACTATATTGATTGGTTTGTGCAAAAGTTATAGTGTCTACAATATTGGGGATAGTTTTATGGCATTTTTATTATCTTTTTTTTTTTTTTTTTTACTAATAATGGCGGCAATCTGAGATTTTTATCGTGACTGTGACATTGCAGTGGACATATCGAACAATTTTGACACCATTTTTGGACTGGCAATGTTGCATGATCAGATAATTGTCAGGCAAAGTATCAGGTCACTGAAAACTGAAAAAGATTTGGTTGTAGAGCAGGTGTAAAAAGCAATCCAGCTGTGCTGGATAGCACTTGCTGAAGATAAGTTAAGAAGCATCTTTGAAGCTTGTCTCCTGCGACTACCTGCGATTTCCTGTGATTGTCAGGAATCAGCAGCTGGGATCACCGGATAAATGTAGCTTACACAAGGAAACTGGGACCAAACCATGTATGCATATCTTTAAAGTGAGATTTATTTACAGCGAATGAAATATAATCACATACCAACAGATAATAAACATGAGAATGCATGAAAGGCAAAACTAAATAACAAAATGCCATACCAGCAATCCTAACCACACTTAAAAAAATATATAATATATATATATACATATACATACATATATACATATATACACACAGATGTACAAATGAGAGGCAGGGGAGAGCAGGGAGCAGACCAGTGACGGCTGGTGGTCCATTTTTTGGAAGACCGCTCCATTTTCTTGGACAACCAGCCTGTAGGAGCCGCTTCTTTGAGCTGCAGTTAAAAACAAACATATACACAAGCGCCAAGCTCATCCTCCTGCTTTACGATACGCGTAGGGATTGGGCAACATAAATACCGGAAGAGAGGCAGGAGGACGAGCTCGGCGCTCGTGGATTATATGTTTCTTTTTACTGCAGCACAAAGAAGCGGCTCCTATAGGCTTTTGAGCTTTCTTGAGCTCTTATTTTTTCTGCCTAGAAACTCCCTTCCATGTTAGCCAATGTGTCTATGCCCACTACGGCTTTTTCAGGCGTTTTCAGGCATATGCTCCTACAGATAGAAAAAAAAAACCCACCAAACCGTGCTTTCGAGAGACAGTGCCCTAAAGAGCTCAAAAAAGCCCAAAAACTTGCAAAAATGTTCGTTCCAGATTTTTGTTTTGTTTATACAGTGGTTAAGAAAATACTATCTAGGAGGGTTTGTGAAAAAAATGCTTATGCTTAAAGAACCACGAAAGAGCTCAATAAAAACGTGAGAGAGAGCACAAAAAACAAGCTTTTATAGGCAGAAAATAAAAGCTCAAACGCCTGTAAAAAGCTGCTTTTTTTTGCGCTGCAGTGTGCATGAGCCCAAAGAGTGCACAGCAGTAAAACAATCTAACAACACCTGTTGTGAATAGGCTGAATACTACTGGAAAAAAAAAACCTGTACAATGTTTCAGTAGCCATCCCAAAAATCCAGCCTGAAACATAGTAAAAGGAGGAGTGAAAACATCATGGCCCTGAGAGGTAAGCGGTAGTAACAATTCAGAACAGACCCGAACCAAAGGCTATATTTCACTAAGGGAGAAATCCGCCCTCATCAACTAAAGCACGTGCTGTCAGAATGCTTCCCAACAGTTCCTCATCAGTGAGACCCTGTCAAAATAAGCAACAAAAGTCTTAATTTCCTATTACAAATTGCATGCGACAAATAACCTTTGCTCTAGGCATCTTCACAAAAAGGGAAGTAGTTACTCCAAGCAAATGGCTCCCAGTTCCCAGGTGAGATAACGAGATATATGTAGCACTAGGAAATTGGGCCAGACCATGTACAGTATGTATATCTTTAAAGTGAGATTTATTTACAGTGAATGAAGGATAATCACACACCAGCAAACAATACACATGAGAATGCAATGCATGAAAAGCAAAACTAAATAACAAAATGTTCAAAATCGTCAGGCTGGAATATTTTCCCAAATAATAATTACGTGTATGGTACCATCATCCCAAATTTAGTTAAAAAAATACAAATATTGGAGATACGGGACTATCTAAGGTACAAGACTGCGAAAGCGTTTGAGTATAGTAAAACAGATACACTTTTATTGAAATATAAAAACTAAAAAATGATGAGTTTGTGCACAGCAATATACATATTATGATTCAGAGGTTATGCATACAATCTCCAAAAGAACAAAAATAGTGGTATACTATAAGTGCACAAATCATTATACTTGTCCATTCATTCTCGACATGTTTCGCCGATTTGGCTTCTTCAGGAGAAAGGCGTAAGGTACAAGTTTGGAATATTGAACATATTTTCTCATTCTAAAATATGCATATAAGTATAAACAAAGAATACCAAATTAATACATGTTAATAACTGATGATTGTTACACATACACATAAATATGCTGCATGAGATTTGGCAATGAGTGTCCCATATGGACCCCTGATATGCACACGGCCTCTTACCTCCAATAACAGAGGGTCTGAGCATCCACGAGTTCCAAATAGTTATCACAAAAGATTCACCCAATAAAATCCACAAAATTGCATCAGAAAACAGAGACCAAAGAAAAATGGCTGGAAACCCGTAGGGGGAGATATAAGGTCTTGTTAATCTAGTGATGTATCAAATAGACCTGAAATATAAAAAGTACTCCTATAAGAAAGATATATAAATAATATATCACATAAACCAGAGATGAGTGAACAATTCAATGCAGGCCACTGGTCTATCGAATTGCACCTAACTCATGACATCTTTTAAGAAAAAATACACTGGGGGCTCTGGTTTGCGTTTGAGGGAAAGTGTGACATCTATCCCTAATTGACAAACATCATAGGTGTTATTTTGAGTTCTGAAAAAACAATCAAAGAACCCAAATAGGAATTACATTTATTAGTGCATGAATTTAATTCTAGTCAAGGAAAGTGCTTCCCAAAATATTGCTATTCCTACCTTAAGTGGACTATAAAGGCCGCCAAGGTGTACTCCTAGGGCGTCAAAAAGTATCTGCAAAGCAGGGAAACCCCGTCTGCAAGACGTCAGTGGAGTCCTAATCCTAACAATTTAAAATTGAGGGATAAGGTAAGTATGAGTAATCTTTTTAAGTAATGGGGAGAGTGTCCTAATGTTTCCAATGGCATGGTTCCATATTTACCTTAAAGTCAAGTCCCTAGCGCCTCCCGAGCCTCCGAATAGACCACAGCCTGACAGATTGTCAGGCCGGGTTTAAATAGCCCCCCCCGGCGCCAAATACGCAGCGTGTGACGTCACGCCGCGCTGACGTCACGCGGACGTAAGGCAGGAGCCAGCGAACGCCCGACTTACACACCGGAACCAGAAGTCTGCACAGTGGACAGACTTCTGGTTCAGGGCATGGCGAATCCCTCACTCACATCCTCTGCTGACAGTGGCCATACCATTGTCAGTACAGAGTTAGGGGAGGGACCGAGTGTTACATCGCCAGCGCTGGGATGTTGCTGGCGTTCAGGGCCGGCTCCCAAAGGTGGACGCATGACAAGGCGCAATCTATCATGATTTGTGGAAAAAGAAAGAGCCCTGCCATGCATCCTTGGGTGTCCATACAGGTCTCCTAAGCCCAAGGTCTCAATAATACCGGTGCACATAAATGTGGATTAGATGTAATTTCCCTAAAGGGGAAAAAACAAGGGGGAAAGAGAATATTTGTGAATTTGTATATAAGAAAAATTACAAAGAAAAAGGAAAAAGAAAAAAGGAGAAGAAAAGAGAGGGAAAAAAAGAATGTTATATAGGACAGCAAAGCACCACCAATTTCTCATTGCAGCAAATAGGTTTATTTATGTCCAAAGCATATAATGAATCAGAAAATTCCTCAAATACCCCAAAGAAATTTAGGGCTTGATATTTCTAATCAGTAAACAATATAGTAAACAAATAAATAAATAAACAAATAATAAATCCCCTACACAGAGGGGAAAATTTAAGGCGAGCACACTCTGGACATAGACAGAGGGAGCCGAGTAGGCCCCCCCACACACGATACCAGACCATTCCACCCCCAAACACGAAGTGTAAGGGAGAAGAACGGAAAGCCCGGAAAGGGAAGCTGGTAGAGCAAATCCAGCAGATCATAACTTGATCATAGTAAATGATCTGGAGAAATGCCCCCTCTCTCTCTAAACATCACATGAGCCAGGTGGGTATACTATAGAAATGGTTTGAAGCTGATCCCCTCATTAAGCCCCGGATGTCGGGTCGCCTTTAATGAGTAGATCCATTTTGTTTCAATTTGCAACAATTTTTTGTCCAAGTCACCCCCCCCCCCCCCGTTCATGTTGGGGCAAGTGCTCCAAGCTATAGAACCCAATATAGTCAAGATTAAATTTGTGATACAATCCCACATGACGACTAACGGGTGTCTCCATTTTACGTTTGGAAATCAGGGATACATGGTCTCTTATTCGGCAGAATAGGGGACGTTTGATTTTCCCCACATAAAAGGCTCCACATAGACATTTCATCAAATATACTGATCCAATTGATTGACAATTTGTTCTGTGTTTTGGTGTCCATACTTTCCCATCCGGTAGGGCTATGTTTTTGCCCTCCAGTACAAAGCGGCAAAATTTACATCTGCCACATTTATATGTACCAGCGACTGGTCTGCTATCTCTCCCCTCATTTGTTTGATGACTGCAGACAAGAGTATCTCGCAAAGAGCGTGATCTCCTGTATGTAATTTCCGGATATGGTTTAATATACTTGGAAATTTTTTGATCCGTAGATAGGAGGTACCAAAATTTCTTATAAATATTGCGTACCTTCCTATGTTGCCGATTAAACTTGGTAATGATTCGTGTACTATCCTGTGTTTTCTCTCGTCTGGGTTTATACAGCAGGAGCTGCCTATTCAGGCCCACCACCTGATTATAGGCCCTACGGAGGCATGTCCTGCTGTATCCTCTCAGCAGAAGGCGATCACGTAAAAGATTGGCCTCCCGTTGAAAATCATTAAGATGCGTACAATTACGCTTAATCCGTAAGAACTGACTATAAGGGATACTTTTAATTAATTTTTCAGGGTGGGAGCTGCTGGCATGTAACATACTATTGCCGGCTGAGGACTTTCTGTAGAGAGTGGAGCATAAAGTTCCTTTCTCGTCCACAAAAAGTTCCACATCCAGAAAAGTAATCCTTTTCTGATCATAGTTGAAGGTAAATTTCAAATTGTACTCATTGATCTGTAGTTCATTGAGGAAAATTAAGAGGTCTTCCTTTGATCCTGCCCATATCATGAGGACGTCATCAATGTAACGACTCCAGGATATTATGTTACCAATATCAGCAATTCTGTTTTCGTCAGAAAACAAGTCCCGTTCCCACCCCCCCCCCCCCCGGTACAGATTTGCATATGAGGGTGCACATTTGGCCCCCATAGCAACTCCCTTTACCTGGAGGTAGTGGGAACGTTTAAATACAAAAATGTTGTGCATCAAAATAAAATTAAGTAGTTCCAAAACAAATTCATTATAATTCCATGAATCAATGTCTCTTTCAGTCAGGAATTCCCCCACTACTTCAACACCCTTTTTATGGGGTATTGAATTGTAGAGGGCCTCTATGTCGATTGCAACCAACCAGGCATTTTCTGGTATCTGTAGTCCATCTGTACTTTTTAGGAGCTCTATAGTGTCCTTTACATACGAGAATAGGCATTTGACATATGGATAAAGGTACTCGTCAACTAGTTGACTAGCCTTTTCTGTTAGTGACCCACAACCTGAGATTATAGGGCGACCGGGTGGGCATGTTAAACTTTTATGTACTTTAGGTAAAGCATAGAATGTAGGAGTGGTAAATGTAGTCATGTCAAGAAATTCAAAAGTTTTGGCATCGATAGTGCCATTTGATCGAGCCTTCACTATAATCCCTCTATATTTTTGCATATAGTAGCTTACATGCGAGGCTGGAACCAGTCTATACCATGTCTTATTTCATATGATATCTAAACACATCTTTTCATATTTGTCTACATCAAGTATTACCAAATTCCCACCTTTATCAGATGGTTTAATGACAATATTGGTGTTTGATTTCAGACTGTGTAGTGCTTCCTTAAGGTCCATAGGCAGGTTGGTCCGAGGTCCACCCTGCCAATTGGTAGATTCTATCGCCTTGGTGACCTGTATCACAAAAGCCCAAATGTTGGAGTTTCGCCGTAATATTGGAAAGGACCACGATTTGGGTTTGTAAGTTTTGGGAGTACCAAATACGGGCACACATGACCCAGAGGGGCCTGTGGGATGTGGGAGGGGGGGAAGGATAACCCCCGGCTGGTTCAATAAAGCACCAGCATTGGTGAAAGTCCATCCCTCATCCTCCGGATTGCTCTCATGTATTAATTTGGTATTCTTTGTTTATACTTCTATATTTTAGAATGAGAAAATATCTTCAATATTCCAAACTTGTACCTTATGCCTTTCTCCTGAAAAAGCCACATCGGCGAAACATGTCGAGAATGAATGGACAAGTATAATGATTTGTGCACTTATAGTATACCACTATTTTTGTTCTTTTGGAGATTGTATGCATAACCTCTGAATCATAATATGTATATTGCTGTGCACAAACTCATCATTTTTTAGTTTTTATATTTCAATAAAAGTGTATCTGTTTTACTATACTCAAACGCTTTCGCAGTCTTGTACCTTAGATAGTCCCGTATCTCCAATATATCTATTTTTTTAAATAACAAAATGCCTAACCAGCAATCCTAACCACACTTAACTATATACTGTATATACAAATGTACAAATGAGAAACAGGTAGGTGAGAGCAGGTAGCACATTTGAAGTAAAAAAACAAACCTGGGATGGGAACAACGCAGCTGGATACTCAACAAGGGCAAGAGCAAGAGCACTTCCGGCTTGTACTTGATTCTGAGCATGCGTGAACTTTTGTGCGTGGACTTCTGTACACACAATCTGACTTTCCGACAACAACGTTTTGTTGGCGGAAAATTTGAGAACCTGCTATCAAACATTTGTGGGCGGAAAGTCCGACAGCAAATGTCCAATGGAGCATACACACAATCGGACTTTCCTACAACAAGCTCACATCGAACATTTCCTGTCTGAAAATCTGACTGTGTGTACGTGGCATAAGAGTAAATGGCTACAGAATCAGGCAATAGCACAACAAACAGGGTACTAGCAGGAGCAGCCAAATCACTGAGGCAAGGAGTAAGGATGAGCTCAGGCGTGTTCGCAACCTTCACGTGGCAGTGAGACATTTACCTGATCCGCGGCTGCATAGATCGAGGAATGTCTCACTGCCTGTGATTAGCGCTGTGCAATGCCGACTTCCTGGCGGGCTCCCCACGTGCAGTTTGCGAACACACCTGAGCTTATCCTTAGGAAGGAGCAGTAGCAAAGGTGAAGCTTAAAGCAGAGTTCCACACACATTTTTCACTCCTCACCATGCAGCACTAATATGCATCCTTAAAATGAATTGGCAACTTATTTTAAAAAATTCTCTTCACTTACCTGATTTATGCCTATATCTAATTTCACTTCCTCCTCTAGGGGGCCGCGGCCGCAGACATCCATTCCGGTTTTGCATTGGCTCCTGAAAGATCTTGATAAGCTTGGCATGTCGTCTATGGAAATTCTTGGCCAGCTTGACATCGCACGGCTCAAGGAAGATTTAACATTGGCGTCTATGGAAAATTTTGGCCATTTCTGTGCCATGCCAAGCTGACCAAAATTGCACCGCACTGCACATGTGCAAGATTGGCAGGTGCATGCTGGGTAGCCAGCATGCATGGAATCCAGGAAGAAGGACACTGCTTCACAGATAGAAAACTGGGCATACTTAACAGCATACCTTTGTTACATTGCATGAGGCATTAGTATTCTAGGGGTATTTTTATCTTAAAAGTAATTTTTCTGCCGGAACTCCACTTTAAGTACCCTCCCAGCAGATGTGGCCAGGTGGAGCTGATCGCTGGAACCTGCTGGCTGCTGGGAGACACCTGCTGGTGCACACTGTAGCTTTCTGCCCAGAGTACCACAGTGCCAGCAGCAAGAGAATGCGGTCCTAACAGATTACCTATTATTATTACTATCACATAATATTATTATTATTATTGTTGTTGTTATTTTGATTTTACTATAATATACAGTATTATTATATCATAATGATTATATTTTGTATAACATATTATAATATTATTTTATATTATTATATATATATATTTTTTTATATTATATATTTTGAGGTAAACCTGTTATATTTGTTATACCATCATCCTGGTATTGATTTTTATAGCATCCAATCACTTTATTTATTTATATTTATATTATGCAAGCTACATCAAGAGAAGAATAATGGTGTATGGAGAACTTGAGTGTAACTGGAGGAGATTGGAAGTATCCTACTTGAACCAGGTGAGGGTGGGAGAGGGATCATGATTACAGATGACAAATACAATTAAAATGGTTGCAATGGTAAAGGATTTTTACCTTAATGTATTCTCTGCATTCAACGCAAACATCCCAACTCAGGATTGAGCATGTACAAGTAGGAGTCGGCTTTCTATAAAGGCAGAGGGAAGGAGTCGAGAGCCCCAGCAGGGGACCCTAGAAGAGGAGGGTCAGGTCTGCTCTGTGCAAAGCCATTGCAATCATAAACAAGCCAGAGAGCTGTGAGGATAGCGGTAGAGGCAGGAAAAATCTGGCAATGGACAAAGGAGATGTGAAAGGGGTAGGAATGTGGGACCATAAATCAGCCAGATACTTGGGCTGAATAGGTATGTGAATGATTGATGGACAGATGGAAATGTAGGCAGACTGGTAAAGGCAGAATGGGTCAAGTGGGGAGACAGATATAAACATAATGGGGAAATAATGGGGAAATTTGGGCAGACATATGGAAGAAGCACGGATGTTATTATATCATGAATGGATGGGGTGATGCAGCACAAAGCCCCTGTATACAGGACCATGGGACACAGGTGAAAATTCATGAAAGTCCCGCCCAATCTGGGACTGTTGGGGGGTATGCTATTAAAGTAGAACTATAGGCAAAGAATTTATTTTTTTGGATAGCATAAGGGAGCTGTATAACCCCTGTTAGATTTTGTCAAATCGCATGTCAAATTGGCGGCAATTGCCCCCCGATGGCACCGTCCTAATCAATGTGACGCTGCATTTGCGGTGCGGCTCTGATTTCAAAAAGTAGTCGCTACTTTTTGCGATTTCAAGCTGCCATTTACATTGACACAGATGTCTCGGAAATCGCAGCCGAAATTGGGACTGACATGCAGTAGTGAAATCGTGTGAATTCAGCTGAACTCATTCCCGCAGCTCAGTGTAGGAGCAGTATGCCTTTTTTGATTGGAGGTCTAGAGTCAGGTGGTAGGGAAGAGTCACAGGGGTATTATATGTGTTTGCTAATTGGAGTTCGTTCTAGAAGGTCAATGAGGGAAGAAAGTTGTACCACCTGCCCTCCTAAATCTATTTTTGATTATGGATTTGGATTTTTTATGTGATTATTATTGCAGCTTGGTAGGTTAGGGGTTTTTAGGGTTCTGTAAAAAAGTGAGATGGTTACAAAACATTCAAAGCAAGTAGGCCATCTAGTGGTACGGTGCTCCCCCATTGATGTCAGTTGTAGGTCCAGCCACTTGAGAAGTCGGAAATGGTCAATTCTGTAGCCAGTGGGGGTGCAGCCAAGGACAAGAGTGGATTTTAGTTAAGCCTCTTAGACTAGGAGACACTAAAGTCTGTTTCTTGTAACCAACAGGCATTTTAAATCTATTGGTATGTTTTATCTAATTATTGTTAGTTGGAGCTGTTATTTGTTGTGTGGTTAAATAAAAGACTGCTGTGGCCATTTAATTCCATGTCGCATAGTCTACATATTTAATGAGAACTTCAACAAGTACAGAAGTTAATCACTTGCATACCAGCCTGCAATACCCCTTCATTATTACCACGCCATTTTTCAGTTTTCAGTTTAAATGACAATTACTTGGTCATGCAACGTTGTACATAAAAAAAAAAAAAAATTATATCATTTTTTGAGGCAGATAGAGCTTTGTTGGTATTTAATAACCACTGTGTTTCCCTTACTCTCTATTATAAAACATTAAAACATATCAAATGAAAATGACATGGCAGTAGGAACAGTCCTAAGATGACTCTTTTTGAAAAGAAGACAACAAAATGGTGAGATAATTTATTTGCAAATTTTTTTTAGAAATAAAGAAATATCCTGGTATTGAAGTGGTTAAAACATGAAGCTTGGTAATGGTGCACTAGATACAGTGCATACAGATCATACACAGAGGGAAGAGGAGGTAAAGGGGTTAATGTACAGGTCACATATGTTGGGATGATGGAGACAAGAAGCTAAGGTGTAAATTTGCAGGATGAGGGAGGTGAAGGGGTTAATATACAGTCACTGCAGAGACAGGGTGGAGGTTAGATGTACAGGAGATCAGTGAAAGGGTTCAAATTATTCCACACTCATAGGTATAAATCAAATATCTGCTGCTGCCCGTGATCTTCTACTAATAAATTAATGACTGACAGGTGACTTGGAATCAATGTATGCAGCTCACCTTGGCAAATGACTGGAAATACAGCAAATTGTCTCCCAGCAGACCAGCCTAACTAGCAGGAGTCCACAGAGAATGTACATGAGATCTTCAAAAACCCATACCGTAATTGGGTGTGCCATAATTAACATCAGTACTGTGGATATCTGGAGTCCACAAGGTGCAGAGTAAAGCCTTGTACACACGGGCCAAATGTTGGGCAGAAACCGGACGACAATCAAGCCGTGTGTACTACAGCCGGTCCAACAACAGCCAGTCTTTTGGCTTTGGATAGTTAGTACAGCGGCTCCCGCGGCTTTTTCGTTCAGCCTGCTGGGTTGAAAAAAAAAAAAAAACTAGCAGTGTGTACTAGGCTTAAGGAGGTAAATCACAATTCGATTATATAAACAAAAGTACAAAATTTAGAGGAGACAAGCACAGAAAGCTCAGCTGTGAGTAAGTGGTTAAGGCAGGGGTAGGCAACCTCAGCCCTCCAGCTGTTTTGAAACTACAAGCCCCATGAGACATTGCAAGACCCTAACAATCACAGGCATGACTCCTAGAGGCAGAGGCATGATGGGATTTGTAGTTTCACCACAGCTGGAGGGCCGAGATTGCTTACCCCTGGGTTAAGGTATCCATCAGTCATGTCTTATCATTCCCAAGCAATAGCTCAATATGGTAGAATGCCAACCTACTGGGGGTGGGGTTAAAGCACAAGAATTCCCTAGTGTCTGGGAATGAATATCTTCACAGTTCAGTCCATCCCAGTTTAGCTGCTATTTGCTAGAAGGTAATGAACTGATTTATAGATGACGGATTGGAAGTTCTTTGTCTATTGTTGCTTTATGCGTTTATGTGAAATTTCCATTAATAGCTGTGAAATACTGTAATTATGAATATGTCTCTTTTGGCTTGAGCTTGGGAGGAAGGCGGTTGGCTCCCCTATCCCAGCTGCAAGTTAATTGCAGACATTGCGGGGCCGATACTTGAAGACACTAACAATGGGAAGCCAATTCCATTGTTTGTCACCTATTCACTATAAACGACCCCATGCCGGGATTAGGTAATGAAGTAAGACCATTCAAGTATATTTTGCATCCCTGGGAGTTGCATGTAAGGGGGCTGGCTTAGACTAAGTAACCAATCAGAATTCACACTAAGCCAGCCAATGAGACATCAGCCTGGTTTTTGATACTCTCAGAGGAAAGGGGAGGCAAGGCTCTTTTTTTTCGGGGAACCATCGAGCAGAATGGAGCTAAGGTAACTTCTAGCCAGCAGGGAAAGCCATGCCCTGCTATTTGTAACTAAACATGCGTGTAGACCACGGTCTGAAGGAATATAATCTAAATTAATTTATGTATATATTTTTATTCCAACCTAGCATTTTATGCCTTGATGTGCTAGAGATTTGTGTATTAGCTAGACTTTTAACTACCTGTAATAAATGCTATTATATTTAAAGTCTTTCCTCCTGGTCAATAGAACTCTCATTTAACCCATATCATATTTTGTGATTAATAAATCAGAAATAGAGATTTTAGAGGTTAACACTATCAAGAGTTGGGTTAACACAGAAATTGTTCTGCTTTGACAGTTTTCCTGGGCATCCGATTTTCTGATGCCAGAAATTCAGTTTCTTTTCTTCTTCTAATAAATGGGTAGGGATAAGGCAAAGACATCATCCAAGGAGGGGGGTCTTGTTCTCTTGTTTTAGTGTCGCTTTGTCTTACAGTTGTGGCACAAGAGGCCTATATCAGTCTTGATCTCATCTGTCAGGTATTTCTTTCTGTGATGGCAGCCAATACCTGTCCTATTTCAGCTGCTCAGCTTTTGCTCATGGCAGATCAAGTAGGTTGATGATCACAAAAAGCTTTTTTGTGGGTCTGGATGTCTAGTAGACTAACAGGATGGTTGAGAATTGTAGGGCTCTCTCAGTACAGCCGCCCTCTGCCTATCAGTAATCCCTATAAAGAAACCTTCAGCTCTCTTTGTCTGGCCTTGGTTAATTCAGAAGCGTATTTCCACGTTTGCAGCCAAATTGCAACAGCACCTACTTTATTTTTGTTACATTTTCCCATTGACAGAGCAAAAAAATCACTTGTTACCTTTTTAAGGGATTTATACTTGCTTAAAAATCATTGAATGCTCTCCCTGCTTTTTATTGTTTTAGGAGGGGGCTGTGTAGTCAATTGAAATATTTAACTCAGTCTGTACTTGTTCCACTGTTCTTTATTATCAGCTGTAAAATAGATTTGAACACTGTTTGTCTTAAAAGAGGGATACAAGATTGTATGGAGACAAAGATACTGTGGGGTTGATTTACTAAAACTGGCGAGTGCAAAATCTGGTGCATCTGTGCAAGGTAGCCAATTAGCTTACAACTTTAGCTTATTCAACTAAACTTTGACAAAAAACCTGGAAGCTGATTGGTTACTATGCAGAGCTGCACCAGATTTAGCATTCTCAAGTCTCAACCCCTGTGAGACTTTCCAGAAATTCTTAGGACCAACCATGATACCTTCTTTTTAGAAACATCTAAAAGGTAAAAATATATATATATATTTTTTTTTTTAGGTATTAACACATAAACACATAACAAACATAGTAGGTATTTCTCAAATATGACTACAAAATGAAAATACTCTTTAAAAATGGGTTGACATTTACACCAACTTCAGTTAAATCCAACCATTGACTGGCCTTCTCAAAGCATCTCAGTAGATTTTTGAATGGAGACACTACGTATATTAGTCAAAGGAAAACAGGCTTATCTGACGAACATTTAATTTACTAAGAAAGGCTAGCACTAAAATGGAACAAAACCAACAACTCACCACTTCAATAGGAAATTAAGCAGTACATTGTGATCATCTTTAACTTCAAAGGGGATTAATTCATCTGGAGTTTGTACAGTTACAGCTAATCTTCTGAACTATGAAAAAAACAAAGACATCCATTCAGTACTTTTTCTCTCTTTTTTACATGCTGAGGCCATTGGCAAATTTCCCTATGTATCAGTGGCCGGTTAAAGCTGTTTTAAATTAGAAGTATTGTCAGTAGTGGAATAAAGATCCTCTGGGTTTCGCTACTTGAAGCCCATACATTTCCTGTAATGTAGTGGACTGGAGCAAGGTCAAAGCAAGCCAACTGTAGCCAACTGTACTCAGAGAATACAATGGTGAGGAGTATACATGTAATGTTCAGTTTTACAGTAAGTGTATTCATTTTATATATACTGTACACACTGTATAGTGTATATTATAAATACATTACATATATAACCAAAATTAAATCGAGCCATACACTGGTAGATTTTTAAAGTAACGTTTTCATGAAAAGTCTCTGCAGTACATTTTGATAATGTCAACAGAGACTTGACAATAGTTGTTCAAAAGTACTCAAAAATTTAGATTGCTTTTTGGTATGAATTGAAGTTTCCAAAATGAAAACACATATACTGTTAGAAATTTGTTCAGTAGAGAAAAATTTGTTGCTACAGTAAAAAAAAAAAAAAAAAAAAGTTAATTTGACACCAGGTTAAATTGGCAAACGTTCTGAAAACAAAAGTTTTCAAATACAATTCTACTATTTCCTCTTATATAATAATTAATTAGGTGCAGCTACACGAGTTTGCTGCAGTGGACCTACAGTAGGTAATTCATTTTTTCAGCATTACGGAATGCAACCAGCTGATTAGGCTTGTTTATTTTAATTGTAAATTGAAATAAAATAGGCAAATTAGCTTTTTGTATTGGTTTATCAGTTCACTCAGGGAATATGAAAAGGAAAGCACCTAAAAAAGAAGCATATAACTTGCTTTTTATATAATGTAATAGGAGATGGATATTTTCATTCTATAGCCTTCTCCGATTATAAAATTGTGGTTCTTGGGTGGGCCCAGTGCACACTCTACTATTGGTGAACTGCTCAGGGTTCCTCTATCTACTTTTTATCAGTTCCTGAAACAAACCAGTGTAGTGGATAATGGACTCCACTGAATCAGTGGTGGAGCAGATCTTTCATTATTTCCATTACCCACTCATCTCTATTGAGAACAAGTCTGGATTTACCATTGTGCAGAGTAGGTATGTGCAGTAGACGGCATAGACAAATGCCCTGTACACACAATAGGATTTTCGAACAAAACCGTGGATTTTTTTCCGGAGGATGTTGGCTCAAACTTGTCTTGCATACCCACGGTCACACAAGAGTTGTCGGAAATTCCGAACGTCATGAATGCGTTGACGTACAACACGTACGATGAGTCGAGAAAAATTAAGTTCAATAGCCAGTGCGGCTCTTCTGCTTGATTCCGAGCATGCGTGGACTTTTGTGTGTCGGACTTATGTACACACAATCGGAATTTCCGACAACAAGTTTTGTTGTCAGAAAATTTGAGAACCTGCTCTCAAACGTTTTTTTTGGCGGAAATTCCAACAACAAATGTTCTATGGAGCATACACACGGTCGGACTTTTCGACAACAAGCTCACATCCAAAATTTGTTGTTGGAAAATCCTATTGTGTGTTCAGGGCAAAAGAGGCAACTATTCGGCGGAGGCAGTATGAGGCTTTGGGCGCTATTCTGCTGGGAAACCTTGGGTCCTGTCATTCATGTGAATATTACTTTGACATAGAGTTGTTACTGATTAAAATTTTCGTGTTCGATTAATCAATTTTTTTTTCATCGATTAATCAACTAATTTCAATTAATTATTACGCACATACAGATCCAACTACTTTTAGCTGATCTCCTTGCATTGCAACTCTGCATTAGTCAGTGGTAAATGTGGTATACACTATATACAATCACCCGACACTAGTTTTCACAATCCATGACTTAACTGACGTAAGTAATTTTTTTTTCCACAGTAGCGTAACAATCCTTCCACCTCCGGTCTAACTAATCACTCTCACCTTATGGCATGGACCCCTGTGCAACACAGGTGGTCATGCAAGCGGGTATCAAAAGGGTTAACACGGACCATAAACTTCTCTAACGTCTCCTTAGATCTCAGCAAGGACGCCAGGTCATGGGTAGTAAGAAAAGATCTAAGTGCTCGCCGCTTAAGTATAAGATTACATTTTTGTGTTCAAACACAAACTACTTACATAAAAATGATAAAAAAACAGCATGTAAAGCCGACAATCGTGTTAGTTCCATAGGGCAGCAGCGGGTGACGTCATGCGCAGCTCCTCCCCCATAGGCGTTACGTTCAATCAGAACTTCAACGTCACCGGACTCCCCCCCCTCCCCTTCGTTAGTAGAGGGAGGCACTTGGGGAAGGGGGGAGGAGTCCGGTGACATCGATGTCCGTCACCGGATCTCAGATGGAACTCCCTGAAGACCCGGAAGCCGGCGGAGGAGTGAGTACTGATCAAAATAATTTTGATCGATGAAAATAATTTTGATCAATGAAAAAAATTTTGAACGATCAAAAAAATTAATGATTAATCAAGGAATTAATTTTTAATTTCCACAGCCCTACTTTGACACATACCTAAACATTGTTGGTGACCAAGTACACCTCTTCATGGAAACAGTAGTCCCTGATAGCAGTGGCTTCTGTGCTGCTGGCTACCTACCTCTGTCCAGCAGCAGGGAGATTTTCTCCTCCTCCTTCCCGGACAACTTCAAGTCTTCTTTGGTCAGGCTGAGATGCAGTTTCCCCCCTGCTTAGCTCCAGGACACCATGGATTTCACCCTGGCATATGCCGTTAATCTTAAGAGGGAAAACCAGGCAGATAACCCCCAGAGACTCAGAGAAATGTAAGTCTTCTGCAATAAAGGAGTACAATCAACCCTAATGCTAGGTTTCATTTTTGGGTGGAGGGCGGTGGACTGAATCATCTACTGGTTGCTCAGAGGTGGGGGGTCCAGAGTCTAATTTGGGATTCCTCAAAAGTGAGGTCCAGTGTATAGATCCTCAGAAGGGAGTTTCAGCATCCAAATCAGGGATCCTCAAAGGGTGGAATGATGTACTGGTTCCGGAATTTCCGATGGAAACAGTCCGATGGGAGCTTTTCAACTGATTTTCCGACCGTGTGTATGCCCATCGGTCTTTTTCTGTCGGAATTTCCGACGGCCTTTGGATTGAGAACCTGTTGTCAATTTTTCCAACGGAAAACCTTTCTATCGGATTTTCCGATCGTGTGTATGCAATTCCGACACGCAAAATTCCGATGCATGCTCGGAAACAATTCGACGCATGCTCAGAAGCATTAAACTTCCCTTTTATAGTGCTGTCGAACATGTTTTATGCCGCTGTGTTACTGACCGTCGGAATTTGGTGTGACCGTGTGTAGGCAAGACAGTTTGAGCAAAATTCTGTCGGAATTCCGACGGGAAAACCATCAGAGCTTTTTCCGACGAGAATTCCGACCGTGTGTACGTGGCATTAGAGGGGGGACTTATTAAATGATTCTTTAGGAGGGATCCAGAGCCCAGATGGGGGTACCCTGGAGAGGAAAATCGTATACTGGTTCTTTAGGGGGTCCAGATTAGGGGTTCCCCACCAGAAGATGGAATCATCTACTGGTTCTTTAAAGGGGGGTCCAGATCTGGGGTCTCTCAGATGGCCCAGCACCAGGGGGTGACACCATGTTTTTTTTCTGCACCAGATGACACCAACTCTAGTGACCCCACTGCCTGCGTGTAGGAATGGGAGCCGGCTATGTCTAGCAAAGGGGGAAAGAAGGCAGTTCCACACCATACACACCCCCAGTCTGATCCTGGTCCGGTCCTCAGAGAACATTGGGCAGTGTGCGGTGCATGTGATCGGAGCACTGCCACTGTCCCAGGGAGATTATTGGGTGGTATGCGGCTGCACGGATCCAGTAGCGGAGTCCCCAGGGTGTAGAGCTGTAAGCACCAGATACCACCAACACCAAGGTGAGTCCAACCCACACAGCTGAGCTCCCTGAGTGATGTGCCCAATCTGTGTATAGAGACTGCACCGCATTCAGCTGAGCAGGGAGAGGTTGAGGTGTAGTGAAGAGGGGGAGAGAATTAGTGTTCAGAACGGAATGCATCTGCGAATCAGATGCGTTCCCATAGAAGATAATGTGCTTGCACTTCGCACCACAATGCCCAGAAAACGCACACGTTTTTTGGGCAATGTGGAGTGCGAATGCAACGCACATTTGTGAACCAGCCTCATTCAAATGAATGTATTTTAACCTGTTCAGATCCGCACTATAGCCGAATGACAGCTACAGCGTGGACCTGCTTTGCCGGGAGTGCGTCTCCTGCAGGTCGATCCCGACTCCTTACCACGTGATCAGCTGTCAGCCAATGACAGCTGATCATGTGACGTAAACAGAGCCGGTAATTGCCTATTTTAAAAAAAAAGACGCTCATCGGCGGCTGTGAGAGGGACATCGGACCTAATGACCGGCGGCTGTGAGAAGGAAATTGGACCTGATGACCGGCGGCTGTGAGAGGGACATCGAACCTGATCACCAGCGGCTGTGAGAGGGACATCGGACCTGATCACCAGCGGCTGTGAGAGGGACATTGGTCCCAAACACGGAGAGCTGCCGCCAGCTCCTCAGTGCCCACATGTGCCACCAACAATGCCGCCTACCAGTGCCCACCAGCACCACCCATCAGAGCCCACAGTGCCACATATCAGTGCCCACAATCAGTGGCTCATCAACAGTGCTGCACTTCAGTGCCACCTATCAGTGGTACCCATCAGTGCCACCTTATCTGTGCCCACAAGTGCCGCCTTACCTGTCCCCATCAGTGTCGCCTTATCTGTCCCCATCAGTGCAGCCTATGAGTGCCCACCAGTGCAGCCTATCAGTGCCGCCTCATCAGCGCACATCAATGAAGGAAAAAAATTACCTGTTTGCAAAATTTTATAACAAACTATGAAACATGATTTTTTTTTTTTTTTCAAAAATTTTTTTTGTTTGTTTAGCAAAAAATAAAAATCCCAGCTGTGATTAAATACCACCAAAAGAAAGCTCTATTTGTGTGAAAAAAATAATAAAAATGTAATTTGGGTACAGTGTTGTATGACCACGCAATTGTCATTCAAAGTGCGTCAGCGTTGAAAGCTGAAAATTGGTCTGGGCAGGAGGAGGGCAGCATTTTTTGCAAGTGGTTAAAATGTCATGCGAATTTTGATGCGGTGCAAGCTGCATCCAATTCGCATAGGTGTAAACCCAGCCTTAAACTTAAAGATTTCTGATTTTCATACATTTTTATGTGAAATTTTTAGGCTCAAAACAAATGCTTCATCAGACAGAGTTAAATGTCTACTGAGGTCACTCCACATATTCTTTACATTTCAAATACCTCAGCATTTTTTTTCTTCTTTTTATTATTTTGGCACTGAAAATACACATAAATTACATTTCATTATTTATTTTAGGTGTAAAGTCCTATATTGTAGGTCTTTTGCGAAAAAAGCCAGGTAGTAAAATTATTTTCCAACTGTGAGTAAAATCCTTTCTACTCTTGAATGTTATAAAAATACTCCTCTTATAGAGTATACAGTATTACCTCGTGCTGTCAAGCTATGATTGTAGAAATATTGGCAAGTCCATACAAGATAAACTGTATTTTTTTTAATAGCTCTATACTGTGGATGTACATGTTTATATTAACACTTTAACCCTAAAACTGAACCTAAGCCCTTCAATTTCAACCCTAATCTTGACTTTTATGTTAGCCAAACACAGGCCATTTCAATGAAATTTTAACCACAATAATTACGCTATCGATTGCAAAGATGATTGAATGCACCAACAAGATATCCTACTACTAAATATTTTGGTTGTTTTTATGGATTTAAAAGAAACTATTTTTGCAGCTTCTTCTCTGCAATACTGGCCTGGCATATAAGACATGTGGACAGGCATCCCCATTAGCATAGGCACAAGCAGGGGGTGTGCTGGGTGTGCCTTGACACACCCTAATCACCCCTCTGCGGTGCAGATTTCACCTTCTGCATGCAAATTAATGCAATGAACCACTAAATTACAACAGCTTTTTTACACATTTGTAGTGCATTATGGACACAGCAGCCTTCCAGAAATGGCTATGGTACAATTTGGCAGCTCAGTGACCATTCAGTGACAATTTTACTTCTTAAAGCGCAGTTCCACCCAAAAGTGGAACTTCCGCTCATTGTGCAGCTGCTTGCTTTTAATTTTTGCAGCAGTGGGCGGCCCTCTGCTTTAAGATATACTTTATTTTTGAATGAAATATTTTTATTATTAAGTAATTATTAAACTTACTTTGTCCGCAGAATCATTTCGCATACAAGTGTAAAGCTGTAAAAATGAAATGCTATTGTTAACTGAAGTTGCTTGTTTCAGAATAATAAAGGATGGATAAAATACTTTTTTGCCCTAAAAACATTATTATTTTTGTACCAAAGAAGAAAATTAAAACAAAAAGTTTGAACAGTCACAAAGTAACAGCAGCCAGAAGCAAATTCAATACTGCGGTCCTCTTTTAAAAAAGATTTAAAAAAAAAAAAATTCTTGAAAGATTGCTTGTACAACTGTTAACTTATTTATGTATCCTTGCAACATTGTAAGACACCTCATTGGTATTTTTTACAAGCATGACAAAGAAACAGGTGTTAGCTTTACCACCTCCATCCCCAGAAGTATATACTCACCTTTCCCCTTCTCTTATGCCGCGTACACACAGTCGGAATTCTCGTCGGAAAAAGCTCTGAAGGTTTTCCCGTCGGAATCCCGACGGAATTTCGCTCAAACTGTCTTGCCTACACACGGTCACACCAAATTCCGACAGTCAATAACACCACGCCTTAAAAAACGTTCAACTGCACTAAAAAAGGGAAGTTTAATGCTTCTGATCATGCGTCAAATTGTTTCCGAGCATGCGTCGGAATTTTGCGTGTCGGAATTGCATACACACGATCAGAAAATCCGAAAGGTTTTCCGTCGGAAAAATTAAGAACAGGTTCTCAATCCAAAGTCCGTCGGAAATTCCGACAGAAAAAGACAGATGGGCATACACACAGTCAGAAAATCCGATGAAAAGCTCCCATCGGACTGTTTCCATCGGAAATTCCGACCGTGTGTACGCGGCATTATTCTCTCTTGTAACAGAACTTTTGATGTTTGGTGATTGGTCTATCACTGTCACAACAGTGGTCCAAAATGAAATCCTCAATCTTGTGTAGGCTTCAACTATAGCAACTCAGAACTTACATAAGGCTTCATTTTGGCTCCCATGAGCTGGAATGAGAACAATTAAAGGGTGATTATATACTGCTAGGGAGGGGGCATTAACCAGTTAACAACCGGCCCATAGCCGAAAAACGGCTACAGGGCGGTTGCTTAACTCTGAGAGGCTGTTAATTAACGCCTCACAGAATTCCCCTCTTGCGCGCCCCTGGGGCGCGCACTCGAGAACATCTGTGATCGCCGGGTCCAGAGGACCCGGCGGATCATGGATCACGGTAAAGAGCTGCTCATCGCGGCCGTTTACCACGTGATCGCTCCGTCAAATGACGGAGTGATCACATGTAAGCAAACCGGCGTCATTTGATGACGCCGGTTCCTCTCTCCTCCTCTTTCTGTACCGATCGGTACAGTGTGAGAGGAGAGGGGGAGGGATCGGTGGCAGCAGTGCTGTGGGCGGCACTACGGCGGCGCTTTGCGGGGGACTTTTTCGGCCACTCGCGCGACGTAAAACCGCACCGCAAGCGGCCGAATCCCGTGGCTAAAACGACGGTAAAGCCGCAGCTCCCGCCCCAGTGTGAAAGGGGCCTTAGAGATGTCAGCACCTAAATACCGTGCTGTGTCTCAGGTTGACCAATCAGAATGTGCCTGGTCTCATTAAATCAGCTGTGTATCACAGCTGACTATGAGAGCCTGAATACACCTCCCACAGCAACAGAGCTATGTGCCGTGGAAGTAGTAGCAAAGAGGAAGCAGGTGAATCCCCCATGCTAGTAAGGCACACATTTAAATTCAATGTAATAGATGGTTTTGTGTGTTATATTGATAAGCTGAATGAGGATCAAAACAGCAGATATCGTGGAGCTAGTCCATGCCCCACTCATATACAGAGTCCAAAGGGGAAAAGGGTATATACACACTATACCAATAAAATCTGAGTAAAAGTTGCATGGGTATTTTTACCTTATCTGCAGGATCAGTCTGTGTATGCCATCCGTATGAGACACAGCCGGTATGCTGACTAACTCTTAAGCCCCATACACACGGTCGGACAATCCGCGGACCATGTCGGTCGGATTTTGTCCGTCGTACTTTGTCCGATGTTGGTGTTGCGTACACACGGTCGGACTACGTTGTCGGAATATCCGGTCTGGAAGAACGTCGTGACGTAAGTCGTCGTCCACGAGATTACAAAAGGGAAGTTCAGCACCACGTCAGGCACCCGTTGGGCTCCTTCTGCTGATCCCGTGTTTATCGAGAGTTAGTGGAAGTTTGGTGACTTAAGATTCGCGCTTCTCAGTTTTCTGACTCAGATCGTTACTGCTCTTCAGTTTGTGCTTGTTGTGCGTATCTGTTTATTAGTGCGTGTAGTCAGTTCGCATTTGTTGGTTATTGCGGCCTATATCTTGATATAGGACGCTTTGATTTGCACTGCTTATTGTCTGCTCGTTGCTGGTATTCATTTCGTTCTTTCAGGCCTTGCTGTTTATCGGTGCTTTCTGTTTGTCCGTTCTGACCAGCCGACCTTTTGTAACCTTCTGAGCGATGTTTCCCGTGCGTACTCGTCGCCGAGTTCGTGCTGTACGCGGAATTGGTGTCGGGCTTTTAGCTTTGAGCCAAGACCCGTCCATGAACAGAGTGACGAGGAGTATGTGGACCAAGAATTGGTTGCTTCAGCGTGACCAATTCTCGCACATGCCTTTGCTTCGTGAGATCCGGGAGAATAATCCTGATGATTTCAGGAACTTTCTCAGGATGACGGACCCCGATTTTCACCGTCTTTTGGCTTTGCTGACCCCCTTTATCAGCCGGCAGGATACCTGCATGAGACAAGCCATTACTCCGGAGCAGAGGCTTGTTGCCACGTTGAGGTACTTGGCGACAGGGAGAAGTCTTCAGGATTTGAAGTTCTCTTCAGGTATCTCTCCCCAGGCCCTGGGAATCATTATTCCAGAGACCTGTTCTGCCATCATCCAGGTCCTGCAGGAGGACTATATTAAGGTAACATTTATACTTTACTATTCCCTTCTATGTATGCTCTGTTTGCTAATGTCTTCTATTTTTGACCTCCTTCCCTAATTACCATGATTGCAATATGTTCTAATATGCTGTGCCCCTTTTCTCCTTCATGCATTTTTCCCTTCACTTACCTCACCAGCATGCTCTTCTGCCCCAATAGACACCTATGGCCTAGTCACTTAATCAATGTCTTTTGTCTGCTGCATAGTATTGTTTGCCCCCAAACACCCCTAAAATATGCACAAATGTTTGCTGTGTGGTTTACTTCATGTAGAGCCCCTTTAGAATTTTTTTTTTTTGGTGGGGGGGGGGGGGGGGTGGCAAACTCATTAGGAACCCCCTCCCCCAACTGCTCTGTCAGATGGTACCAATCCTTTATCTGCTGGCTTTCCCAAGGTCCATACACACTATATACCTACCTCTTTATAGTGGGCATCTTTAGGGATGAATTCAGCAAAGCATGTAGTGCAAGGGGCTGCCTCCATACATTCCATTTCCTAATTTTTTGTCTTCTTTCCCTCCTATTAGCTTGCTTGGTAATTTCAGAATGTCACAATGTGCCTGCTTTTTTTTGGGGGGGGGGGGGGGGTTGAAATGTTATTTTATCTTTCCTGGGGGCTGCCAATAGTGTTAAGTACAGAGGGTCTGGCCAAACTAGCACACATTATTGAGCCATTTGCCAATCAATGAAGTGCAGAGGGTTACCTGTCCACCCCCCCCCCAAAACCCTAGTTATTGCCAATGGCCCATCAGAAGTGGGGGGATTGATGGGGGGTGAGTAATCTGTGAAGGGGACCCTCTACTTTTCTGTGCAAATACTTTCCAGCCTCCAATTTTATACAATGCTCTTGTTCCAAGATGTTGATTGTCTAATCTGCTTGCAATGTTTAAATGCAAAGTGACTAATTTTTTTTTCTTGTTTCACTCCACAGTTCCCTTCCACGCCACAGGAATGGCAGACTGTGGCCTCCCACTTTGCCAGCCGTTGGGACTTTCCTAACTGCGGAGGGGCAATTGATGGGAAACACGTCCGCATCGTCCCACCGCCCAACTCGGGGTCCTACTATTATAATTATAAAGGGTTTAATAGTGTAGTGATGTTGGCGGTGGTGTCGGCAACATACGAGTTTATGTATGTGGACGTGGGGATGAACGGCCGGATCTCGGATGGTGGTGCCATTACGCACACGGAGTTCTACTGGCGTCTCCAAAGTGGCAGTCTGTGCTTGCCACCTCCAGAGGAGAATGCCGAAGGACTCCCCTTCGTCTTTGTCGCAGATGAAGCGTTTGCGTTGACTCCCCATGTGATGAGGCCGTTCCCGATGAGGACCCTCACCCCGGACCAGAGGGTCTTCAACTACAGGCTGTCCAGAGCCAGAAGAGTTGTGGAGAACACTTTTGGCATCCTGGCCAGCCGCTTCCGCCTGTTCCTGACGGCATTTAACTTGGCGGAATACAAACTGAACCACATAGTTCTTGCCTGTTGCATATTGCACAACTTCCTCAAAAGACATAACAGGAACTATGTGGTGCCCGTTGGCCCAGATGTGGAGGGCCCTCCAAATGCTGACCTCACGTGGCACGTCCAGGCTTGCCCCCTCTAAATGCCCGCGTGGTCCGCGAGCAATATATGGAGTACTTTGTGGGTAGGGGGGCCATTGCTCTGCCTGACGATGTGTGAGAGGCATTTTTTTATAAATCTGATATTTTAACCAACCTCTGATTTCTTGTCATTTCAGTCTTCTTTTTAGCTTATTTTACCTTGACATTTTTTCCCTTTGCCTTCGACAGTGGGAATGCACTTTCTGGGCAAAAGGAGGTAACAGTCTCTTCTTCCCAAAAAGATTATTCTCATGTTGTGTGTTTGCTACCTAATCTTTGGTCTAGAGAAGGTTTGTCCTGCATAACTGACACCCAAAATACTCCTTTTCATCACCAGGTCTGACATGTGTGTATTCTGAAAAATGCTGTGCTCCGTGTTTTCGTACAAAGCACTGTGGGTGTCATTTACATAAGTCAAATCCGCTATACTCTACAAGTGCATTGAAAAAGTTCCCTGGGAAAGGAAATTGCAGTGCAAAGTGGATTTGCCTTTAGTAAATAACACCCATTGCCCCCCATATCCTTTACATTTTACATACATAATGCATTGTGTTTTTTAAATAAGGAAGCCACACATTTAGAAAAATAAAAAAGTTTACTTGGAAAACATTCACAAGTGCGTTTACAATCTTCACGCCAAAACTGACAACATCTTGGTTATTTACAACATTGTTTACAAACATTCCGCAATTGGTAAAACCAGGCATGGAGCTAACCAGAACCTATGAACTAGGAAAGTTCAACTTTGTAAAGTGAAGACAAGATCAGACATGACTATATGTTCAAAGTGTGTTTGATCTTGCCTTCATCACATGGGGGGGTCACCCCCGAAAAGTGGAAATTTCGAACATGCACACAATTTGGGTCTGAAAATGGTCATTAGATGGTAAAACACATGCCTAGAAGCTTCAAAAGTGCCATTTTCCATCATGGGGATGAATGGACGTTTTTTGGGGGTGCAACCCCTTCACCACAA
This sequence comes from Lithobates sylvaticus, assembly GCA_028564925.1. Lineage (NCBI taxonomy): Eukaryota > Metazoa > Chordata > Amphibia > Anura > Ranidae > Lithobates > Lithobates sylvaticus. Next base: position 463,445,368 of record CM053026.1, on the reverse strand, counting down.
CCACTTTCGTAGTTCGTAAAGTGTTTGCACCCCCAAAAAAACGTTGGCATTCATCCACCATGATGGGAGCTAGCACATGTGGACACAATGTGTGCATGTTCCAAATTTCACACAGTTTTTAAGTTGCAAATGTGTTCAGAAGCTGGCACAAATGTGTGTTAATTACTTGGTGCGTTTTCATATTTTTCCTAAAACATCAATGATGTTCTTCAATTTTTGTTGAACATCATTGATGTTTTGCTTTATGTAATCTAGATCTCTATTGCAGACCATTATCTCTCCGATGAGTACGTGGGCACTCTCTGTGGTAAAGTGTGATTTTTCTTCCACAACATCCACGTCACCTAAAAACCACAAACAAACAAAAATGGGGTGTTGGAAATGAGGCAGCCATACATGGATTAGCTTACCAGTAGCTGTGTTCTCCCACACTCACCTGTTGTGGTGACAATTTCTCCAAGTTCGATGATCTCTCCTTCCTCCTCCTCCTCCTCTGCTTCTGCTCTTTCCCCTTTTTTGGGAGGTGTTGGTTTGGGGGTTTCCTCAGACGGCCCAAGTTTTCGCTCCCCTATGAGAATGTACAAAAGGAAGATTTAGCAACACAATCTATTGAGGGCAGAAATAGGAAATGACAAACATTGCTTGAAAGTGACGGACACTATTTTAGTTTGGCCAGTTACAAATGACAACTACATGAATGTAGTCACTTTGTAAAGGTGCTAAACTGACTAGCTTTTTGTTAGAAGTTTGTGTGATGGAGACACCCCTCTAATATCCACTGGAGCACATGTGTGGAAAAGCCTAATAAAAAGGGGGTTTGGGTGTCCCAGCACTAGTGCTCTAGAGTCCAGATGGGTAAACAGCTACTGGGTGACCTCTCCTTTACATTGAATAAATTGGCTTTACATTCTTGATGACATTTCTAGTGAGAACAAACTTCCTTTCCCCCAAAAAAACACCAAACATCGTATTATAAGTGGCCGAACGATCGAGGTTGCGTACGATCGAATGGACACACACACGACCATGACAGTGGCAGAAAGATCGAGGCTGAGTACGATCGAATGCACAGACGAACCTGAAAGTGGCCAATTTGGAATGTCCAACTTTGTAAAAATCAAACCACAATGGAGCAGTATGCAAGCAAGAAATCAAACACAAAACCCAACTACTTACTTTTTTGAAGAATTCGCTTGATCTTTCTGTACTGATCGGCCTCCCTCAGTTTCAGGTCTGACCAGCGTTTCCTCAGTTGCTCCTTGGATCGTTGTACCCCAAACTGATTGTACAGCCTTCTCACAACTTTAGACATGATCTTGGCCTTGCGGACATTGGGGTTGAGGTAAGGCCCATACTTCCCATCATAGTCGCTCCTCTTTTTTTTTTTTTTGATCAAAAAAAACTTTTATTGAGTATAATACAAACGGATACATATTCGAATATGGGGTGCAACATGCACCACAATCAAGGATAAGACATCTGACATAACTTTGTATAGAATGACAATGTAATATTGCGAGTGTGCTAGGGTTTCAATTTGGGGACCATGCGGAGCAAGTAGATGGGTGCAGGAGGGGGCGTGGTTTGCGGGGCTGATCTCTGCAGCTGGGCGGAGGGTGCAGGCCATTGTGAGTATATGGTAGGTGGGGCTGTTTCTAATCGGAGTTTGACGGGAGGCCGCGCCTAGTCGGGCGAATCCAGGCGGGTGTAGGTCAGTTCTGGTCAGTGCAGGTGGCAGAGTCCTCTATCCACCTGTCCCAGATTTTATTAAACTTTGCCGGGCACCCTGTATGCTTGTAGAGCACCTTTTTGTAAGGTAGTGTGGCATTAATCGTCCCTTTCCATTGCTGGATGGTGGGAGGTGTTGCTCTAATCCAGGTGCGTGCGATTAGCAGCCTGGCTAGGAAGAGTGATTCTTGGAGAAATGTGCTGAGATGTTTTTCCTCTTCTGGGAGGGGGAGGATGCCAAGGAGACACTGGCGGGGGCACAGGGTCAGGGGAGACCCCATTCGGTCGTGGAGGAACTTGATAATCTGAGACCAGTAGTCTTGGAGCTTTGGGCATGTCCAAAGTAGGTGGTAGAAGGTGCCTCGTGGGTCCCCGCATTTGGGGCAAGAAGGGTCAGTACCGGGTTTGAATTTGAACAGTCGGGTGGGGGTGAGATATGATCTATGAAGCATATATAGATGCGTAAGTCTGTCTGACAGTTTGGGGGATACCTTTTTTGAGGCGGCTAGTGCATCCTCCCAGTCGTCGTCCTCGACCACCCCCAGGTCCGCCTCCCATTTAGTTTTAAGGTGGAATGCTCGTTCGGTGGCCGCCGGCGTTATAAGGTGATTATAGAAAAAGGAGGTCAGTCTCTTGGGGTCTTGACCGCGGACTACATTCGTGATTGGCAGGGCCTCGAGTCTGGGGATAGCTTCACCGAATTGGGAGTTCAGGGCATGGCGGAGCTGGAGGTAGCGGAAGAGCATACGACTGGGGAGGTTGAATTCGTCCTTGAGAGCTTGAAACTGTCTAATTCTACCGTGGGAGAGAACTTGGAAGAGGAAAATAACGCCATTAATTATCCACTGGTTTTGATCTGGAATGGTGTGTAGTTCGGGGAGCTGGGGGTTATCCCACAGGGGCGTGTATGTGTGGAATGCAGGGGCTCTGGTGATGGTAGTAGCTTGTCGCCACACCTTGCAGTGGTGAAACAGCATGGTGTGTTTGGAGGTGAGGGGTCTAGAGGTGCCTCGCATAAGGATCCGGAAGGGGTGGATGACCTGGTCAAAGTGTGGTGAGCAGACTAGGGTGGTGTAGCGGTCTTTGTCTGTGTGGTTGTAATAGTAGAAGTGTGACAGTTGTGCCGCTATGTAGTACAAAAGGAGGTCTGGAAGGGCAGTGCCACCAAGATGGGCAGGGCGTTTTAGAGTATCCCAGGAGAGTTTGTGGCGGGCCGTGCCCCATACAAATGTGTTAAGGATTGCTTCCATTGACTTGAAGGTTCTAGGAGGTATGCTGAGGGGGGCATGCCAAAACAGATAGAGCAGCTTGGGGAGGAGGATCATCTTAACCAAATTTATCCGTCCCATCACCCCTAGGGGGAGGCGGGACCACACCTGGGTTTTGGTTTTGAGTAAGGAGAACAGGGGTTCTATGTTTAGGTTGACATAATCCGTCAGGTTTCTGGAGCATTGTACGCCTAGATATTTAATTTGGTTGGCCCTGACGAGAGGGAGTGCTGCCTGGGATGCAGTCGGGGCACCCAAGTCAACTGGGAGGATCTGGGATTTGGTCCAATTTATCTGCAGCCCGGAGTACTCCCCAAACCGCTCTATCAGTCCCAGAGCCGCCTCAAGGGAGGGGCCCGAGTCTTCTAGGTACAGCAGCATATCGTCTGCATACAGACTGATAGTCTCGGCAAGAGATCCAGAGCGGAGGCCCATGATGTGGGGGTGAGACCGGATAGCGATGGCGAGTGGTTCTACCGCCAGGGCATAGAGCAGGGGGGAGATCGGACAGCCCTGGCGAGTGCCTCTGGATAACGGGAAAGAGCTTGAGATTCTACCATTGACCTGGATCCGGGCAGTGGGGGCCTGGTATAGGAGCTGGAGCCATTTTATGAATTTAGGGCCGAAGCCATACCTGTGTAGACACTCCCAGAGATAGCTCCACTCAACGGAGTCGAATGCCTTTGCGGCATCCAGGCTCACCACTACCCTGGATCCAGTGTTGTCATGGGTGGCCTGCAGATTCATAAAGAGTCTGCGGAGGTTGAAAGCGGTGTTTTTGTTGGGCATGAACCCAGTCTGATCAGGATGAATCAGGCTGAGTATGACTGTGTTAAGTCGCAGGGCAAGGATCTTGGCTAGTATTTTCACGTCTAGTTGGAGGAGGGAGATGGGGTGGTAAGATTCTGGGTAAAGGGGGTCTTTGCCGGGCTTGGGGATAAGCACTATGAGAGCCTCCCCCATAGAAGGGGGGAGGGTGGCAGTGTCAAATATGTGGGTGTAGAGTGCTTGCAGCTTGGGGATAAGGACTTCCTGAAATTGGGCATAGAACTCCAAGGGCAGGCCGTCCGAGCCCGGGGCCTTGGAGTGTGGGAGGAGGGCAAGGGCCTCCGCTATACATTCAGAGGTGATTGGGGCTTCTAGGATAGACCGTTGGGTCTGGGAGATTGTGGGGAAGTTGACAGGTTGTAGGAACTGGGAGAGTTCATTGTGCGTGTGGCGTGACGTAGAGGTGTATAAGTTGGAGTAAAATAGCTTGAACTCCTCCGCCACCAAGTCCGGGTCCGCTGTCACTTCCCCGGCTGCAGTCTGAAGCCGAACAACCACTGGAGGGCTATGGTCCAGGTGGGCCATGTATGCTAGTAGTTTGCCCGCACGTTCGCCGTGTTCATATACTCGCTGTTTACAGAAAAAGATGCCCTGCTTTGCCTTCTCAAAGTGTAGGTGGTTGGTCAGTCTGGACTGCAGCCGGAGAAGGGAGGCGTTCGCCGCCGAGGGGTGGGTGAGGAATGTCTGCTCCAGGGAGTCAAGCCTTTCTTCGGCTTGCTGGAGTACTATCTTGGATGTGGATTTGTGTCTATTTATACGTGTGGATAAGATGAGTTTGGCGTGGAGCTTGAAAGCTTCCCAAATTGACCCGGCAGCTGCCGTTTTCTCGTTTGTGTGGAAAAAGTGGACCCATTCTCTCTGCACGGCGTCTAGATCGGGCAAAACCGTGAGCCAGAACGGGTTCAATCTCCATATCCGGAGGGGGGAGGCAGTGGGTAGCCTCAGTGTCGTCCAGTACGGAGAGTTATCCGAGAGCACCCTGGTGTCGAACCCCACATCCAGGAGGTCAGGCAGCAGGGCGGGGGAGAGTAGGATCATGTCTATACGGGACATGGCCTGTTGCGATGGGGTGTAGCAGGAGAAGGCTATCTTGGTGGGGTGTTTGTATCTCCAAGTGTCAGTCATGGCGAATTCAGCTGCGAATTTGCCAAATCTAGTGGTGTATTGAGGGGGGGGTGGCGGGGTGGTCGTGCTGAATCTGTCTAAGTTGGGGTTGATCGTCACGTTAAAGTCGCCCGCCCAGATAGCAGGTACCGTAGGGTATTTGGTCATGAAGGCTAGTCCTTCCTGCAGTGCGTGGAATTGGAAGGGCGGGGGTATGTAGAATGCCATTATTAGTAGCTCCCTTCCACCGACCGTGGAGTGGAGGAACAGAAATCTGCCCAGGGGGTCGAGCTGTAGGTTGTGCAGCTGAAATTGTACCGTTTTGGCGATGAGAACAGCTATGCCCCGGGAGTTGGAAGTGTGAGGAGCGTTGTACAGCCAACCTACCCATGGCTTCTTCAGTGCCCTCTGGGATTGGCCAGTGAGGTGGGTTTCGGCAAGGATAGAGATATCTGCCCGCAGGCGTTTAAGGTGGGTGAGGACTGCCAGACGCTTGGGTTTAGCACATAGGCCGCGGACGTTCCAGGTGACCATTTTAAGCGTAGCCATGTGGTATATTGAGGGGAGCAGGGGTACTGTCAAGTACTATGCTGGTAGCGCCTGGTGTGGTGAGGGGGTTAGTGATCCCGCATAGGTCAGTGTGGTCTGACCTGGGTTCAGTATGCTCCGGTTGTACCCCCCGTGCCTCGGTAAGGCAGAGGGGGTCGCTCGTACATTGCATCCTAGTGGTAAACAGTGCTATGTATATCAGATAAAAAGTTAACATTACATATTGTGTACAAACCGTAACTGGTAACATGCCATCTCTGGACCAGCGTGGCATAACGTTCAAACAATCACTCTCCACATCCGTGGTAGTGATAGCTGGCCAGGGAAACAAAACTCTTACAAACAAATGCCAGGTCAAAGAGTTAGTATCGTAGGTGTCCTCGGTCCCGAGGGTGACCATGGCAGTGTGTCGGGGCGGCAGAGAGACACACTGTTAAGCTCACAGCTAGGTGGTGAACAGGGAGTGTGAGCAGTCTGAGTGAGGGCTCGAAGTGAGCAGGGGAGAGGGGGTGCCTGAGAGTACTTGAGGTCTGGTGATGGGGGGAATCCGGTTGCCGGGTGGGGGTGTTGATGGGGAATGGAGTGCCACTATCCAGGGGCACAGAGTCATATGTGCGGCAGTCTGCAGCAGCCAGTCCATCAGGCCCCGCACCTGTTCGTGAGTATGGAGGGAGAGGAGAGGTAGTGGAGCGGCGCGCATGGCGGCGGACAGGCGCCCGCGCCATGCTTGTGGCTCGGTGGTGCGGATGGCAAGGCTGTTCGGGAGCAAGGAGCAGGCATGTTGGTTTGTTGCGGCTCGTGGGGGGGATCCGTCCATTGGATCGGCTCAGGTAAGTCAGCTGCAGGGGGCGGTGGAGGGGGATCGTTCCAGGTTTGCTGCCAGGGGGACCATGCCAGGTACACGGGTATGCTGGTGAGTGATGGGATATACACCGTGCATGCAGTTTATCTAGGGGCATAGTCAAGGGGTCAGGTTAGAGCTGGGCTGAGGGGGCAGAGGGGGGATACACTCACATTTAGGCGGATGAATGCGGTCGTGGTTTCCCCGGGCAGCTCCTGAGTGCAGTTGTGCGGTTGAGGGCTTCATCTGTGGGCCGGACCGGCCACCTCGTGTCGCTCCAGCCAGGATAAGACGGCGGCGGGGTCTTCAAAGAACTGGGTCTTTCCGTCGCGGGTCACTCTGAGCCTTGCTGGGAACAGCATAGCGTACGGTAGATGGTGGATGCGCAGTTGCCGTTTCGCCTCCGTGAACTGCGCGCGCTTTTTCTGCACCTCGGCGGAGAAGTCCGGGTACACCGCCACCGTCACATTACCGACCGGGATGTTCCCACGCTCGCGAGTGAGTCGCAGCACGGTGTCCCGGTCTCTGTAGTTAAGCAATTTAGCAATAAAAGTTCTCGGGGGGGCACCGGCTGGGGGAGGACGCGCTGCGAGGCGGTGAGCGCGCTCTATGACGAAGGTGGAGGAGAAGGCCTCTCTCCCGTATGTCTTAATGAGGAGGTTCTCTAAGTAGGTAGGGGGATCTGTGCCTTCAGCCCGTTCCGGGAGACCCACGAAACGGAGGTTGCATCTCCTGAGCCGGTTCTCCATGTCGTCCTGCTTATGGAGAACTGTGCTGAGCTGGTGCTGCAGTTGCTCTGTCGTTATTTGAAGCGGGGTGATGTCCGCCTCCGTTCTGGATACCCTGCGCTCCATCTCGGTGGCCCTGTCCCGCAGCTTTTGGATGTCCTGGCGGATGAGGGAGATGTCGACCTTTACCTCCTCTATTTTGGATGTGAGCGTGGTCTGACATACCGAAACTGCTTCCAGGATCTTGGCTGTGTCGCCGGAGGTGGTCTCCTCCGCGGCCTGCACGCGGCCGACGCCATCTTCCTCCTCGGCTGCCTGTCCTTCATGACGGTATTTGGCCAGCTTAGCAGCGGCCTCCGAGGACCGTTTTGGTGGCGACATGGAGCCCGCGACGTGCCCGGTTCTTGAGGGTTACTGTTTGGGGTGGTTGTGACCGATAATTCCCAAAGGATGAGGTACGAGGATGAAATCTCAGGCAGAGCTCTCACTCCACACTCCCTACGCCATGAAGCTCCAGGCCACGCCCCCCTAGTCGCTCCTCTTTAATATGTCCACCATCTCCAACATTTCTCCAAATGACATATTGGAGGCCTTGAATTTCAGGCTCCGGGATCGGGACGTTTCTGCCTCCGGACTTTCCTCGTCCTCCTCCTCGTTGGTGGGATATTTGGGGCGCACCTGCTGTGTCCACGCCATGTGCTCTCCCCACTGCGCCGTAAAGAGAAGGGGTGGGGAATAGACGAGAAAGATCGTCAGGGGCGGGCGGAGTTTGACGCATGCGCACTGTATATAAAACGTCACACGCCTGTGTCGTAGCCACGATCTGGGAGACGAGGGGAGAGAAAACTCACGCACGAGACGATCGCTACAAACGAAGGTACAATTTGACGTTGGTACATAACTAGCCTAGACTGATTTGAACTTGAGGCTTCTTTATGGAGAAGATTAGGAGAGTTTAGCCTGACATAATTTAGAGGGTTTTGTGTGGTGTTGTGTCTTGCAGAGATCATGCAGGGATTCAACGACATGAGTTTTCTCCCCCTCTTCATTGCCAAATTCAGGGAATTTCCCATTTTATGGCAGGGTAAACACCCACATTACACCAACAAACCAAAGAGGCACGCAGCCCTGGAGGAACTTGTGGAATTTGTCAAGCCAAGGTTCCCCACGGCAACTGTTGATGATCTAAGAAAGAAAATTGGCAGCCTGAGGAGTGCGTATATCAGGGAGCGGAAGAAGGTCGTGAAGTCTGAGGAAACTGCAACTTCAGCAGATGAGGTCTATGTGCCCAAGCTCTGGTACTATCAGAGTCTCCATTTTCTGAAAGACCAGACTGATGTCTCGGAGCCAACCTCGACTCCTCCTTCCACGCTTCCTTGCGCGCAGCCCACCCCTGATGAGGCTTCCGAGGAGCAACCTGGGCCTTCCAGTATGGAAGAGGTGGAGGAGCCCAGCTTGTTCCAGGTATAGTATTTTGGTTACCATTTATGGGAATAATGAATGATGTTCACTTAATTCAGGATCCCCAATTGCTTAGTTCCTAAACGTGTTTGACATATCAACAGACAGTGGTGTTGGAGACATTTGGGGCCAGAATATAAACTGCAGGGCTGAGAAATGTATGGTTTTCTATTTGTAAACATTTTGCAACAGTCACTAGATGAGAATTGTGTGTGTTTGATGAACAAATAACTGAAACTATGTCCCTTTTTCATACACAGGAAGACCTCAGCCAGGAGGTGGCTGTGGAAGGTGGCAGTCAGGAGGAGGCAGGGGTTAGTGGCAGCCACCAGCTGGGTAGTGGCAGCCAAGAGGGGGCTAGGCCTCGGAGCCTGACTGACACCCAAACCCCTCCCCTCCGCCTTCCGTACAAAAGGGCGAGAAGGGGGGGTTATGCGGCACAGTCAGCGCTCCGCATGATAAGAGAGGCTTCAGACTCCCTACATGCCACACCCGCCGACGAGGAGACCTTTGGCTCGGTGGTTGTCACAAAAATGATGGGTATGGAGGTGAGGCAACGCAACATGTGTGAGGGGCTCATCCTCCATGTCCTAAATAAGGGTAGGGCTGGGGAGATGACCCCAGTCACACATGTTTGCCATAGCTACCATGCTCCGCCTCCTCCTCCTCCTCCTTCTGCCACCCCACCAGCACGACAGCCACAGCGTGCAAGGAAGCGTGGAAGGAAGACCTGAGAGTGACGACCTGGAATCAGTCTGGTCTGAGAGAAGATGGAGCCTCTTGTAGTACCAGAGCCTGGGGACCTAGATGGCATCTGCTGCAGTTCCGGATACTTTGGACTTCACGACCAGATTGCACTCCCCTTAATATACGTACTCCTCAGGCCCCCAATTTTCTACGCTTGAACAATGATGGTTGCCGTGGGGGGCCAAGACTTTGCAAATTCCCCAAGTTTCACCATGGCTGCGTTCCTCTTTGGTTTGTTGGTGTGACCTAAATAAAGGTTTTTTTGATTTGAAATAATCATTGACTATTGTGTTTTACTTTTCTACAATGACAGTTTTTCTTTGAGTAGGCAGGTACATTTCACTAATCCTAAAGTAGAATTAACAAGGGGCACCAACAACCCACACACTCCTAGTAAATTTAAGCAAGAAATACAAATGTTAATAATGTGGTTTTGGTAAGTTGAGACACACAACCCCCCTCCAAAAAAAAAAAAAAAAAAACCTTCAAATATGTATTCCCCAAAAAATAAAAAATAAAGACAAATCATGGTAAAAAAATAACAAAGATTCTTTTACGTTCTGAGTCAAAATAAACATGTAGTGTATAAATGCTGCAAAGTAATAAAGAACTAAGTTTGTGAGAAGTGCGGGTGAATAGGAGCAGCTAAAACATGTCATTCTTGTTGCATTGTAAAGAAAAAGAGAATGCGCTGCATTAAAGACATTTTAACATTGCAGCGTGACGAATGTGCTGTGTCGATTAGGAAAGGTAGTTTTACCTGACCGAGCGCTTCCGTCACAGAATTTCTTCTGAGCATGCGTAGCACTTTGTCCGTCGGACAACCGTACACACGATCGGATTTGGTGTGATCGGACCGTGTTGACGCCAAATCTTTCCAGCAGGAGATAAGACTTTGTCCGTCGGACAAACCGACGAACACTGTCCGATGGTGCATACACACGGTCTGATTTTTCAACAACCTTGTCCGATTGGACAGAATCCATGAAAAAGTCCGACCGTGTGTATGGGGCTTTAGAGATGTCAGCACCTAAATACCATGCTGTGTCTCAGGTTGACCAATCAGAATGTGCCTGATCTCATTAGATCAGCTGTGTATCACAGCTGACTATGAGAGCCAGGCGTCTTCCTGATGCAGCGGTGCGTGGCCCCGCCCATATGAGCGGGGCGGCATCATGCATCGCCGCGGAAAGATTCTGGTCCCGGGGCTCTAGGCAATGGGGAATACAGAGTTTGCCCCGCCCAGTGGGAAGGCCGATGGACAGAATGGTATCCCACTGCCCAAATCGGCCTGAACTGGTGGGGCTTACCCGCCGGGTATGCGTGCATCGGCATCTACGAGCGGAGACAGGACAGCCCTGAGGATGGGGTCAAGATGCACAGCCAGGATGCTAACAATAAAATAAATAAAATAAAAAATGATGATAAATAAGTAAAAAATAGAGAGTTTAAACACAGAAAAAAGCAAATTACAAACTTATAAACGACAATTGAGTACACTATGCATGCATTACAAAATAAGCAGATGACAGACAATATATACGGGCAATTATGAATAGAGGAAAAAATAAAAGATAATAATAATAAAATAAAAAAAAACTTTGGGATGTGTGAAATGAATGAATTCAATGAGAAAGGAAATAAAAATGGATGTGAAGGTGCAGAAAGTGACATAGAAAATATAATAGATGAAAATGTGTAATAAAGAATGAGAATGGATGAATAGGAAAATAGTAGTGATGAAAATAATGTGTGAAAAATGAAGAAGTGTTGGATAGATGTACGTATAGGCGTAAAAACTCCTTATCCGGATGGTGGAGGTAATCCTCCTGTCAAGGTGCCCCGGACGCCTGATAATTACTGGCCGTCAGTGGTGCTTCCTTTCATGGGTGAAGTGAAGTACAACAACAACAGCGGGCATTTCACATGCATCAAAAAGGATGGTGCTCATAGCGTGAATCCATAAAAGATTTTTATTTGATTTAAAAAAATGCTATAGGTATAGGGGCCGTAGCACCCTTAAAACTTTACAGCAATAAAAAACACTGCATCGGTATGGAACACTTTTCCGCGTTCCGGCTGCTGTGGCGTGCGTTCCACAGACACGCTATTCCAAAACTGGAAACCGGAATACACAGGAAGTGACGTATTGCGTACCAAGTGAAGGTTTTCACTTTTAAGGTTTTGTATCTTGTACTCTGTTATGAGTTTTACTGTAGGGTGTCAGATAAAGCCCCATACACACGGTCGGACAATCCGCGGACCAGGTCGGTCGGATCCTGTCCGTCGTACTTTGTCCGATGTTGGTGTTGCGTACACACGGTCGGACTACGTTGTCGGAATATCCGGTCTGCAAGAACGTCGTGACGTAAGTCGTCGTCCACGAGATTAGAAAAGGGAAGTTCAGCACCACGTCAGGCACCCGTTGGGCTCCTTCTGCTGATCCCGTGTTTATCTCGAGTTAGTCGAAGTTTGGTGACTTAAGATTCGCGCTTCTCAGTTTTCTGACTCAGATCGTTACTGCTCTTCAGTTTGTGCTTGTCGTGCGTATCTGTTTATTAGTGCGTGTAGTCAGTTCGCATTTGTTGGTCATTGCGGCCTATATCTTGATATAGGACGCTTTGATTTGCACTGCTTATTGTCTGCTCGTTTCTGGTATTCATTTCGTTCTTTCAGGCCTTGCTGTTTATCGGTGCTTTCTGTTTGTCCGTTCTGACCAGCCGACCTTTTGTGACCTTGTGAGCGATGTTTCCCGTGCGTACTCGTCGCCGAGTTCGTGCTGTACGCGGAATTGGTGTCGGGCTTTTAGCTTTGACCCAAGACCCGTCCATGAACAGAGTGACGAGGAGTATGTGGACCAAGAATTGGTTGCTTCAGCGTGACCAATTCTCGCACATGCCTTTGCTTCGTGAGATCCGGGAGAATAATCCTGATGATTTCAGGAACTTTCTCTGGATGACGGACCCCGATTTTCACCGTCTTTTGGCTTTGCTGACCCCCTTTATCAGCCGGCAGGATACCTGCATGAGACAAGCCATTACTCCGGAGCAGAGGCTTGTTGACACGTTGAGGTACTTGGCGACAGGGAGAAGTCTTCAGGATTTGAAGTTCTCTTCAGGTATCTCTCCCCAGGCCCTGGGAATCATTATTCCAGAGACCTGTTCTGCCATCATCGAGGTCCTGCAGGAGGACTATATTAAGGTAACATTTATACTTTACTATTCCCTTCTATGTATGCTCTGTTTGCTAATGTCTTCTATTTTTGACCTCCTTCCCTAATTACCATGATTGCAATATGTTCTAATATGCTGTGCCCCTTTTGCATTTTTCCCTTCACTTACCTCCCCAGCATGCTCTTCTGCCCCAATAGACACCTATGGCCTAGTCACTTAACCTCCCTAATTACCCAGCATGCTCTTCTGCCCCAATAGACACCTATGGCCTAGTCACTTAAGCAATGTATTTTGTCTGCTGCATCGTATTTTTTGCCCACAAACACCCCCTAAAATATGCACAAATGTTTGCTGTGTGGTTTACTTCATGTAGAGCCCCTTTTTTTTATTGTTTTTGGTGGGGGGGGGGGGGCAAACTCATTAGGAACCCCCTCCCCCAACAGCTCTGTCAGATGGTACCAATCCTCTATCTGCTGGCTTTCCAAGGTCAATACACACTATATACCTACCTCTTTATAGTGGGCATCTTTAGGGATGAATTCTGCAAAGCATGTAGTGCAAGGGGCTGCCTCCATACTTGCCATTTCCTAATTTTTTGTGTTCTTTCTCTCCTATTAGCTTGCTTGAAAATTTCATAATGTCACAATGTGCTTTCCTTTTTTTGGGGGGGGGGGGGGTTTGAAATGTTAGTTCAGCTTTCCTGGGGGCTGCCAATAGTGTTAAGTACAGAGTGTCTGGCCAAACTAGCACACATTATTGAGCCATTTGCCAATCAATGAAGTGCAGAGGGTTACCTGTCCAACAACCCCCCCCCCAACCCCAAAACCCTAGTTATTGCCAATGGCCCATCAGAAGTGTGGGGATTGATGGGGGGTGAGTAATCTGTGAAGGGGACCCTCTACTTTTCTGTGCAAATACTTTCCAGCCTCCAATTTTATACAATGCTCTTGTTCCAAGATGTTGATTGTCTAATCTGCTTGCAATGTTTATGTGCAAAGTGACTAATTATTTTTTCTGGTTTCACTCCACAGTTCCCTTCCACGCCACAGGAATGGCAGACTGTGGCCTCCCACTTTGCCAGCCGTTGGGACTTTCCTAACTGCGGAGGGGCAATTGATGGGAAACACGTCCGCATCGTCCCACCGCCCAACTCGGGGTCCCACTATTATAATTATAAAGGGTTTAATAGTGTAGTGATGTTGGCGGTGGTGTCGGCAACATATGAATTTATGTATGTGGACGTGGGGATGAACGGCCGGATCTCGGATGGTGGTGCCATTGCGCACACGGAGTTCTACTGGCGTCTCCAAAGTGGCAGTCTGTGCTTGCCACCTCCAGAGGAGAATGCAGAAGGACTCCCCTTCGTCTTTGTCGCAGATGAAGCCTTTGCGTTGACTCCCCATCTGATGAGGCCGTTCCCGATGAGGACCCTCACCCCAGACCAGAGGGTCTTCAACTACAGGCTGTCCAGAGCCAGAAGAGTTGTGGAGAACACTTTTGGCATCCTGGCCAGCCGCTTCCGCCTGTTCTTCACGGCAATTAACTTGGCGGAATACAAACTGAACCACATAGTTCTTGCCTGTTGCATATTGCACAACTTCCTCAAAAGACATAACAGGAACTATGTGGTGCCCGTTGGGCCAGATGTGGAGGGCCCTCCAAATGCGGACCTCACAGCCCTTCAAGTGGCACGTCCAGGCTTGCCCCCTCTAAATGCCCGCGCGGTCCGCGAGCAATATATGGAGTACTTTGTGGGTAGGGGGGCCATTGCTCTGCCTGACGATGTGTGAGAGGCATTTTTTTAATAAATCTGATATTTCAACCAACCTATGATTTCTTGTCATTTCACTATTCTTTTTAGCTTATTTTACCTTGAAATTTTTTCCCTTTGCCTTCGACAGTGGGAATGCACTTTCTGGGCAAAAGGAGGTAACAGTCTCTTCTTCCCAAAACGATTCTTCTCATGTTGTGTGTTTGATACCTAATCTTTGGTCTAGAGAAGGTTTGTACTGCATAACTGACCCCCAAAATACTCCTTTTCATCACCAGGTCAGACATGTGTGTATTCTCAAAAATGCTGTGCTCCGTGTTTTCGTACAAAGCACTGTGGGTGTCATTTACCTTAGTAAAATCCACTATGCTCTACAAGTGCAGTGAAAAAGTGCCCTGGAAAAGAAACTTGCAGTGCAAAGTGGACTTGCCTTTAGTAAATAACACCCATTGCCCCCATATCCTTTACATTTGACATACATAATGCATTGTGTTTTTTAAATAAGGAAGCCACACATTTAGAAAAATAAAAAAGTTTACTTGGAAAACATTCACAAGTGCGTTTACAATCTTCACGCCCAAACTGACAACATCTTGGTTATTTACAACATTGTTTACAAACATTCCGCAATTGGTAAAACCAGGCATGGAGCAAAACAGAACCTATGAACTTGGAAAGTTCAACTTTGTGAAGACAAGATCAGACATGACTATATGTTCAAAGTGTGTTTGATCTTGCCTTCATCACATGGGGGGGTCACCCCTGGAAAGTGGAAATTTAGAACATGCACACAATTTGGGTCTGAAAATGGTCATTAGATGGTAAAACACATGCCTAGAAGCTTCAAAAGTGCCATTTTCCATCATGGGGATGAATGGACGTTTTTTGGGGGTGCAACCCCTTCACCACAACCACTTTCGTAGTTCGTAAAGTGGTTGCACCCCAAAAAAACGTTGGCATTCATCCACCATGATGGGAGCTAGCACATGTGGACACAATGTGTGCATGTTCCAAATTTCACACAGTTCTTAAGTTGCAAATGTGTTCAGAAGCTGGCACAAATGTGTGTTAATTACTTGGTGCGTTTTCATATTTTTCCTAAAACATCAATGATGTTCTTCAATTTTTGTTGAACATCATTGATGTTTTGCTTTATGTAATCTAGATCTCTATTGCAGACCATTATCTCCCCGATGAGTACGTGGGCACTCTCTGTGGTAAAGTGCGATTTTTCTTCCACAACATCCACGTCACCTAAAAACCACAAACAAACAAAAATCGGGTGTTGGAAATGAGGCAGCCATACATTGATTAGCTTACCAGTAGCTGTGTTCTCCCACACTCACCTGTTGTGGTGACAATTTCTCCAAGTTCGATGATCTCTCCTTCCTCCTCCTCCTCCTCTGCTTCTGCTCTTTCACCTTTTATGGGAGGTGTTGGTTTTGGGGTTTCCTCAGACGGCGCAAGTTTTCGCTCCCCTATGAGAATGTACAAAAGGAAGATTTAGCAACACAATCTATTGAGGGCAGAAATAGGAAATGACAAACATTGCTTGAAAGTGACGGACACTATTTTTGTTTGGCCAGTTACAAATGCCAACTACATGAATGTAGTCACTTTGTAAAGGTGCTAAACTTACTAGCTTTTTGGTAGAAGTTTGTGTGATGGAGACCCCCCTCTAGTATCCACTGGAGCACATGTGTGGAAAAGCCTAATAAAAAGGGGGTTTGGGTGTCCCAGCACTAGTGCTCTAGAGTCCAGATGGGTAAACAGCTACTGGGTGACCTCTCCTTTACATTGAATAAATTGGCTTTACATTCTTGATGACATTTCTAGTGAGAACAAACTTCCTTTCCCAAAAAAAACACCAAACATCGTATTATAAGTGGCCGAACGATCGAGGTTGCGTACGATCGAATGGACACACACACACGACCATGACAGTGGCAGAAAGATCGAGGCTGAGTACGATCGAATGCACAGACGAACATGAAAGTGGCCATTTTGGAATGTACAACTTTGTAAAAATCAAACCACATGGAGCAGTATGCAAGCAAGAAATCAAACACAAAACACAACTACTTACTTTTTTGAAGAATTCGCTTGATCTTTCTGTACTGATCGGCCTCCCTCAGTTTCAGGTCTGACCAGCGTTTCCTCAGTTGCTCCTTGGATCGTTGTACCCCAAAATGATTGTACAGCCTCCTCACAACTTTAGACATGATCTTGGCCTTGCGGACATTGGGGTTGAGGTAAGGCCCATACTTCCATCATAGTCGCTCCTCTTTAATATGTCCACCATCTCCAACATTTCTCCAAATGACATATTGGAGGCCTTGAATTTCAGGCTCCGGGATCGGGACGTTTCTGCCTCCGGACTTTCCTCGTCCTCCTCGTTGGTGGGATATTTGTGGCGCACCTGCTGTGTCCCCGCCATGTGCTCTCCCCACTGCGCCGTAAAGAGAAGGGGTGGGGAATAGACAAGAAAGATCGTCAGGGGCGGGCGGAGTTTGACGCATGCACACTGTATATAAAACGTCACACGCCTGTGTCGTAGCCACGATCTGGGAGACGAGGGGAGAGAAAGCTCACGCACGAGACGATCGCTAGAAACGAAGGTACAATTTGACGTTGGTACATAACTAGCCTAGACTGATTCGAACTTGAGGCTTCTTTATGGAGAAGATTAGGAGAGTTTAGGCTGACATTATTTATATTGTTTTGTGTGGTGTTGTGTCTTGCAGAGGTGATGGAGGCCTTCTACGACGTGAGTTTTCTCCCCCTCTTCATTGATAAATACAGGGAATTTCCCCTTTTATGGCTACCAAAGCACCGTGACTACAGCAACAGACCAAAGAGGTACGCAGCCATGCTGAAACTTGTGGCATTTGTAAAGCCAACCCTGCCCATGGCAACCGTGGCAAACTTAAAAGTGAAGATTAACAACATGAAGAGAAAAAGACCTCAGCCAGGAGGTGGCTGTGGAAGGTGGCAGTCAGGAGGAGGCAGGGGGTAGTGGCAGCCAACAGGGGGGTAGGCGTAGGAGCCTGACTGTCTCCCAAGTCCCTCCCCTCCGCCTTCCCTACAGAAGGGTGAAAAGTATGGGGGAGGTGGGAGAGTCAGCGCTCCAGCTGATCAAAGATGCTTCAGCCTCCCTATATGCCACACCCACCTACGAGGAGGCCTTTGCCTCCTTGGTTGCCAGTAAAATGATGGGTATGGAGGCGGGGCAACGCAGCATGTGTGAGGATGTCATCCTCAAAATACTAAATGAGGGGATGGCTGGGGAGATGACTCCCCTCACACATGTTTGCGAGAGTGACCTTGCTCCGCCTCCTCCTCCTCCTTCTTCCACCCCACCAGCACCACGGCGTGGAAGGAAGAGTACAAGGAAGACAAGAGAGTGATGACCTTGATTCAGTCTGGTCTGAGAGAAGATGGAGCCTCTCGTAGGACCAGAGCCTGGGGACCTAGATGGCATCTGCTGCAGTTCCGGATGTTTTGGACTTCAGGACCAGATTGCGCTCCCTTATTATTTAGATAGGTACTCCTCACGCCCCCAATTTTCGAAGCGTGAAAAATGATGGTTGCCGTGGGTGTCCAAGGCTTTGCAAATTCCCCAAGTTTCACCATGGCTGCGTTCCTCTTTGGTTTGTTGCTGAGACCTAAATAAATGTTTTTTGGATTTGAAATAATCATTGACTATTGTGTTTTACTTTTCTACAATGACAGTTTTTTCTTTGAGTAGGCAGGTACATTTCACTAATCCTAAAGTAGAATTAACAAGGGGCACCAACAACCAACAAACTCCTAGTAAATTTAAGCAAGAAATACAAATGTTAATAATGTGGTTTTGCTAAGTTGAGACACACAACCCCCCTCCAAAAAAAAAAACAAATCTTCAAATATGTATTCCCAAAAAAAAAAAAAAAAGACAAATCATGCTAAAAATATAACAAATATTATTTTACGATCTGAGTAAAAATAAACATGTAGTGTATAAATGCTGAAAAGTAATAAAGAACTAAGTTTGTGAGAAGTGCGGGTGAATAGGAGCAGCTAAAACATGTCATTCTTGTTGCATTGTAAAGAAAAAAAGAATGCGCTGCATTAAAGACATTTTAACATTGCAGCGTGACGAATGTGCTGTGTCGATTAGGAAAGGTAGTTTTACCTGACCGAGCGCTTCCGTCACAGAATTTCTTCTGAGCATGCGTAGCACTTTGTCCGTCGGACAACCGTACACACGATCGGATTTGGTGTGATCGGACCGTGTTGTCGGCAAATCTTTCCAGCAGGAGATAAGACTTTGTCCGGCGGACAATCCGACGTACACTGTCCGATGGTGCATACACACGGTCTGATTTTTCAACAACATTGTCCGATCGGACAGAATCCATGAAAAAGTCCGACCGTGTGTATGGGGCTTTAGTCTTGTTAAGGTTCAATAATATCAAATCTATTGAAAAACTTTTTTGTACATGTAACCATATTTCTGACTCTACCTGTTTAAATAAATCTAACTACTTTTAGACTAACTACCTATGTGCCTTGAAAAAGTCAAATTATTAGAATTTCTTCCCTATACATCAATACATGTAGGCATTTTTTTGGCACTGTTTCACATTTTACATAAACATTCATTGACGCACTTTATCACCCTTATGCACATTGCACTTTTTACGTAAAGTTGTTTACATACACGTGTTTACATACACATATTTATTTCCATGCGTGTGGTCTGCTCATGTGTGCACCCACCACACATATATTTTAATATTTTTATACAGCTTCTAGAACAGCGCCAACATCCCTTTATAGATTTTACATTAGCATATATACCACACCTGCAATCTTACAATTCGGAAAGTGTTGAGGCTTAAATACTTTTCCATTTGGTAATATGATGTTTGATTTAGTGTTCACGTATTGACAGACGGTACAACCGCAGCTTGTAAACGTACCTAAATGTTTACAAGGATCCTACAAATTCGCTTTGGACTAATTTGTCTTTTATGGATATAGCCTTCCGAAAAGTAATAGCAGAATGTGCTGATATATAGATGCAGAGTGTTGGATCAATTTCCAAAATCCGACAATGTTTTTCTTAATCTTACGAATATTTTTATGTTGATTGTTAAACTTAGTGATTAGTCTAGTATGTTGATGTTTAGCAGGTGTGTCAGTGTCAGTCGGAAAAAGTAGTTCATAATTTGACTTATTACAGGCTCTCTTGAAAGCCCTTTTAAGACAAGAGTGGGAGTATCCCCAACTTAATAGTCTCTGCTTAAGGAGATTGGCCTCAAGATAGAAGCATTCATCCATGGAGCAGTTCCTTCTCAGTCTAAGGTACTTACTGTATGGGATGGATTGTACTATGGGTTGGGAATGAGCACTAGATGCATGCAGGATGGTGTTCCCCGCAGTAGGCTTGCGATAAAGCCCACTGGAGAGACCACCATCTGCATTCTTTTGGATTTTCACATCTGAGAAGGTAATTGCGGTATTGTAAGACATAGTAAACTGTAAATTAAAATTATTTTTGTTAATAGCTGATATAAATGAATTCAAGCTGGCTACCAAACTTTCCCAGATGATAAAAATGTCATCAATGTAGCAATACCATGTGGTGCTGTGACTCATTAGTGACGACAGTTCTTCATCATCCAATAGTGATCGCTCCTACTCCCCCAGGTACAGATTGGCATAGGAGGGGGCACAAAGAGGTCCCCATTGCCACCCCCTGCACCTGGAGGTAGTGGGATCCATTGAAAGTAAAAGTGTTGTGTGACAGTATAAACTCCAGTGCCGTTGTAATAAATTGATGGATCTTCTTATCATCCCTGTGTGATTGAGAGAGGATATGTTTGATTACCTAAATGGTGAGGAATGGAGCTATAAAGTGCTTCCACATCAATAGCTACCAAAAGGCTGTCAGGGTTTAGGAAAACATCTTCAAGATTTTGTAATAAGTGTATTGTATCCTTTATGTATGATGGGAGATTTGTCACATGAGGTCTTAGAAAGGCCTCTATGTATCTACTCAGACTTTCTGTAATACTGCCTCTACCTGAAATAATGGGTCTCCTGGGTGGGAAGTGAGTTTCCTTATGAATTTTTGGCAAGCAATATAGGAATTGGGAATTTTAGGGTGCTTGGTACGAACAAATTTCCAGATGTCTTTATTAATAGTGCCATTGACGAAAGCGTCATGAATGAGCGAATAGAATTTATTATAGAAGTCTTCAACAGTATTCTTTGTAATCTGTACCTAGATTCATTTTGGAGGATCTTTGTACACATTGATTTATATTGTATGTTTGTCATAATGGCTATATTTCCCCCCTTGTCCGCAGGTGTGATGGTGAGAGAGTGTCGGGCACCCAGGTAACACAGAGCAGCAATTTCTTCCTTTTGTTAGGTTCTTTTTATGCTTACATTTGTATATTTTTTTGATGTCAGCGGTTACAAAGTTCACTAATGCAGACAAATTAGGATTGTCGGACAAGGGGGGAAATCTGTCAGATTTTTTCTGGACAATAGTTGAATTGGTTTGTGGTTCTGTTTTAGTGTCAATATGTTGTTGCAGAAGAGTCTCAATATCCACCGTATCAATCAGATTGGTGGGATCAGATTCCTCCGGCAAATTACGTAGCTTATCCAGTGGAATATAGACTTTTCAAGAGAAGTCTTCTAGCGAATAAGTGAACATCTTTTATAACTTCAAATGTGTCAATGTCTGATCTTGGGCAGAAATAAGTAGCTTATCCAGTGGAGTATAGACTTTTGAAGAGAAGTCTGCTAGTGAATAAGTGAACATCTTTTATAACTTCAAATGTGTCAATGTCTGAGCTTGGGCAGAAATAAGTAGCTTATCCAGTGGAGTATAGACTTTTGAAGAGAAGTCTGCTAGTGAATAAGTGAACATCTTTTATAACTTCAAATGTGTCAATGTCTGAGCTTGGGCAGAAATTGAGACCTTTACTTTAAAAGTGATTTTTCAGCTGTGGACAGTGCATAGTCTGAGAGATTGATGATGCTGAAATTATCAGCATCATCACAGTCTTCCAGACTATGGGTTAGATTAATTAAGTGTCGTGTCTCTGGTCGTTTGCAGGGAAAATCCCTGTCTTGACTTCTAGTAGTGATTGAGGAATCGTGTATAGGGGATAAACCAGTGCAAAGTGAAGTATTTGAACCATCACCTGAATGCCCAGAGGGGCGAGTGTTACATACACCACATGTGTTACCTTTACCTGGGTAAGGAACCGTTCCAAAAGTTGGAGGTATAGAGTGCTGTTGTGTCAGTGTTGATTTGATTACACATTTCTTTTGTGTTGGATCATCTTCTGATGTAGACCCAGTGCCGATCCTGACCTCCCTGGGGCCCTAAGCAAAATTCTGCTAAGGGGCCCTCTACCTGACCCGTGATGCTGTGAGCTATGGAAACCATTTGCCATTGCCACACAGTCACACCTGACATTTCAGCGCTCCCAATACAATCCTCCCTCCTTTAAACAAAACAGTCAAAAAATAAGTACAACAATATAGAAGAGACATATATATATATATATATATATATATATATATATATATGTCTTTACATATCTGAGTGTGGATCCCCCACTTACATCAGGGTCCCCAGAGAGCCCCTCCTTACTCCAGGGTCCCCAGAGAGCCACCCCTTACATCAGGATCCCCAGAGAGCCCCCCTTACATCAGGGTCCCCAGAGAGCCCCTCCTTACACCAGGGTCCCCAGAGAGCCCCTCCTTACATCAGGATCCCAAGAGAGACACCCCTTACATCAGGATCCCAGAGAGCACCCCCCTTACATCAGGATCCCCAGAGAGCACCCCCTTACATCAGGGTCCCCAGAGAGCCCCCCTTACATCAGGGTCCCCAGAGAGCCCCTCCTTACACCAGGGTCCCCAGAGAGCCCCTCCTTACATCAGGATCCCAAGAGAGACACCCCTTACATCAGGATTCCCAGAGAGCACCCCCCTTACATCAGGATCCCCAGAGAGCACCCCCCTTACATCAGGATCCCCAGAGAGCACCCCACTTACATCAGGATCCCCAGAGAGCACCCCCCTTACATTAGGGTCCCCAGAGAGCATCCCTATAAAGCCCCTTGTTACATCGGGGTCCCCAGAGAGCCCCCCATACATCAGTGTGCTCAGAGAGCCTCCCTACTTCCATCAGGGTCTGCAGCATTGCCCTTTACATCAGAGTTCCCCCTTGCACTGTAAGGTGGAATCCTGCATACTATGATGTAAAGGGGAACTCTGGAAACGTGGGGAGGACTCTGGTGACCAGAGAAAGAAAACACTAAGACAAGGGGGTTTACTGATATAAGGGGGAAACCTTTATATCAGTGCCCCCTTACAATATTGTAGTGCCCCCCCCTAGACTGGCCTGGCAGTGCTGTCACTGACCTCCTCTCAGGTGCATCGTGCAGGGCTCAGTCAGTCAGCTCCAGCTTGGTGGCTCTGGTTTTATCCCATAGTTTCCTCTCCCCAGTCTATACATGTCTGACTTCTCCCATGACCCCCATCCTGGCTGCGCTCCCTCTCTTGACTCCTCTCCAGGCGTGATATAAGACAAGAGATGGTCAGAGGCTGCGGATGGTACAGGGGAGGTCAGAGGCTGCGGATGGTACAGGGGGAGGTCAGAGGCTGCGGATGGTACAGGGGAGGTCACAGGCGGCGGATGGTACAAGGGAGGTCACAGGCTGCGGATGGTACAGGGGAGGTCACAGGCTGCGGATGGTACAGGGGAGGCCACAGGCTGCGGATGGTACAGGGGAGGCCACAGGCTGCGGATGGTACAGGGGAGGTCACAGGCTGCGGATGGTACAGGGGAGGTCACAGGCTGCGGATGGTACAGGGGTGGTCACAGGCTGCGGATGGTACAGGGGAGGTCACAGGCTGCGGATGGTACAGGGGAGGTCACAGGCTGCGGATGGGACAGGGGAGGTCAGAGGCTACGGATGGGACAGGGGAGGTCAGAGGCTACGGATGGGACAGGGGAGGTCAGAGGCTGCGGATGGGACAGGGGAGGTCAGAGGCTGCGGATGGGACAGGGGAGGTCCGAGGCTGCAACGGGGGGGGCAGGAGGTCAGAGGCTGCGAGGGGGGACAGGAGGTCCGAGGCTGCGAGGGGGGGGACAGGAGGTCCGAGGCTGCAAGGGGGGAAGAAGGTCAGAGGCTGCAAGGGGAGGGACAGGAGGTCAGAGGCTGCAGGGGGGGAAGGAGGTCAGAGGCTGCAGGGGGGGACAGGAGGTCAGAGGCTGCAGGGGGGGGCAGGAGGTCAGAGGCTGAGAGGGGGGGGCAGGAGGTCAGAGGCTGCGAGGGGGGAGGGGGGACAGGAGGTCAGAGGCTGCGAGGGAGAGGGGGCCCAGGAGGTCAGAGGCTGCGGAGGGGACGTTTTATTTTTTTAAAATTGCGCCACTCTGCACCATCGTGTCACTGCGCATGCGCCCGCCTTTCCGAAAATTGCCGAGCAGCGGCAACAGCGCTGGCGCATGCGCAGTTGCATGTCGGCCCGCGGCCATCTTTTTTTCAGGCGAGGGCAGCGGCCCCAGGGGCCCCCGAGCAGAACCGATCAGCCCTTGGGGCCCCGCACAGAAGCGGGGCCCTACGCAGCTTGCGTAGTCCGCGTATAGGGCGGATCGGCTCTGTGTAGACCGTTTCGTCTTTTGAGATCTCCTATCATCAAAGTATGACTTCTGTGTGAAGGAGGAAGCAGTAGAGGAGTAGTAAAAGTAGAATTAGTTCCTTGAACATTCTGATTGAGATTCCTCTGTCTATTACCCATATTGCCTGATCTATTGCCTTGATGCCACTTATAGGCTTTTCCCTCTTGGAAGGCCCTCTCGTCCCTCCGAAATGTATTTTCTTTTGTTGCCAAAGTGTCACGGGTGAAAGAATCCAAATGATTTAGATTCTTTGCTCCTGTTCTTTAAAGTTAGCTGCACTTTTTAGATGTTGTAATTTGGAATATAGTTGATCAATGTCTTTATCAATATTGATCATACGTTTGCGATATTCCTCATTCAGCAGTTTCATCATAGATACAATACATTTCTGCAAATTACTTTCCCATTTATTTTTGATGGTATATTGAAGGGATCTGACAATACATTACAGCTGCGATCAGTTTTAAATTATATTTTTTCCTTTATAAATGTAATTTTTCTGTGGTACTGTTCTAAATATGGGAAAACTGCGCCAGACAGACATACTATAGACACCCCGCAGGCACGATATTTAAAGGAATATTTCATTTTTATTGATTCACTTTAAGCATTATTAAAATCACTGCTCCTGAAAAAACGTCAGACCCGGGTCCCCAAATACGTTTTATGACAATACCATGCATATAAGCCTTTAAAATTAGCACTTTTGATTTTTCATGTTAGTGTCCCATAGACTTTAACAGGGCTCCACGGCTTTCAAATTTGCTGCGAAGACCGATTATGCCACGTACACACGATCGGACTTTCCGGCAGACTTGTTCCGGCAGACATTCTGATCGTGTGTGGGCTCCAGCAGACTTTTTGCTCCCAAAAGTCAGACTGACCTAGATTTAAAACATGTTTTAAAGTGGAAGTAGTAAACCCTTCCATATGACTTTGGCCTACAGGTAAGCCTTAATCTAGGTCCAATAAATATCTCCTAAACCTACATGGTTTAGGAGATATTTAGAGATGAAAAGGCATCGCTGTCTACGGCGCATGCGCCGTAGACAGCGGCGCGCAGGCGCACTGAAGATGCCGAGATCACGGCGATATGCCGATCTCGTGCGCATGCGCAGGAGTGACGTCATCGCCGCTCCAGCGAATGATAGCGCTGGAGCGGCGAGACCCGGAAGTCACTCCGGCCCTGGATGGCGGCGAAGAAGATCGAGGATAAGGACGGCTTCGGGGGCTTCGTTTTCAAGTAAGTATTTCATAATGAGCTAGTATGCTATGCATACTAGCTCATTATGCCTTTGCCTTGCAGGGTGTCTTTTTTTTTTTTTTTCAAGAGGCTTTACTTCCTCTTTAAATCTTCCCGCCGAAAGTCCACTGGACCCAGTTCCTGTCGGGAAGTCCGCTCGTCTGTATGCAGGTCCGATGGACTTTCAAAATGAACGGACTTGCCCACACACGGACCTAAAGTCCGTTCATTTTGAACGTGACTCCAGGTATGACGGGACTAGAGAAGGAAGTCAATCTCGCCACAACGTTGGTTGTCGGGGTCTGCGGGCGGGGGGCTTATCAGAATCCAGGAGCCCCCTTTAATTATTATTATTATTATTATTAAAGGAGGGCCCAGATCCCGGCCCCCCACCCTATGTGAATGAGTATGGGGTACATGGTACCCTACCCATTCACCTAGGGAAAAAAAGTCAATAAAAAAAACACACTAGACAGGTGTGTAAAAGTAAAGTAGTTTATTAGGCAGCTCCGGGGTCTTCTTCCAACCTCGGCAGTCTCTCCGCGCTTTCTGGCCTCTTCTCCGGCTCTCCGGTTCTTCTGCCGGGCTCCTCTGCTATCTTCTTCCAGCTCTTTTACTAGCGTTGGCCCGGTCTTCTTGTTCGTCGTCGCCATCGTCATCGTCGCCGCCGTCTTCTTCTTCTTCTTCCTCCTTCTTCTCTTCTTCTGATGTTGACACGACACTCTCTCCCGCTGTAATCCGGTGGACATGCTGCGTATCGACTTATATAGGCATAAGGGTTGGGGTCACAAGGTGATGTCACCCGGTGACCCCGCCCCTTATAGCGTCACAGTCCCAGCATGCCCTAGACTGTGACTGTGGTATGGACTTTGGGGGAACCCCAGGCCATTTTTTTAGCGTAGGGGGTTACCCTCAAAATCCATACCAGGCGACGGGGCTCGCAAGGTGTCAATCTCGCCGATGAAAGCGATGAGATTGACTTCCTTCTCTAGTCCCGTCGTGCATGGAGTCACGTTCAAAATGAACGGACTTTATTCCGTGTGTGGGCAAGTCCATTCATTTGGAAAGTCCATCGGACCTCTGCCGAAAGTCTGCTGGAAAGTCCGTCCGTGTGTGTGCAAGTCCGCTCATTCGGAAAGTCCGACAGACCCTTGCTGCAAAGTCCGGCGGATCGTCCTCTGGACCAAGTCTGCCGGAATGTCCGATCGTGTGTACGCGGCATTAATGTTAGTTGCTCGCCGAACATATGAACAATCAAAGTTCGACCCGAACTTATGCTCGGGCCAAACCGTTTGCCCATCCCTACCTTTAGCAATATGCACTAAGCATTTCAAATTTATGCCCCATTGTAGAGAGGCTCATTAGTCAATGCTCGTGTTAAAAGTATTTAACCTCAGTGAATGCAGAAGGATAAATGGCCATGCATAGGCAGATATTATCACTGGATAACTTGTAGTGTTAGTGCAATAATTGTGTTTTGTACATGACCTAAAAAGGACTTCAGGGGTTTACAAAATTCTTCATTCATTTTTATTTGCAGTAAAATTATTTATATAACCACTGAGCAGAAATATTCTGGTACTGAGTAGTACAGTAGCTTAGTGGTTAGTATTTTAGTCTTGCAGCACTGGGGTCATCATTCTGAATCATGCCCAAGACACTGTCTACATGGGGGTGCATGTTCTCCATGTTTCTGAATGGGTTTCCTCCAGGTACTCTGATTTCCTCTCACACTCCAAAGATACTGTATACTGGTTGGTTAATAGGTTCCTGTCTAAACTGACCATAGTACATGTGTATGCATGTGAGATAGGGACCTTAGATTGTAAGCTCCTTGATGTCAAAGACTAAGGTATCTGCTGAAGGTATCAATTGGAGATAAGTGATCATATTTCCAGGATTCACAGTGTTAGGCAAGCCTGACATTTCCCCAAGAATGATGGCCAGGGGGACATCCTTGATCACACTGAGAATTGTGCTAAAATTCACGACTCAATTAAAAGTTTGACGTGATGCACACAAGGTTAAGTTACCTACTTTCTTCTTCTCAGTAAAAAGGGAAGGTCTGGTTAAAACACTCAGAGATTTCTGATGTCAGAAGAATTAATTTCTTGATGATCTGTACTGATAAATGGCTCAATACTCAACCGAATGTCTGGTATGATATGTATAAAAAGCATATTATTTTAAGGTTATATATCTAGACTTGAGACGCATACCAAGAGACGGGTTTATCCAGGATGATTAAGTGGAATAGCAGAGATTTCAGGGAGTGGTAAAACAGACATAGTGGATTAGTGTAAAATAGATGAGGAATTTGTGCTACCAGTTCTATAGCATTTAGGGATTAAAATTTCAGT
The DNA here is from genome assembly GCA_028564925.1 of Lithobates sylvaticus. Lineage (NCBI taxonomy): Eukaryota > Metazoa > Chordata > Amphibia > Anura > Ranidae > Lithobates > Lithobates sylvaticus. The sequence goes on along the minus strand of CM053026.1, from coordinate 463,417,870 downwards.
AATTCTGATGAACTTTGTTTACATACAGTGTACAAAAAATAATGAATTCTTCTATTACCAATCACTATTTTCTGTATGTTACTGCATTTTTCTAATTTTATTCATTAAAGCTGAGTTTTTTAAAAGTCAGCAGCTACAAATACTGCAGCTGCTGACTTTTAAAATATGGACATTTACCTGTCCTGGACACCAGCAATGTCAGCACCCAAAGCTGATCTGTCTCTCGGCTCTCGGGTGCTGCCGCCGCCATCTTCGGTAAGCTAAATTACATAAAAAGAAAAATGCAGAAGGCAAGGCTAAATTGTAGTGACTTGGGAAACAAGAAAGACGTTTAGAAGAAAATAAATTTTTGCAAGGGTAGTGAGTCAATACACTGTTGGAAATGCATACGTTGTTTGGGGTGCCATGCAGGAAAAATAGTCTTGTAATGGTACCTTAGACATGACAGTGTCAGAATTTAGTCTAGGAAGATCCCTTTGACCACCTTTTGACAGTCACAACCACCTTCAGCAAATCAATCTCAGTGTAAATAGCCATTTTTATTGAAATAGCTACCTGTCATCTAACAGTGGTGACTTAATCATGCATATCTATGTAATCTGAGCATGTATGTTTATAAAAAGGGTGTTCGAAGGAGTCATACCAAGTCCAACTGCTCTCTAATGGCCATGCCTTGCTGTAGCAGCTTTTTACTTTCTATAATGAACATGTTTTTATTTAGCCTGAAGTTTGGAAGAAAAAAAAATCTATATTTTCAGGGAGCACATATTTGGAATTATTATTGCTGTGTTTACTTTATTCCCCACCTTTGCAGGTCTCCTCCTGTTCATGCGAATTCCGCTCGTGTGTACAGGGCATTAGAGGAATATGGGAAATCCATTGAAGACCGCTCTTATAAAAATGCTAGTTCTCCGACTGTTTTGTTGACTATGTGGCTTTTAATACTTACTTATTCGCTGGTCTAGAACAAGTATGCATATCAGGAAAGTCAGGGTAAGGTCAGACATCCTTATATGTATACTTGTTCCAGGTTAGTGACTTAAAGGGGAGTTCCAGGCATTTTAAAAGTCAGCAGCTACAAAAAGTGTAGTTGCTGACTTTTAAAAAAAAAATGACACTTACCTGTTCCACGGTCCAGCGGGGGGGGGGGGGGGGGGGGGGGGGGGGGGGGGGGGGGGGGGGGGGGGGGGGGGGGGGGGGGGGGGGGGGGGGGGGGGGGGGGGGGGGGGGGGGGGGGGGGGGGGGGGGGGGGGGGGGGGGGGGGGGGGGGGGGGGGGGGGGGGGGGGGGGGGGGGGGGGGGGGGGGGGGGGGGGGGGGGGGGGGGGGGGGGGGGGGGGGGGGGGGGGGGGGGGGGGGGGGGGGGGGGGGGGGGGGGGGGGGGGGGGGGGGGGGGGGGGGGGGGGGGGGGGGGGGGGGGGGGGGGGGGGGGGGGGGGGGGGGGGGGGGGGGGGGGGGGGGGGGGGGGGGGGGGGGGGGGGGGGGGGGGGGGGGGGGGGGGGGGGGGGGGGGGGGGGGGGGGGGGGGGGGGGGGGGGGGGGGGGGGGGGGGGGGGGGGGGGGGGGGGGGGGGGGGGGGGGGGGGGGGGGGGGGGGGGGGGGGGGGGGGGGGGGGGGGGGGGGGGGGGGGGGGGGGGGGGGGGGGGGGGGGGGGGGGGGGGGGGGGGGGGGGGGGGGGGGGGGGGGGGGGGGGGGGGGGGGGGGGGGGGGGGGGGGGGGGGGGGGGGGGGGGGGGGGGGGGGGGGGGGGGGGGGGGGGGGGGGGGGGGGGGGGGGGGGGGGGGGGGGGGGGGGGGGGGGGGGGGGGGGGGGGGGGGGGGGGGGGGGGGGGGGGGGGGGGGGGGGGGGGGGGGGGGGGGGGGGGGGGGGGGGGGGGGGGGGGGGGGGGGGGGGGGGGGGGGGGGGGGGGGGGGGGGGGGGGGGGGGGGGGGGGGGGGGGGGGGGGGGGGGGGGGGGGGGGGGGGGGGGGGGGGGGGGGGGGGGGGGGGGGGGGGGGGGGGGGGGGGGGGGGGGGGGGGGGGGGGGGGGGGGGGGGGGGGGGGGGGGGGGGGGGGGGGGGGGGGGGGGGGGGGGGGGGGGGGGGGGGGGGGGGGGGGGGGGGGGGGGGGGGGGGGGGGGGGGGGGGGGGGGGGGGGGGGGGGGGATGCGGCCGAACGGGGTGTCGCTCCTCTCCCCCTCCTCTTCGTCGGCGCCGCCATTTCCACTCTGGGCACCCGGCCGTGATAGCTTTCCTCTTCACGGCCGGGCACGCATGGCGCATGCGCGAGCTGCGCTGCGCTCCCGGAGTGGATAGGCGATCTCCTGGGACCTGTCACGTGTCCCAGGAGATCGCCTAGAGGGAGGAGTCGCCTAGGCGGTTACGGGGCGGAAGGAGGAAGTGGGACAGGAAGTCCCCCTCCTAATGAAGCCCCCACTCCCCCCCAAAAAAATTACATGCCAAATGTGGCATGTAAGGGGGTGAGGAGTGGTTAAAGCTGGAGTTCCATTTTTAAGTGGAACTCCGCTTTAAAGCGGTTCTGCACACACGTTTTTTTTTTTTTTTTACATTTTAAAATTATTAACATTCTAAGGTTATACTCACATTTTATATTGTTTTCCGGTATCCAGGTCCGTTTTGATTTAAAATCTGCACTTTTAAAAATCTTCAACCTGAGTTGTCATTTTGCTTGTGGGCATTTGAAGCCCACAAGCAATCACTTCCTTGTTCCATTCTATTTGAGGAACCAGCATTCCTTGCTGGTTCCTGCGCATGCTCACTGGCAACAGCGCCGAGCGGTGTAAACATCTATGTTGCCATCACAACGTTGTAGGAGAAAAAAAAAAAAAAATGGTAGGAGGAAAAAAAAAATGAAACGTCCCTTGAGCACTCTTTCCAGCATGTAAAAAGCAATGACATTAAGTTAGAAATGTGTGTGCAGAACCGCTTTAAATATCCAAGAGCAGAGGGTCAGCATGACAGCTAGGCAACTAGTATTTGTAAAATATGAAGTTTGCAAAACAAACCTATATGTCTCTATCTCTGGAAACGCTTTCTTTAACCAGTTGAGCTCTTTGGGCATGTGCCATATGCCCAGGCATTGAAAATTATTAAAAAAAAAGAGCTTAAGACTGCAAAATATGAACCAGGAGGCAATCAACAAATATCACTTCTGGGTCCAAAGCTGCCAAAATCCCAGCTTGAAAACTGGGTAAACAGTAAGTCAAACATAGTCTAAACTTGACTGGCTGGAGAGGAGGACAGGGGAGACAATGAGGCTTGTGAGCCCTTAAAGTGTTCCTAAACCCACAATACCCTCAGTCTGTATAGGCAGTAAAGCATGCTTGTTATACTGACTGTGGAACCTAAGGGGTTAATCTTCTGCATTGTGTAAAAAGGATGTTTGATCCTGTCCTCTCTGATCCTCCCCCTCTTCCACTGTCCCCAATCCATCTCCTGATAGAACAGAGCCCTGGAGTCACTCTGCGCATGCTCAGTTTGGTGTATATTGCTAGAGAGTTATTTTTTTTGTGAGGGTGCTTGTGATCAGACCAGGGCCAATCAGCACTGTTCAGATAGAGGGTCAGGGGTCCTGCAGCCTCATAGGACAGTCAGAGTAGAATGCAAACTCCTCCTACAAACTTTAAACAGACACTGATAGAAGTCACAAGACTGCTATATACTGCTGATGAGAAAAGTTATTTAACAGTTTATATTTTCTAAAATAATTGAATGTTCTATGTACTGTGGGAGACCAAATATAGTGAACACAGGGTCCTGGGTTTAGTAACACTTTAAAATAGCAATAAAGTTAAGTTTAAAAAAAAATGTAAGAAGTGTTGCAAAATATAAAATATAACAAAATAAAAAATATAACCAAAAAGTAAAAGCACCTTCATTGTCCCATGCACGCATACATGAACACACATCTGTATTTAAACAACAATTGTGCAACATATGTTGGGTATCTCCATGCATGCTGGAGTGAGAGAGAAATGCAAGGTCCCTAATTTATGGATTACTAAGCATTGATGAGCTGAAATGGGATTTAAAGCCTCACAAATTCATAATTTTGGGTGCTGTCATTTTTTTCTCCATTTTGTGGTTGCACTCAGGCTTGAGGCTTGCCATGTTTGGTATTTATTTAAGCGACACAACATGTTATTTTGTATAAAAACACTGAGTATTAAATTGTGTTTGTGTGCACTAAAATTCATTCATCCTAGCTAAACAGTTGCTCAAATATTGTGCGACATAGATTGTGACTACCTTTTTTTTATTCTACACTGCTTCTGCTTTCAGAAAATATATAATATTTTGGGGAGTTTTAAGAAATTTTCTAGCCAAAATGCAGATTTTAACTTTTACAAACATTTAAAAAAAAAGTGCAATCTATACAGACCAAAACCCTTTTGCCATTATGTATGGTGATAAAAAAAAAAACATTGACTAAATCAAAAAAGATAGTATGCTAGTGATAGAGCTCCGCCCCTTGACCACTCCCTCAGGACCAGTGAATAGCATAAAAAAGGAAAAGTTAGCCGCCCCCCCCATTCTTCTTTTTTTCCTCATATCGCAACGCACCAGTGATGAAGTAAGCAGTATATGTCCCCACCTCTGCTTTCGTGCAGCATCCGGCTGGCTTGAGCCTCTCCCAGTATGGGGTCCCAGGCTTGGGCTGCTAAATGTGCTATAGCCTAGGTAGTCCCTTCTGTGGGTCTTTATGGGACCCGCAGTGTTTCCTCACTAGGAACGAATTCTGCCATTTACTAAGTGACTGCGGGCAGAGGTGTGAAGTGGGGGCCAGTTATTTCTTTATTTCCGTTTATATTGGCCACCTGGGCGGTTTAGGGTTTTTCTGTACCTTATTTTATTTTTTGGGTCTCCGTTTGTTTCTTACCCTCTGTTGTCATCTTTTCTTTCTGTCTCCTTTTGTCTCTCTCTCTCTCCTTCTTCCCCTCATAGGTCTCTGGTGGTGGCCATGTGCCCATGCCGTCCGGCGGTGCAATGCACACCTTACAGGGGTCTTCCTTTGCCCTATAGGGCGAGCGCGGCTGCCTAATTCTCCTTTTCACTCTATGGAGCCCGGTGATGATGTCAGCGGGCCGCGCCGGTCCGCACATGTGCAAGGGTCGGCGGAAGCCCCATCTGCCATGTTGGATGAGGAAAGAATCGCTGGTATTTTGCGAGCAAGTGGGCAGGTGGGGCTGGGGGAGGTCTCTACCCTCCCTCTGCTCTATTTAATAGGCTTGGTTTGCCTGAATGGCAGGCAGACACATAGCCTCTGTATTCTAGGCAGATGTCTTTCCTTGGGGTATTCCCTCTGCAAGACAAGTGTCTTTTGACCCCCCTTGTACAAAACAAATGCATAACAAGTCCATAGCCCTCCCAGAGGATGAATTCCACCACCTACGGTCTTGTTTTCCATATGATTGGGAATGTACTTCTTTAAAATATTTGGGGGTTAATCTTACCCCGTCCTTCGCCACATGATATCAAGCTAATTCCCCCCCTTATATAGGTCAATTAGGGAATTAGTCCAAAAATGGAAAACCCATCATATCTCTCTCCTGGGGCGAATCACATCTGTCAAGATGGTTATCCTTCCTAAGCTTCTGTATCTATTCCAGACACTACCCATCCCTGTCCCCTACAGCCATCTACGCAAACTACAAGCTGATTTATTACGATATATGTGGAACTATAAAAGACATAGGATACCCCGATCAGTCCTGATGGCATTACGTGATGGCTTTCCCCAACCTAGTTAAATACTACCAGGTGGCCCAGCTACGCACGATAGTCTCCTGGTTTCCCCAATGTTCCTACAATAAATAGACGAAAATAGAGAAAATTTAGTTGGCGCCTGTACACCCAAACAGCCTCCTCTGGAATGCGAATGTGGAGGTGGTAAAGAGAGCTGGGAGAGGAAATCCCAGAGAGGGCCTGGCAGGCGATCTGGAGTCAGGCTGCCAAGAGTTCTCTATGTACTCTCTAAAAGGAAAACGCTTATAAGATTCTCTACTTTTGGTACCTGACTCCGGACGTGCTCCATGTTATCTACCCCTCCAGCTCTGACCGCTGCTGGCGTTGCCAGCGGGACAGATGCACCCTTTTCCACATCTACTGGACCTGCCCTTTAATAGCTCCATTCTGGCGCTCGACACAACAACTACTGACTTGCCTCTTTGAGGTGCCGATACCCATGACATCGAAATTCTTCCTACTAGGCCTCTCCCAACTGAAAATAGCCAAACCCTATAAGAAATTACTCAGACACATTCTCACGGCTGAACGATGTCTAGTTGCCCTTAACTGGAAGAAATGCTCACCACCTTCCCCGGAAGCCTTGTACTCTAGGGTTAAGGTTATTGAGCTTATGGAAAAGATGACCTCTAGGATACGGACAGGATAGACGACCACAATAAGGTTTGGGAGCGGTGGCATCTCCGGGAGGACCTACCCTGAGCCGGTAACAGAGCCAATGCGGTAACCCTCTGCTTTCTTCCTTCTCTCTTCTCCTACTTTCTCTATCCTTCTCTTTTATTTCTCCCCTCTTGGATATATTCCATGCAAAGTTATGTATGACTTCAGTTTACAGGTACTGCTTACTATTGTTCTAAAGCAATGTCATCATTGAAGTTGAAATGTATAATGCAAAAATTTGAAGAAGGTTCCTCCCTTCTCAACGCCATTGCGTTTTCTCAAGCATTGTCCTTTTTCTTTTTTACACTTGTATCTGTATACTGTTTCTTTTCCTGAGACAACTAAAAACAATGTTATTTGGAAAAAAAAAGACAAAAGCCTTCAAATAACATGCCAGGGGGATGTCTTGACCCTGCCTGTGAAGAGGTGCAAATGTGTGATGTATACAACCTACTACAGCAAGACTGATATTTACAAAGAAATAAGTGTGTTTAAATTGCCATCTAAAGGACAGCTTCAAGCTACTTCTTTCTCTTTGCAAACATAGTGGTCAGGAATTCCCTTCATCTGTACCAGACCTTAATCCTAGATGAGGGTCTGATATATATGTTAATGGGGGACCTCCACATGACATGGGATCCCCCTCCTAATTTATAACAGGCCTTTCAGGTCTGGCATGAATTTCCCCCCCAGATATCCACACCAGACACTTATCTGAGCACACAGCATGGCAAATCAGAAAAGTAGGGAGACGAGCATGTGATCCCCCTCTTTCTGAACCATATCAGGCGACATATCCTCAATATGAAGGAATACCTTGCCGGGGGGGGGGGGGTGGGAACATCCCTGGAAAAGCACATTTGGTTGTTGAGGAAAGTGTAAAATAGAGATGGAACCGTAAGGTTATCCAATAAGTAATGCTTCTTAAAGTATTGCTGTTGCTATAAGTAATCTAGTTTCCAGGCAGGTGTATTCTATGCCCAAGAGGATCTTTATGATTTCCTTAGCTTGTAGTGTAATGTAACAAAAAATTTTATTTAAGCGCCATGCCACTGCAATAGGGTCTAGATATAAAGAAGAGGGACATTCAAAAGAGTATCCAACGCATTTCAGGAGTCCAAAAATGACCCTTCATCAGAGCTTGAACATAATGTGATTGGACTAGAATTGAATTAGACTTTAATTTTTTTCCAGCGTGATTACAAGAACAGATCTTTGAGTTCTGCATTATATGTTATTAATATGTTGTTTGTCCTCACTTTGTCGCTTCACTCTTTCTTTTGAGAGTAGCTTACAGTCTGCCCAAAGGCCTGTTTAAAAGAAACAAGTAGAAAGTTGGGGATTTTTATTATTGTTTTTTTATTTTTAGGTAGTCTATGTGCATAGGAACACATACCAAACCTATAGTAAGGTTTTCTCAAATTAGACTGCAAATGTTGAACTACACTTTAAGCTCTTGTACGTATGTAAGTATGTAATTTGTGCAATAAACAATGTAAGTATGTCATTTGTACAGGGGGAGAATACTAACCTGAAGACAGATCATAACTAATATAATACTGTAATAACACAATAATATTTTAAATGCAGTTTTTCAATACAACAGCCTTTCCAAATATAAGCTTTTGTAAATATAATAAAATAGTTTTATTTCTCTTTCCATAAATGCAATGCTGTAGAGAAAATGTGTTTTTACAACTGTCATGTGAGGTTATTGAAATTGTACAGGGGAATCAGCCATCATTGATATTTTGGGAGGAATGGAAGTCTTTTGTAATTGAGTTCCTAAGTTACAAAGCTGTATGTCTATTTTGATCATACAATGTGTTCATCCATTGGAAAAGTCTGATTAGCACATTTTATCCTGCAGTTCCCCGTGACTCACACAGCTTCTTTGTTCTGTTGCTAAGTGCTTTTCTCATTTAAACTGCTGCTAATTTTTGTCTTCAAATACAGGAATTTGTTACCAGAACTACTTTGTCCTAGTCAAAAATTCCTACAGACCCTCTAAACAGCAGACAGTCTGTCCTGTAACCCCATCCTTTTCTTCCAGCTGCAGGGTTTACTTTGAGTATGTTAGTATTTATGCACATTATCTAGAAAGGAAAGGATTCTGTAATAATAAAGACCTTCTTTGCAATGCAAATCCTTACATATATAAAGTAAAATCTGAAAATCACAGCTTGTTAATAGAATTTCTCACTACTGTGGGGCCAGTCACATGACCAATGCCATGGCATTCATTTCTTGTTCTCTGCTGATAATAAAGGATCACAGATTAGGCAGGGTCTCTGACAAGATTCTGGCTAACTGAGCAACCAGTGGTTAATTTTATATCCTTAGGGACATTTGGTTATTGAGTTCCAAGCTCCACCCACCTACAGCATTAATTGCAAGTGAATCACATTTTTGCTGCTGGATTCTTAATGGCAGAATTTGCCAAGATCATTGCAGCAAATCTGAATATGATAATATTCTTTGCAGTGGGTCCTTGGGTATGGCCATGGCAAAATTGGGTAAGTTAATCTAAGCTGTTGTTGTGTGGGCTTTTCTACCTTAAATAGTTGGATGGATTTCTTTGAACCTACACTGGTAGCACATCTACAAAATCAATTATAGTCACTCCAGACCAGCCATTTTCAGCCAGGGTTCCTCCAGAGGTATCTAGGGGTTCCTTGAGCTGTGCCAGGCCCAACACCACTTGGCATTGTCAGCAGCATGACTGCAAGGGTGACATTCTGACCACTACTGTAAGGTGGGAATTCTTTCCACTGATTATTATTATGCAGGATTTTTATAGCGCCAACAGTTTGCACAGCATTTTACAATATAAAGGGAGACAATACAGCAACAATACAAATCAATACAAGAGGGCTATGAGGGCGGTCCTCCTGCAAGCTTACAATTTTTAATATAATTATTACCAATGTAAAAGGCTTTTGCCCAATGCACCTTGATGGACTAATCTTGGCAGGGGTTCCTTGAGGCCTGAAAATTATTCAATTTAAAAGTATTCAAATTTTGGGAAAGGCTGCCCCAGACAATGTAAACTGATTACAACTGAGGCATGTCAATTTAAATGCCATATATCAAGCAACTGACAGAACCAATATTGCTTTTTGGTGCTCTATGTTTAATGCTGGACGTATAGGAGAGGTGGTGTCATGTGATGTGAACATATGAAGAACGAAAATGAAACATGACATGAAACATGAAAAACTTGAATTTTAATATGACCCACTGTGCATAGAATACAAATGACTAGACTGACACACCACACCAATGATCGCCGTGCTGCATGCCCCCGCGGGCGGGCGCGTGCTAGTGGCTTATCTTACGGGACGTCATATGACGTTTAGTTACGATAACGCAACCACTTTGCGCATGTCATATTGCTATATGGCGGGCGGGAAGTGGTTAAAAGCCCCTACAGGTCATTAGTTTAGCATTATGCAGGGGCTAGAATTATTGCTCTCACTCGTGTGCACGGTGATACATCACATGAGTAGGGCAGTCGCAGGCGCCAAAGCGCATGTATTTTTGTATGTGTATGTATGTGTGTGGGAGAGGGGGTGTACAGTATACAGATGTGTGTGTGGGGGGAGGGGGTATACAGTATAAAAGTGTGTGTGTGTGTGTGAGGGGTGTACAGTGTACAGATGTGTGTGTGTGGGGAGGGAGGGGGTATACAGTATACAGGTGTGTGTGGGGGACGGGGTGTACAGTATACAGGTGGGGGGTGTACAATACACCCCCCCTGGGCACACAGTATGCAGACAGCTGTGTAGGGGGGAGGCTGGGGTCCCCCTGGCAGTAGATCCTCTCACACACATGAGGCAGTCAGGCTGTGTGGAGAGGTGACTCATCGTCAGGCAGAGGATGATCAGTGTCAAGAGTACAGAGCCCCATCCCCGCAGATCACCTTCTGAGGAGTTACTGAGCGATCTGAGGGAACCGCAAACAAGGGGGAGAGGGAGGGGGTAACTCAGACTGAAGGAGGGGGATGGGAGGATGACAGGAAAGGCAGGGCGCGCAATCGCGATTCAGCTGGTCTCTGCATCGATGTTGAATCACGATGCATCGATGCAACTTTTATTTTAAACTGCCCTAGCGGCTGTGGCTGCACCCTGGGTGGCAGTGCATCCTAGGTGGCTGCCTAGTTTGCCTAGTGGTAGCCCCGGTCCTGATGTCCAGACAAAAACTTTTTTTCTTAGTGAAAAAACTTCTTCGAGAAGTGTTGTGATTTAACTGCTATCCAGGGCTTTGTTAGGCCCCTTTCACACTGGGCGTTTTTCAGGTGGTACATCGCTAAAAATAGCGCCTGTACACCGCCTGAAAAAAAACGGCCCCATTCACTCAAGTGTGAAAGCCAGCGGGCTTTCACACTGGATCGGTGCGCTAGCAAGACGGTAAAAAAAAGTCCTGCTAGCAGCATCTTTGGAGCGGTATAGGAGCAGTGTGTTCACTGCTCCTATACCGCTCCTACCCATTGATTTGAATGGGATACCGCGGTAATACCGACGCAAAGCGCCGCTACGGATTTTAACCCTTTTTCGGCCGCTCGCGGGGGTAAAACCTCCCCCGCGAGCGGCTGAATACCGCGGCTAAAACGACGGTAAAGCAGCGCTAAATATAGCGCTGCTTTACCGTTGCCGCGGCTCCCCCCAGTGTGAAAGGGGCCTTAGAGAGACTCTTCTTACTTTCTATCCCACTGACAATATTTTACCAGGCAGAACGTGAAGGGTATAAAAAAAAAATTTCCTCTCACTTCCTGTCTGGTAAAACCCTTATCACAGGAACAGAAAGTGAGGAAAATTTTCTCTAATGCCGTGTACACACGATCGGAAATGCCGCCAGAAAAAATTGCTTTTTGACGGAAAATGTGACTGTGTGTATGTTCCACCGGTCTTTTGCTGGAGGAATTCAAGCCAGCAAAAGATTGAGAGCATATTCTCTATTTTTCAGTCGGGAAAAATTCCTATCCGAAAATGCGACCGTCTGTATGCAATTTGTATGCGCAAAAAATCACGCATGCTCGGAAACAATTTGGCGCATGCTAGGAAGCATTGAACTTAATTTTCTCGGCTTGACGCAGTGTTGTACGTCACCGCGTTCTTGACGGTCGAAAGTTAAGAGAACTTTTGTGCGACCGCGTGTATGCAAGACAAGCTTGAGTGGAATTCCGTCGGAAAAAACATCCAAGATTTTTCAGACGGAAATTCCGCTCGTGTGTACGCGGAATAACAGAATCCCAGAAAGCAGTAAAGCTAGACATGGGCTCTAAGCTTTCTCCACTCTAAAACAAAAAAAAAGTATAGACATAAAATTGAATACACAACCTGTATAACTGTATACAGTATGCTGTATTCCTATTGTGGAATCTTTCACCACCCTGTATGGTAAGACCACACACATGCCTGTAGAACAGGATTTATTTTCTGCCTTGTGCCACCTGTAAGATAAATAATCTTATCTGCAGCACAAGGCCTGCATAGCAGAAGCTAGTGTTTTAAAAACAAACCCCATACATCAATCCAAGGAACGCATCTTATCACAATGCAACTCAACTCAAGCAAGCATGTGTTCTATGTTTGTCATCTTGAAAAAGCCAAACAAAACTTTTGAATAAGACTAAGCTATATGAGCTACTGGTGCGGCTTATTGTGTTACGTGTTTAAGCTGTCCATTAAATATTACATATTTATCTTGTTAATTGACAGTAAAACATCATCCAACACTTTTTAATAGTTTTATATTTTTTACTGCTGTATGTCTCCCTGTCAGGGGGATCCACCATTACTATTTGTCCTGGTAATAATTGGTGCTGGGACAGAGCCAATCTAAAATTTATAGGAAGGGTTTAGACCTGAGGGGCCTGGTATGGAATTTAGGGGGACCCCCACGCATTTTTTTTTTAAATTTTAGTTCGGGGTTCCCCTGTGGGAAAATCCCCATGCCGTTTTTATCAATGAACTGTTATGTGTATTGTCGGACCCGACAATTCATTGTAGCCGCAAGTAATTTTAAACACATTTTTTGCCTGTTCGCATGTTCTGGTGCGAACCGAACGGGGGGGGGGGGGGGTGTTCGGCTCATCTCTAGTCAAGAGTAAGTAATGCACAGAGTGGATGGATTAAGGAGTAGGTAACACACAGAGTGTAAGGCCCCTTTCACACTGGGGCGTTTTTCAGGCGGTACAGCGCTATAAATAGCGCCTGTATACCGCCTGAAAAAATCCGGCCCCATTCACTCCAGTGTGAAAGCCGGCGGGCTTTCACACTGGAGCGGTGCGCTAGCAGGACGGCAAAAAAAGTCCTGCTAGCAGCATCTTTGGAGCGGTATAGGAGCGGTGTATTCACCGCTCCATCTCGCTCCTTCCCATTGATTTGAATGGGAAACTGCGGCAATACCGCCGCAAAGCGACGCTACGGCGGCGCTTTGTGGGGGTCTTTAACCGCGGCCAAAACGACGGTAAAGCAGCGCTAAATATAGCACTGCTTTACCGTCACCGCGGCTCCTGCCCCAGTGTGAAAGGGGCCTAAGGGTCAGGAGTAGGTAACACACAGAGTACAAGGGTTTGTGTCGTGGAGAGTGTAGGGGTCAGGAGTATGTAACATCCAGAGTGCAGAGGCATGTGTGCTTAATGTGCAGAGTGCAGGGGTTTAGGAGTGCATGATATACAGTGTTCAGGGGTCAGGGTTGTGTAATGTTTACGCAAGAATGCATTACATGGCAACATATCTCTCCCTTCCCTTCAGTACTTATCTTCTTTCCACCCAGTATACATCTCCCCCCCCCCCCCCCCCCCCACCTCATTTGTTCTTAGCTTTTGACTCGCAATTAAGCGATAGCAAGAAAACTAGGCTTTTCAGACAGAGGTCAGCAATGGCGGTCAAGGTTATCCCTCTACTCATTGTGCTCTCTGGCACTATGAGGATTCTCAATGTTAACACCTTTGTACGCAGCTCCCAGCCCAACCCCTCCATATACCAAATGGAATGCTGTTGTATAGGGGACTTTGAGAGGCTGATATAAAGCCAGAAATCAAGTAATTACACCTGTTGAATTTACAAAATACATTTAATGATTTATTAATATATACTGTACATAGATGCATTAATTTGTGTTTTTTGTATTTGTATGCAGTTTAGCCTTAGGTACAGTACACATAATTAGATTTAAAAAAAAGTGCCTCAATATTAAAACACTACAAGTAAAAGAACAGTACATAAACATTTTACATAATTGACCCATTTACATGATTCAGTGAAGTCTACTGAGGTACAAAATTGGCTTAAACTGTGCATCTAATTTGTTCTCTGACCTACTTGCTGGGGCTCCAGTTTAATATTAGTGTTTATGGAGACAAAATAGATGCTAATTCAACAATTCAATTATACAGTTGGATACAATCGTGCTGTAACATTCATGTTGGTGTTTTGTATGTAATAAAACTGCATATCATAAACAATTGGTTTATGCTTATTTTTACCTCTTTTTCCTCTTACAATTAATATTGAGAATTCCGGAAGCCTAATAATATTGCATCTTTCCTAAATATTCCTCTAATATTCTTCTAATTTTCTGTCTTTTTTAAATAGCAATTGGCAGTTGCTAACTTTTTTCACCCTTTTTTTCTGTATGTTTGCCTTACGAGAAACTTGATGAGTCAGTTCCATTAAATCACATAGCTTGTTTTTCTCAGAAGAAGCTTTTGATGCTGCTTTGTAGGTGGTCTAAGTAAATGTGTAAATTGGAAAACACATGCATTTACTTTCACCCAGTGTGACGGATATTTTAAAGTGTGTCCAAACCCAATAAGATACAAAAGTAGCACTCTTAATGTTTTTATTATAGTCACTGTGTCTATGGAATTGAAGTAGACCCTTCCTCTAGCTCACTCTTGGCCCTCAACTTTTAAAATATCATGGCCATAAGGTATTCGCCCCCTTGTCCCCTGTTATCTTCCCACAAGTTTGCTTTCAATGACTACTTGTGTTTATTTTCCAAGTACTAACTAGTATCACACCATTTATGTGGCACATTTTTTTTCTCATATTACCTTATATTAAATAAAATTTTCATGATCCAAAGTAAACAAAACCTAAGGCTTATACTTACCTTTCCAGGGCCTGTGTCTTCAAACTCTTGGATGATACCTGGTCACTGTGGGTAAAGCCACAATATCTACTGTATTTTGTAATAAAAAAAATAAAATTAGGTAAAACCAAAGGTATATATACAATTATGGATATGCCTAAACTAAAAAATTCCATAAATGTCTAAATCGAGGTAGAGGGAGTGTTATTTCAGAAAAAGCATAGAGAGAAGATGTAAAAGAGAGACTATATACCATTATACACCGAATGTATGTTCACCTTCTGTCATGTAATATAATATGTACCTACTAGTCCATTCATTTTGACTGTTAGTAAACACTGGACTATGTAACTTACTGAGGCTGCATTCACACCTGAGCGTATCGTCTTTGAGCGCTTTTACAGTGTTCTTTTGCGCGTTCTCCAGCGGCCCACGATTGCGAGGAGGAGAGGCAGAATGGGGAGATGTAAACAAGGCATTTTCCTGTTCTGCCTAGCAACATGACAGGGATCTACTGCTCCCAGTGAGGGAACACGTTTAACCCCTTGATCTCCCCCTAGTGTTTAACTCCTTCCCTGCCAGTGACATTTATATAGTAATCCGTGGCTATTTTTAGCTCTGATCGCTGTATAGATGTCAATGGTCCCAAAATAGTGTCAAAAGTGTCTGATCTGTCTGCCGCAATGTTGCAGTCACGATAAAAAAAAAATCGCAGATTGCCGCCATTACTAGTAAAAAAAAAAAAATTATAATAAAAATGCCATAAATCTATCCCCTTAAATCTATCCCCTATTTTGTAGACGCTATAACTTTTGCACAAACCAATCAATATACATTGATTGCGATTTTTTTTTTTTTAACAAAAATATGTAGAAGAATACATATCAGCCTAAACTGTGGAAGAAATTCGTTTTTTTTATATATTTTTGGGGGATAATTATTATAGCAAAAAGTAAAAAATATTACTTTTTTTTTCAAAATTGTCACTCTTTTTTTGTTTATAGCGCAAAAAATAAAAACCACAAAGGTGATCAAATACCACCAAAAGAAAGCTCTATTTGTGGGGAAAAAAAGGACGTCAATTTTGTTTGGGTACAACGTTGCAACGACCGCGCAATTGTCAGTTAAAGCGACGCAGTGCTGAATCACAAAAAAAAGCTCTGGTCAGGAAGGGGGTAAATCCTTCCGGGGCCGAAGTGGTTAATTATTATTATTATTAATTTATTTTTATTTATTTTCATTAAGGGTAAGAGGTTAGAGGTTATAGCTAGGATTAGGAGTTGGTTTTAGGATTAGGGTGTCAATCTACCTTGCTTTGAGGCCGAATTGACGAGAGGGCTCTGGTCCGAGCAACCCCTGAATGTGGTGACAAAGGTACAAGGCTCAAAGAAGTAAAGGTGCCAGTAGCTTGAAAGCAGGTGACTGCCAGAGTCAGGGACATAGTCAAGGTGAGCCAGGGTCATACATGGTAAGACAACATGGTGGCCAAGAGGCGCCTACATGACAGTGCACACTGGATATTAGCCTGAGCTCATCTGTGTGCTGGTACACATGCATGAGCATTAGCTATATAGGAATAAGCAGTAGCTGCACTAGCTTCCTGACATAGGGTTATTTATTTTGTTAGGATTAGGGTGTTAATACTATTAGTACTACTACTACTAATAATTAATAATAATTAAATGTAAAATAAACACACAAATAAATAAATAATAAATTCAATAAGTGAATACTAAGTAATAGTAAATAAATAATTAAAGAGGGAGTCCGGCGAATTTTTTTTAAAAAAAAAATCAGCTGCTGACTTTTAAAATAAGGACACTCACCTGTCCCAGGGTCCAGCGAAGTCGGCACCCGAGGCCGAACTGTCCCTTGGTCCTCGGATGCTGCCGCCGCCATCTTGGGTATGGGAATCAGGAAATGAAGCCTTGCGGCTTCACTTCCCGGTTCCCTACTGCGCATGCGCGAGTCGCTGGGACCCGTGTGTGCCTCAGCAGACAGCGCGGCGGGACAGAAGGAGGCGTAGACTCCCGTGTCTTAGACAGGTATCTGCACCCCCCTCCCCCTGAAAGGTGCCAAATGTGACACCGGAGGGGGGGGAGGGTTCCGAAAAGCGGAGGTTCAATTTTTGTGTGATCCTCCACTTTAACTCCTAACCTTAACCCTTAAAAAAATAAAATAATAATAAAAATTAACTAAATACCCTAACACAAAATAAATAAATAAATTGCTATTATTATTATTATTATTTTTTCTGGGTGTTTATTATTATTAATAATAATTTTATATTTTTTAAGGTTAGGGGTTCATTATAATTTATTTATGTATATGATTAATTTATTTTATTTATTTATGATGATTTTTAGTTGATTTTGAGTTTATTTTACATGTATTTATTCATATATTATTGCTATTATATGTTTTATATTTTTTTAATTTGAGCAGAAAATCGTGCACAAATGCGTGACAAAATGCGCAAATGGTGTATTTCTATTAATTTCTATGGGAATAAAAACGTGTCAAAAATGCTCAAATCTGCCCGATCAGGCGTTTGGCTTCAGGCGACTTGGAGTGGAGATGTGAACCATCTCCATAGAGAATAATTTAAAAAAAATTCTCCTCCAGCGTTTTGCAGCTTCAAGCTCCAAAACGCTGAAGTGTGAATGAGGCCTTGGTGTGTACTTTCAGTCTGTCTAAAGTGTTTGTCCTCCCCTAAATACTTCAATGAAAAACAGTAAAAAGGAGTGGAGATAGGGAAAGGGGAGGAAGGGTAAAAAAGAAAGAATGGGGGAGGAGGATGTAATGAAGTAGTGGAGGGGGATTGAGATTTTAGAATTTAGCAGTGTGTAGTCTGGGAATTTGTTAGCTAATACATCCTGTAGGGACATACAAGCCAGTGGGAGGAACCACAATGTGCGGCAACAGGAGCAGGTATTCCACTCATTCAGAAGTATGGGAAATCTGCAGAAGCCAGGGATCAGCAAAGCAGTGTTAGAAAACCCACTTCAGCTCCAGGCCTTTTTCTGACACTTTTGTTTACATGTAAAATCTGTATTTTTTGTTAGAAAGTTAGATAGAACCCCCAAATATATATATATATATATATATATATATATATGTATATATATATGTATATATATATATATATATATTAATGCTGGGGTCCTAGAGAATAAATTGATGAGTATTGCAATTTTTTATGTCACAAGGTATTTGCGCAGCAGTTTTTCCAACATAATTGTTTTGGGATAATACAATACATACCCCAATGATGCCCATGATCTGATGTTCGCGGCGATACCTCATATGTGTGGGATGATTGCTGTTGCGTGCATGTGGGACAGACAAGCACGTTCACCTTTGCGCACGGGTGAACAGGGGCACTTTACTTATTTTTTCTTTATTTTTTTCTTTCTACACTGTTGATTCCAATTTTTTTTATCACTTATTGCTGTCACAAGAAATGTAAATATCCTTTGTGACAGTAATAGGCATCTGACAGGTACTCTTTATGAAGAGATCTGGGGTCTATAAGACCCCAAATCCCTCCTCTGCCCTTTAAAGCATTCAAAACACCAAGATTTGTGTTTTTGAATGCTTTACATTTTTCAAAAATGGTGCCGTTGATATCCGGGTAAACCGGAAATGTCAGGTCATCGCTTCCAGGCTACCATAGCCCAGATGCGATAAAAGTCAATCCTGGAGGCGGCGCATGCGCGAGAGCCCCAAGATGGCCGCTTAAGCCGGGAGCTCCGCGATACACTGAGCAATTAGCGCCCGCAGATCGCCACCCAGCGCTGCACAAAGGACTACAGACCGCTGACCGGGACCTCCGCCACCCAGTGACCTCCCCCAACCGCTTTTCTGGCCTCCCGAACCGGCCGTAGAGCCCCACACAGACGCGGCTGTACACACAGGTTGTACCAAGATGGCCACCAGACTTTTCTAGGCCACGAGGGGGTTCTTCTCTTACTCAGACGACAGCAGGAGGGCACACTACAAGGTACCCCACACCCCCACTTCTGTAGGAGTCACCCTACATGCAGAAAATTGGGGTCAGAAGGAGCCTACAGCAGGAATTCTCTGCCGCCTCACAACTCGGGTGTCCCAAGATGGCCGCCACGGCTGCTGCAGCCCCTCAGCCCTCTCATTCCAACCTGGAATCTACACCAGATCACAAATCTGTAATTGCCCCTGCTTTCTACTATTCACCCCAGGGACACATGGCTTCGGAAACTCATGCCCAGACTCCCTCCCCAGCTTCCACAGAGTCCCTGCTCAGCCACTCTTTTGGGGATCAGGCCTTATTGCCGGAAGTCCCACAAGGCATGACAGCCTCTGGCCCTCATGGCCCCATCTCACAACTTCCCCAGATCACAGTGGATGATCTGTTCCTCAAGTTCTCGACACTTCTAACTGCTAATGCGGCTGCCATTACGGGAGGGATCAAAGCGGACCTACAGAACATTGGCTCCAGGATGGACGCCATTGAAGATAAACTAGAACAGACAACTGCAGTATCCCACCAGAATTCAGACCTAATCCAAACACTGCAAGACCAGCTGGACACTGCGTTTTCACATATTGACGACTTGGAAAATAGGTCTAGGAGACTAAACTTTAGAATTTTAGAAGAGGAGGTCTGTCTGAAGCGATCACTGACGTTGCAACCGCCACATAAGACTTGATTAGGTCGCTCGTGCCGAACATTGCACCGGCCCGCCTTGAGTTGGACAGGGTACACAGAGCCTTAGGCCCCCCAGGAAGGACGGATCTCCCAGGGACATCATTGCCAAGCCGCTTTACTACGCTGTGAAGGAGTCCGTGATTAAACATGCCCAGGCTCTCCCCCAGGTCACCTGCCAAGGTCACCCCGTCCAGATATTTGCAGACCTCTCCCCCTCTACCATTCAACGGAGAAGAGCTCTAAAGCCTCTTTTGACGGCTATGGTCCAGAAGGACATTTAGTACAAATGGGCCTTCCCATTTGCGGTTAAGTTCGCCCACAAAGGCCAGCAACATTCCTTTTCCACCTTCATCTCGGGAGAAAAACTACTCCTCAATCTGAAAATGATCTCACAGGAAATGTAAACGGAAGCCTTTTCATCCCTCCCAGGTGCCAACAAACGCCCTCTGAATCCCCTATGGAACAAGTCCAAGTCCAGAAGATCATCTCACACCGGCCCTATCTGAACTGGATTTTCATCTGATGCCTAAAACTGGTTTTCACCCCAGACACTGGACCCGGTTCTTTAATAATTTCAGGTCTGCAGGCCAGGTTGTTACCCTACAATTAGGGAAAGGTTTCACCTGTATCTCCCTCTAACTGAGGGAGATACAGGGCTCCCCTATGGTCTACCTTGTCTCCCCTGAGGACCTATCTCCTCCCCCTCTTTTTGTTTTTTTTTTCTTTATTTTTTTTTATCTCTCCCCTCTCACTCCTGGGAAGGGGGACTTTGAGTTTTAATGTATTTGGGGCTTGGCGAGCCCTACGGGTGGTATGTTTAGTTACCAGTTATCACAACCTGCTTTCTCATGACTGTTTATTGACTGTTCAGCTAATAGTATAGTAGGTTTTAGGGCGCGGTGTGGTTCACATGCGCCTCCTCCTATTCCTTTGACTACTTCGGTTGCCGGGGGAGTAGGACGTCCAACCATCGTGGTTGGTATTTGGTTCTTACCTCGCATCTCACGAATTTACAGTGAGATGACCATTGAGGACTTTGCTCTCCCCTGGGCCTTCTCTCGCCTGGGCGGGAGTAAACTCCTTTATCTTTGTTTTTTCTATTTTTCTCCCTCTCTCCTCTCCCCCTTTCTGGAGCACCACTCACCCGTTTTCTATTTTTCAGACCCACCACACGGCGGGATGCGACAGACGAATGCTACCAGCAGAAATGGTCTAACAAACTTCCAAATTTCATTTCTACACAAACATGAAAAGAGGGTAAGTGATGCGGGTTCGGGCAGCTCCTCCTCCTCTCGGGTCCATGGCTGATCGCACCCGTAATGTTTGGAGGGTAGCCACCCATAATGTACAGGGATTGAATTCGCTCCTCAAACGAAAAAAGGTTTTTAATACAAATAAGTCGTCAAAATTGGACATCGTCCTTCTGCAAGAAACCTATTTCCCCATTGGATATAGCCCTAAATTTATCCATTCTCATTTTCCTAAATTTTACATGGCCAATGTGGAAAATAAAACCAAAGGGGTGGCAGTGGCTATAGCGAAGACATGTAACTTCACTTGGATCTCTGATAAGAAAGACCCCGGGGGTAGGTACATATTAGTCAAAGGCACAATAGATGGTCAGCTATACTCCATAATCTCCTACTACTCTCCTAATAAGGGGCAAGCAGCCTTTTTCAGATGCCTCCTTCAAACCCTAACCCCACTGCTTGAGGGTACGGTCATATTTGGGGGGGACTTCAATGTGGCCTTTGACCAAGGCCTAGACAAGTCTAGACCCCTGAATGCACAGCTTACCCGCCCTTCCAACGAAAGCCTCAAAATAGCAAAACTGATACATGCACAGGGGTTGGCAGACGTCTGGAGGGAGCTGAACCCCAAAAGAAGAGACTACACCCATTTTTCCAACCCACACAACACCTACGCCAGGATAGATCATATCCTAGTCCGATCCCAAACAATCCTACTCATTTTGAAATCTCACATTATTGATTCTAGCTTGTTTGATCACACTATGGTGGTTATGACTCTCCAATCCCACTACAACAGACCGGATCAGAGACAATGGAGACTCAACAAGTCCATTCTCCCTGATCCTATCCGAGTAACAATGTTGAAAAAATCTATTGAGGAATATTTTACTTTCAATGATCAAGGGAATATCTCAGCAGAAACGCTTTGGGCAGCTCATAAAGCCTTCATTAGAGGGGAAATCATCAGACTTGCTTCCACCATCAAGAGGGAACGGGAAGCAGACATCAAAAGGCTAGAAAATGAATACACTAAACTCAGGGCACAGCACAAACTAAATCCCTCCCACTCCTTGATTCCTCAACTGGACAAGGCCAGGTTGGAACTCAACCTGGTTCTAACAGCTAAAGCCGAAAAACAAATCCGCTGGTCTCAAAACCGGTTTTACGCGCAAGGAGACAAGATGGACTCCATGCTGGCTTCCAAATTGACACCCAGATTAAAAACGCACACAATGCCGAAAATACAAATCCCAGGCCAAGGCACCACAGCTAATCCCTCCAAGATCATGGACTCATTTTATGAGTTCTACAACAAACTTTACTCACCGAATCCCCCCTCGACTGACTTCACCATAAATGCTTTTCTTGACAATCTCCCCATTCCAAAACTCTCCACAGAACACAAAGACAGCCTAGAAGCCCCTTTCACAGAAGGGGAAGTTTTAGAAGCAATAAAAACCCTAAAGACTGGCTCTGCCCCTGGGCCAGATGGTCTATCGAACCCTTACTACAAAACGTTTGCAGACATCTTGGCCCTTGGCCCCATACTTATCTAAATTCTTTAACTACACAACTAAAGGTAACCCACTTGATCCTCAGCTTAATGATGCATTTATCGCAGTTATCCCAAAACCAGACAAAAATCCGGAAGAAGTTGGGAACTACCGCCCCATCTCCTTAATTAACTGCGATGTCAAGATCCTGACCAAAATTATCGCCAACCGCATTGCGGTTTTCATTAATACTTACATCCATAAGGATCAAGTGGGTTTCATTCCGGGCAGACAAGGCCCAGACCAGATATGGAGGACAATTGATGTAATCTCTATTCTCCAAACTAATTGGGATGGTGGCCCCAAACAATCGGGAATGCTCCTATCATTAGACCTACAAAGGCCTTTGATTCCGTCTCCTGGCCCTACATCTTCACCATATTAAAGCGATGGGGTTTTGGTCAACGTTTTATGGGCCTCATACAGGCACTTTACTCCACTCCCTCCGCAAAGGTTCGGATTCAAGGCTTCTACTCTAAACCCATATCGATAAGACAGGGGACCAGACAAGGTTGCCCACTATGGCCACTAATCTTTGCGATAGCAATAGAGACGCTCGCCATAGCGATTCGTCAAAACCCAGACATCAAAGGTGTCTCCTGTGGTCCCCAAACTCATAAATGTGGCCTCTTTGCAGACGACATTATGCTCTTCATGACCTCTACCATGACCACTCTTCCCAATCTATGTTCTTTGCTAGGTACCTTTTCTAAGATGTCAGGCCTTTAGGTAAACTATTCCAAATCGCAAGCCCTCAATGTTTCCCTGGACTCCCCTACAGTAGATCTCCTGAAACAGTCCTTTCATTTTCAATGGAGTGAATCCTCCATCAGATACTTGGGTGTTAACCTCACAGCTAAGGTTGAAAGCCTGTACAGCCACAACTATCCTCCCATGTACCGTAAATTAGAAACGGACCTGCGCAACTGGGCACAACATACCATTTCCTGGCTAGGAAAGATAAATGCCATTAAGATGACATTACTCCCCAGGTTACTATATCTCTTTCGATCCCTCCCCATTCCCATTCGGAAAGACCACATCAAATCCTTCCAAAGCAAGCTACAAAAGTTCGTTTAGGGCAAGGCAGGGTATAGATTAGCCCAAGGAATCCTTTATGCGCACAGGAAAAAAGGGGGCTTGGGACTCCCTCATCTATATAAATATTATCAAGCGACCAGGCTTGCCCAAATATCAATAGTTTACTCCAAATTTGAGAAGCCAGATTGGATCCAACTAGAAAAACATGCAGTTCCCAACTTTACTCTGGACTTCTTATTGTGGACCCCTCAGAAGAATAGACCCCCGATTCTTATCCCACTCCTTCGCCCTATGGGACTCTTTACGTTCTTCAGCTTCACTTGTCTCAGCATACAAACCCTTGACCCACATATTTAACAACCCACAATTCCCCCCAGGCAGAAACGTCCTAGCCTTTAAATGGTGGATTGATAAAGGCCTCTATAGAATAGGGCATTTCTTTACAGCTGCAGGACCGCTTACTCTTAACTACTGCATTAAAAGACTAGACCTCCCCAACTCTGAACTATTTTGGGTTCCATCAAATTCACCATTTTCTGCAATCCCTATGTAAAGACAATTCTACCCCACCAGCATTCACGGATTACGAAATATGGTGTGGTCAGGCCATGGACCAGAGGGGGGGGATCTCCACAGTCTACGCATCACTTACCGCTCCTGTCTCCAAGATGTCCTTCATGGTTGCCTGGGAAACAGACTTTAATTTCCTCTGGACCAAAGGGAAATGGCATTCTGCTTGCAATTCAGGGGAATTCTTAACACCACACTGATGGAAGCGGGCCTAAAGGTAATGACCAGATGGTATTACACACCTTCCAGAATTGCCTCAATGTTTCCTGCTGCCAGCCCCCTATGCTTCCGAGGATGCCAGCTTTTAGGTACAATGTCACATATATGGTGGGAATGCCCGAAGATTCGCTCCTTCTGGCAAAAAATCTTCAATATGATTGATAAATTGGTTGGCTCTTCTGTCCCCAGGTCCCCCTTGGTGGCCCTCCTACATGACTCAATCCCACACATATCTAAGCCCTCTAATAGACTGGTACAGTTTGTGCTTTTAGGAGCTAAGCTCACGATTGCTAGGGCCTGGAAAACACCGGCATTTCTCTCTCAATGGCTAAAAGGAAAATTTTGTGGGTAATGTCTCAGGAAAAACTGACCAGTCTGTTACAGGACACACCTGACAAATTTGAAGCCACCTGGGAACCGTGGGCCCGACTAATGGGATTATCTAACTTTCCCTTTGTGTTATACACGTGAATCTTTTCTTGGTGGTGCTCCTTTCCCTCTTCTATTTCACCCCCTTCTCTTTCCCTTTCTATACCTTTGTCTACTTTTCTCTTTCCTTTGTACCTATGTTAATTCATTACGGACATAGTTCAGGTCAGTGTATCTCAAGATTGCTGTTGAGGTAAAGGTGCTCCTGATTAGCTCAGGTGAAAATGGCCGGTTCTCAGACAGAAGACTGCACGGTGTTTGGTCTGATGCCTGACACCCGATCACGATTCCCTTGTTCTTGGAGTTAGAGAAGCTGCGCATTGCTAGTAGGGTTTGGCACGGCCCTCTCTGACACAGTTTGATCCCCATGGGGGTGTTGGAGAGTGCAGGGGCCGAAGCTAAACAGCTCAATCTCCTTTCTCAGCCTACTGGCAACCAGTCAAGATTAGAACCTAGACCACGATACCTAATATACGAACAAATCGTGATCACTCTTCACATGGCCTAGTAATTGTGTCACCTTTATTATCACCTTAAGTTTGTCATTTTGTTTGGTATACTGTAACTCTATATGTTCGATTGTACTTATGTTTATTCTAAATAAAAAATTCTTGAAAGTAAAAAAAAAAAAGTACGGGTGTCCGCCTGTCAGGTTCGCCAGTGGGACGTGAGAACCTGAGCAAGACGTTGAAGGTGGCGGGAGGAGGGGTTGTCCTCTCCCGCTGCTTGTAATAGCAATCAGGCAGATAGTTAGCCACTCCAATTGCTATTCCAAGAGAGCCACCCACCATCTCTAAAAGATGGTACCGGGATGATGCCTGCGGCTGCAGGCTGGACACAGCCAATGACTGATCAGTGTACTGGCTCGCTGATGGTACCATGTGACTGATGTGAACAATCACGGCAGGTCACATGACAGTTGTAAACAATGGCTGGCTTCCTTTCATGCCATCCATTGTGTACAATTGTGTTGCTAGCTGTGATAGGGCGGCACGGTGGTGTAGTGGTTAGCACTCTCACCTAGCAGTAAGAAGGGTCGCTGGTTCGAATCCCAACCACGACACTACCTGCCTGGAGTTTGCATGTTCTCCCTGTGCCTGCGTGGGTTTCCTCCGGGTACTCCGGTTTCCTCCCACAATCCAAAGACATGCAGGTAGGTTAATTGGCTTCTGTCCAAAAAATTGGCCTTAGTATATGGATGGAGACCTTGGATTGTGGGCTCCTTGAGGGTAGGGACCAATGTGAGTGTGCAATGTGCAGGGATAGGGACAATTGTAGACACTCACACAGGTTGAACTGGATGGACTGATGTCTTTATTCAACCTTACTAACTATGAAACTATTGGTCAGTGTGATCATATGGTACAGACAGGGCCAATCACAGCCCATCTGTACCATGTGATTAGCTCTGGCCAATCACAGCTAATCAAAACAAAACAAACAGAATGAATTTGTTTCATTCAGTAACATGCTTTCATATAGTAATGTATACTGCTATAGCGCAATGCACTGATATAAGCAATCAGAATTTGTAAAAAAAAATTAAAAATACTGATTACTTCCCCAGAGTTATAAAATGTTACTATGGTAACATTATATTGCTCTGATCACAGTGTGTTAAAAAATAAATAGATAAAAAATAAAAAATAATAGATAAAAAATTATTTATTTATTTTTTCGTACTGCCACTAGTCTGTGTCCCTGATCTGAAGTGGTTAAAGTACACATCTAAAGCGCAAAAAAATATAGAATGAAATATATTTTACATTTTAGAGAGTATATTATTTATTAGATATACTGAAATTCCTATTTGTGTCTTTTTCATGGCACTTTATAATTATGATCAACAGTAGAAAAATATTAGATTAATGGTATGAACATAAATGTACATAAGAAAATGTTATATAAAAACAAGTTATTTGAGGCAAGGTTCATAGATAAGAGAAAATTTATCATATTCAGTATAATTTTCCCACGGCTATGGGATTATCTTGGGTGCAGGGAAGTTTCCAACTTACTTGACTTCATTTTAGATTTAGCATCCTTATCTCGCATGAAAGTTATTTTTCAGCTAATACTTTTAAGCTCTGCCTTAATATACATGTTAACTTTCAATGTGGAATGTAATTGTAAATTATTGGATGCCTCATGGGTAATTTATTTGATCAACCACCAAGGAGTAAAACCATACTTTCTAAATAGTGCTAGAGGAAATAATCTGTAATAATTAAGATGCAGAGTTTCAGGATCATATTTCACAGAGATAGCTTAATGTCTCTGCATAGAACTCATCATAGTGATTTATTGTTAGTGCCCCTTGTTTTTATTAGAAGAGAATAGAACACAGCGTTTGTTGACAAATAGGTAACAAACAGCCTATATAGAATTTGTAAGATAGCTATAGACTTTAGATGGATGGAGGTTGGACATTAAGGTAATTTTGCAAAGGGCTCTTCCCCATGATTTGTGAAGGAAGAAGGAAAGGAATCGCCACGAAGTGCAGTATCGCAAGGGGGATTTAATTCCAAAGATTAAAAACACTTACAGGATAAAACAGAATAAATCACCTTTCACATCAATGTTGATGTCCACCATCAATCCTCTGTTCTGCAGGCGCCACCGGTAGCTGGTCCACGGTGGATGAATGTTGGGAGAATGGACCCTCTGTAGCAGACAGGGAGTGCACACTGACCTACGCTGCACACTTGGGCGGACATGACGTCACCAAGGAGGAAGAGAAGGCTGGACTGATGGGGATGACAGGCAAGCCACTGCTCCTTCAAAGCCCAACATTCATCCACCATGGACCAGCTTCCGGCGGCACCCTGCAGGACAGAGGATTAATGGCGGACATCAACATTGATGTGAAAGATGATTTATTCTGTTTTATACTGTAAGTGTTTTTAATCTTTGGAATTAAGTCCCCCTTGTGATACTGCACTTAGTGGCGCCTCCCTTCCTTCTTCCTTCTTGTATCCAACAGAGCTGCCAATACTCTGAGGAAAGAAGCCTGAAGTGATTCACGCACAGCCCTTTTTCTACCTCATCCCTAAGATTATCATAACTCCCAGTGCTCCAGTCCCACATGAACTAGTTACTGTTGCTGGCATGCATCCCCTGCGCCTGAACTTTTATGCCGCGTACACACTATTGGAAATGCCGCCAGCAAAAGACCGGTGTGGTCTTTTGGTCGGAAAATGCGACTGCGTGTATGCTCCATCAGACTTTTGCTGGCGGCATTTCCGCCAGCAAAAGATTGAGAGCAGGTTCTCTATTTTTCGGTCGGAAAAAGTTCCTAATGTGTATGCAATTCTGACGTGCAAAAAATCACGCATGCTCAGATTCAAGTATGAGACGGAAGTGCTTATTCTGGTAGAACTACCGTTTGTAATGGAGGTAGCACATTCGTCACGCTGAAATGTTTTAAATAGCTTAACCACTTAAGCCCAGGACCAATTTGCAGCCAAAGGATTTCACAACAGGAGAGTGTTGTTACTGTAGGAAGTGCATATCAAATGGTTCTATTGGCAGGATCAACTAAATCTTACTGCTATTTAGATAAAAAAAAATACAAGTCTTAGCGCAACCTACATCACATTTATGATTTTATGGCTTGAGCCTAATTCTAACTTAATCAATGCCAAAGGTACACTAGACATGGTGTCTGCAGAACATACAGATCAGCTAAAATCCAATCCATTCCTGCAGGCATCAGATAAGTATTATATCTATAGATGCATTCAAATCAATAAAAAGAGTGGATAATATTAACTCATAATTCCACTTAAAAAAGTGTGTAGTCGGAGAGTTGACTTCTCGAACAAAAAGTCCTAAAAGCTGAAAGTTTTGATTCCAATATCTAATCAACATGATTGCTCTACTGCATGGCCTTTGGTAGACATCAATAGCATGAGCTCTCACAATAGGGTTCTGCACATAAATCCCGAGGCTACATTCACACAGCTGGGCTTTTTCAGGCATTTTTCCAAGCGTTTTTTTCAGGCGTATTTGAGCATTTTTTTTAGCAGATTTGCAAATGTTATCGGCATTTTTTCAGGAATTTTTATGTAGACATTTTTGCTGTGGACAATTGAAACCTGTGTAAGGTGTAGAGTGGTGATAGAAAAGAAGAGGGGAGCTGCTGTTTGAGCGATAGGCGTTTTGGTACAGGCAACAAAACGCTCAAATGTGAACAGGGGCCATTGAAATGAATGAGATTTTGCTTGTTAAGTGTTTGAGTGTCGAGCATCGAGCTGAAACACGCTCAAGTGTGATCGGGGTCTTGTAAATGTGTACCACACATTGGGAGACACTTATCTGGATTATACAGTAGGTTGTTGAGGCTAAATATGTCCATACACATACTGTACATATTATCTGAATTATCTGCAGAAAAATCTCATTTAGGAACTTTCTTATTTAGCAAGTGTGCCTGTATGAACTTCCCACAACACTTCTGCTTGATAGTTATCAATCTGGATATTATTCTTGTAGGATGTAAAATCCTGTTTATGAGTACATGTAGAATTGTACAGGCTTTCTTTCCCTGAATAATGCGTATGCTCAGTATTGATGTGGCATGGCCAGACTGTATAGCTTTGACCAAATGTCGGTTGTGTGTGATCAGGTCTCACAGTTCATGACAGGATTTTCCGACAACATGGTCCGATCGGACATTTTCCGTCTGATTTTCCGACCGTGTGTACAGGGCAAAAGAGGCAGCTGAGCACTGGGAGCCACGCTGTTATAGATACAGATAAGTATATTTTTTTTACCTAACACAGGCACAGGGACATTTATTGGTTTATTACAGTGCAGATGTGATGTTTTTATATAGGTCTACAACCACTTTAAAGTGGAGTTCCACCCACTCTTGAGAGGTGGTCTTAAATGAAAGACCACCTCTCCACCCCTCATGTTTTGATATTAAAAATTTATTTTTTTCTTCTATAGCACCTTTTTATTAAGTACATAGTGTACTTCCGATCCATCCAGTCCACGGGGCAGGTTGTCATATCCTTTTGTGCAGCGAGCCCCCCGCTGTCTTCTGGGACCTGTGTGTGTCCCAGAAGACAAGGTGGCCATTTACAAAGCGCCACGCGACTCGTGCATGCGCAGTAGGAAACGGGCAGTGAAGCCCCAAGGCTTCCACTGACGGTTTCCCTTAGTTAGAATGGCGGTGCCTGCACCTGATCCAATGGACGGATCGGCCTTGGGAAGCTTACATCGCAGGCTCCCTGGACAGGTAAGTGTCCTTATTAAAAGTAAACAGCTACAGTGTTTGTAGCTGCTGACTTTAAAAAAAAGTCCAGCATTTGGCTCAGCCTGCTCTTCTGCCTAAACATATTCTGATGTCACAATTCCAGAGTTTGGCAACATCTCATTCTGCTACTAAGTCTTAAGCCCCATACACACGGTCGGACTTTTTCATCAATTTGGTCCGATCGGACAAGGTTGTTGAAAAATCAGACCGTGTGTATGCACCATCGGACAGTGTTCGTCGGTTTGTCCGTCGGACAAAGTCTTATCTCCTGCTGGAAAGATTTCCCGTCAACCCGGTCCGATCACACCAAATCCGAGCGTGTGTACGCTTGTCCGACCGGACAAAGTGCTACGCATGCTCAGATCACATTACAAGACCAAAGCTATTGGCTACTAGCCTCTACGTAGTCCCGTCGTAGGCAACAAACGTCACCACGTTCAGAATGATCGGATTTTCCGACAACTTTGTCCGATCGTGTGTACGCAAAACCAACATCAGACAAAGTATGACGGACATGGTCCGACGGACCTGGTCCACGGATTGTCCGCGCGTGTGTATGGGGCTTTACATTGCAGTAACATATATATTAGTATACAGTGGCAGCCTGTCCATAAGGGGGCGCATGGGCGAGAGGGAAACCGGAAGTGACGCCAGAAGCTCAGTGGAACGCTCCGTGGAGCACCATGCTTGGTGATCGCAGTCCACTCAGCTGTATGACTATTCGCTTTCCTAACACTGAACTGCCTCTCCGCCAATCAGGTGCTCGGGTCTGTTACCTGTCACCTGATTGGATGACGGACCCCACTCGTCGCCGTCACCCGCTGCCCCACAGACACAGGGTAAGTGGCGGGCAGACAGCGAGCGGGCGGTAGCACACCGACAACATTTAATGGGCATACTGGCAGCATTTCATGGGCACACTGGCAGCCTATGATGGCAGTTGGGCACACTGGCAGCATATGATGGGCACACTGGCAGCGTTTGGCACAGTAGCTGCATTTGATGGCACAGTGGCAGCGT
The DNA here is from genome assembly GCA_028564925.1 of Lithobates sylvaticus. NCBI lineage: Eukaryota > Metazoa > Chordata > Amphibia > Anura > Ranidae > Lithobates > Lithobates sylvaticus. Next base: position 463,387,336 of record CM053026.1, on the reverse strand, counting down.
TTGGCTCCATAGGTACGTTTGATGGCACAGTGGCTACAATTGATGATTTTTTCTTCAAAATATTTCCAGTTTGTTTGCGCCCCCCAAAAAAAATTTGGAGCACCAGTCGCCACTGAGTATACATAATATTGTATTTCTTTTTTGGGAAGCTTTCTGTAGAGAGGACTATGTACAGAACTGCTGCAAGATGAGGCACATGAGAAGACAAAGTGAAATGGAAGAAAAGTATTTCTGGCTTGTATGTACTGTACTCCAGAAAAAAAATGTTATGACATTTTTAAATTTGAAATTACTTTGAAGTCAGTGCTTTCCTTAAAGCCCTACTCTGGGAAAAATTTACTTTCAGCAATCTGATTGGTACACATATAACTAGCAAAAATGTTAGGCTGATTTACTTTGCAGCAGTGGAATTCTACTAAGATCTTTCTTTAACCACCTCAATACAGGGTACCTAAACCCCCTTCCGTCCCAGACCAATTTTCAGCTTTCAGTGCTCTCTCAATTTGAATGGCCATTACTCAGTCATGCCACACTGTACCCAAATGAAATTTTTATCATTTTGTTCACACAAACAGAGCTTTCTTTTGGTGGTATTTATTCACCACTTCATTAATAATTTTTTGTGATATAAGCAAAAAAAGAGCGAATATTTTGAAAAAAAAAAAACATTTTCTACTTTCTTTTTTAAAAGAAACCAAAAAAATCGAATTTTGGCAAAAATTTAGGCCAAAATGTATTCTACTACATGTCTTTGGTAAAAAAAAATCCTGATAAGTGTATGATGATTGGTTTGTGTGAAAGTTATAGAGCCTACAAGCCATGCTACGCATTATTGAAAATGTATCAATCCTAATGCACTGATGGCCTATCTCATTTCTTGAGGCCCTAAAATGTCAGGACAGTACAATAACCCCCAAAATGACCCCTTTTTGGAAAGAAGACAATCTGAGGTATTTAGTAAGGGGCATAGTGATTTTTTTGAAGTTGCAATTTTTCCTCCACAATGCTTTGGAAAATTTAAGAAATATATATATTTTTTTCTTTACTAAATTGTAATATTTACAAGTTATTTCTCACACATGGTGCAGGCATAATTGCAATTACACCCCAAAATACATTCTGCTATTTGTCCTGAGTATGGAGATACCCCATGTGTGAGACTTTTCCACAGCCTGGCCACATACAGAGGCCCAACATCCATGTAGCACCATCAGGTGTTCTAAAGGCATAAATTACACATTTAATTTCCTGAGTACCTATCACATTTGTGAAGGCCCTGAAGCACCAGGGCAATGGAATTACCCACAAAGTGACCCCATTTTGGAAAGAAAACACCCCAATTTATATTCTATGAGGCATAATGAGTCTTTTGAACATGTCATTTCTTTCCACAAGTTTTTGGAAAATGTGGAAAGAAAATTAAAATCTATTTTTTTCTTACAAAGTTGTCAATTTAGAAGATCTTTCTAACACATAGCATGTACATAGCCAAAATGACACTCCAAAATACATTCTGCTACTCATTCTGAGTATGGTGATATCCCATGTGTGAGACTTTTCCACTACCTAGCCACATACAGAGGCCCAACATGCAAGTAGCACCTTCAGGCTTCTAACACATAGCATGTACACACCAAGAATTACACCCCAAAATACATTCTGCTGAGCAAAGGGTAAAAAAAAAGGCTCACCTGTGGTTTTAGCAGGCAGGAATACCATTCCAGAGCAGTCAAAGCATTTGTCTAGACAGCCAAATGAAATGTCCAAGAATTGTCCAGGCAGCAGACAGATATGGATAAGTATGAACACGGTTCAGTACAGTCCAAGGTTTAGCAGGCAGTTCAGGTAACAGGCATAGGTATGGCCAGTTCAGGTAACAGGCATAGGCATGGCCAGTTCAGGTGGCAGGCAAAGGCATGGCCAGTTCAGGTGGCAGGCAAAGGCATGGCCAGTTCAGGTGGCAGGCAGAGGCATGACCAGTTCAGATGGCAGCAGGTGGCTTTTTGTACATTAGGCCTTGGTCAGGTAAGACCTGTGGACAGGGGTAGAGGCTTCTTCCCACCCAAATCTCTACGAAGCCTCCGAGTCTCCAGACCCTAATCCGAGAAAACAAAAAACCTGGAGAAAAATGTTTTCTCCACTCGGAAAACCTTTTATGGAGCCCCTCACATGTGAGACCCCTGTGCTGTACAGCGGCAGGGCAAATGATCAGTTCAGGAGGCAGGCAAAAAGCATGGTCATTTAACAGGCCGAGGTCAGTTCACATTGAAGGCAGAAAGATGTTTGGCAGAGGCATAGTCGTTAACAGTCCGGGTCATTCACAGAAATGGCAGAAAGTGGAAACTGGAAAAAAATCATCTTCACTTTACTAATAGTGTAGTGAAGTATGATAGCTTCGATAGCACGTTCCAATACAGAGGCCTGGCTGGGAGGGACAGTCGGGACAGTAGTATCAGGTGTCACGGCGATTTCCTCGCTATAGTCGCTATCCGAGTCTGATGGAGAGAGTTCCCCGCTTATCTCGTCCGACATACTCTGGAGTATCTGGAAAGCCTCCTCTGCGCTATATGATCTTTTAGTCATGTTGACGGGCAGATGTGTCAGATGGTGGGCAGCAGATGTCAGATGGCGGGCGGCAAATGTGCCTGATGGCGGGCGGCAAATGTGGCTGATGGCGGGCGTCAGATGTGCCTGATGGCGGGCGTCAAATGTGCCTGATGGCGGGCGTCAGATGTGCCTGATGGCGGGCGGGCGGCTGAGCCTGATGATGGCCGGCAGATGTGTTGGATGATGGCGGCAGATGTGCCGGATGATGGTGGGCAGATGTGCCTGATGATGGTGGGCGGCTGAGCCTGATGATGGCCGGCAGATGTGTCGGATGATGGCGGGCAGATGTGCCGGATGATGGCGGGCAGATGTGCCGGATGATCGTGGGCAGATGTGCCGGATTATGGCGGACAGATGTGCCAGTTGTTGGGCAGATGTTCACTGTATGACACTGTGTTTTGGGGACAGTGATTAGTGGGTTAACAGCAGACAAACAGCTATACAACTCACTGATCTCCCGGCTGCAGCACAGATCTCTCTTCCTCCCCTCACTGTGTGAGGAGAGGAAGAGATGAGAGCAGTTGCAACTGCTCTCTATTTACATTACATGACGACTGTGATTGGATACAGTCGTCATGTGATCAGGAGGGCCAATCACATGGCCCTCCTGTCTTATAGCGATGTCCTGTCTCTGGGGGGCACAGGCAGATCAGGATTGTGCCCGCGCAGCGGCGCAATCTCCTGTCATCATCTACCACCCATCCCCCTCTGTTGACAGTGCGATGGCTGTGATTAGACACATCCATCGTACGAATCAGAAGGGCAAATTATATTGCCCACCTGCCGTGCCGAGATGCAGGGTGTGCGGGGGACACGCCCGCGCGATCCCACTACTTCTGAAGGACGTTCCGGAATGTCCAGTCAGAAGTAGACAGCTCCCACCCGGCCGTTTATATGCAGTGGCCGGATTTACCCCCTTCCTGACCGGGCCATTTTTTCCGATACGGCACTGCTTTGCTTTAACTGACAATTGCACGGTCGTGCAAAGCTGTACCCAAACAAAATTTATGTCCTTTTTTCCCCACAAATAGAGCTTTTTTTGGTGGTATTTGATCACCTCTGCTGTTTTTATTTTTTGTGCTATAATTAAAAAAAAGCGCCAATTTTCAAAAAAACACAATATTTTTAAATTTTTGCTATAAAAAAAATATCCCCAAACCTTTCTAAAAAAACGAATTTCTTCCTAAGTTTAGGCTGATATTTATTCTTCTACATATTTTTGGTAAAAAAAATGAATCGCAATAAGTGTATATTGATTGGTTTGCGCAAAAGTTATGTGTATACAATACGATTTATTGCATTTTTATTATTTTTTTTTTTTAACTAGTAATGGCGGCGATCTGCGATTTTTAGCGGGACTGTGACATTGCAGCGGACAGATCTGACACTTTTTTTGAGACCACTGGCATTTATACAGCGACTTAACACTATGGGGCGATCAAGGGGTTAAATGTGTTTCCTCAGCGTGTTCTAACTGTAGGGGGGATGGGACTGCCTGGGGGAGGAGACCGATAGGTGTTCCTATATACTAGGAACACACGATCGGTCTCCTCTCCCCTGCCAGAATGTGGATTTGTGTGTCAGGAGCGATCGCATGTGCCACCGGGCATGCACATCGGCTCCTCAATACCACGGCCCCTATACCCCTTAAAACGGCCGCCGTACAGCTACAGCGATTTGCGCAGGAGAGCCATTCTGCTGCCATCAAACTATGGCAGGTGGCTGACAAGCGGTTAAAGCCTCCTTTCAGATGTAGTAAGTCAGTGATTTCCTGTCCAGGGACTGCACAATGGTGCCTGCTCTTTCCTTAGCAGGGTGACCTGTCCCCTGATTCCCCCTGTGCAGTGTGATCTGGGAAATTGCTGAGCTTATCAGATCAGCATGTAAGGGGATAGTGGATGGTGGTATGATAACTGAGTTTCATTTCTTGCCCATCTTTTTCAGCATTCATCCATGCTTGCTTATGCTTGCCCATATAATGTTATGTGTACTGTGCCCAATGTCATTACAGTGGGAGATTATGAGAAGAAGGTAGACACTGTAACTGGACTTTAAAAAAAAACATAGGATGGGGTTTAAAGATCCTAGAGCAATTTTGGAAACTTGGGATGGACGTACAATAAAAAATAGTGTTTTGGGATGACTGAACTATTGTGGGGCACTCACCATTCATATCTCCCTGGGTGCTCCTTGTCCTGATGCTTCTACCATCTGTCTGTGCTCCTTTTTTGTAAACATTTTCCGCTGCTGCACACCCACCTTTTGTATATTACTTGCACTTCTCTGTCCTGGGGCTGTGAATGCATCACAAGCAAGCCAAGAAACCCACATGCATATCATCAGGAACAGGATTCCTGAGCAAACTTCATGTGATCAGTGCACAGTACTCAAAGCAGTTGCAGGGGGCATTGGGGCAGTGATGGAGCTCAAGATTAGTCTCCCTAAAACCACCCACAGACAAGCAATGCCCAAAAGGAACTAACTTCTCATTACACAATGGGTAAATTTCTGAGGGCCAGGGCGAAATAGCCCAGGGAGAGATGAATGAATAAGAATAATACCGCATACACACTGACTTTTCGACGGACTAGCTCCGCCGGACTTTGCAGCGGAGGTCCGCCGGACTTTCAAACAAACGGACTTGCCCACACACTATCACTCAAAGTCAGACGGATTTGAACGTGATGACGTACGACTGGACTAGAATAAGGAAGTTCATAGCCAGTAGCCAATAGCTGCCCTAGCGTTTTTTTGGACCGGACTCGAGTCCGTCGGAGACATTTTAAACATGTTTTATTTCTAGATCCATCTGACTTTTGGGAAAGAAAAGTCCACTGGAGCCCACACACGATTAAATTGTCCGACGGATTCCGGTCCGCCGGACCTAGTCTGTCGAAATGTCCGATCGTGTATACGCGGCATAAGTTTTAATGCAACAGATAGCTAAAATGTGCATTTTTTGGTTGGATTTGGGTATAATTACACAAATAATGGTTGTTAGAATAAGGGATATCCACAGGATAGGTTGGAACTTTTGTGGAAGGTATCCTGGAGTTGGGCTTTAATTTTATACCTTCAGCTAAGTGGAAACAAGAAGCCAAGGCAACCTAAGGATTTGAACAATTCCATAATTTTTTTTACTAAATCTTATGCCGCGTACACACGACCGGACTTTTCGACAGCAAAGGTCCGACGGAACGAATCCGTCGGACAATTCGATCATGTGTGGGCTCCATCAGACTTTTGCTGTTGAAAAATCCCGCCGGAACTCTGCTGGACCCAGTTCCTATCGAAAAATCCGCTCATCTGTGTGCTAGTCCAACGGACAAACAACGACGCTAAGGCAGCTATTGGCTACTGGCTACGAACTTCCTTATTCTAGTCCAGTCGTACGTCATCACGTTTGAATCCGTTGGACTTTAGTGTGATTGTGTGTGGCCAAGTCCGTTCATTCGGAAAGTTTGTCGGAACTCCGTCGAAAGTCCGTCGGAAAGACCGTCGGACCTAGTCCGTCGAAAAGTCCGCTCGTGTGTACACGGCATTAGTTTTAGTTAGTAATATTTTCCCATGGTGTAAATAACATGCATTCAAATGGTCCGTTAAGTCGGTGGGATTAATACATCACTTTTGTACAAATTCACATATTTGCAATCAGAGAAATATGGAAGTTGCAGAGACATGTTCTGCTTCTCTATTTATTTATTTTTTTCCCTTCTTCCATGAACATGAAATCTACTTGTGATGCCTTTGACTGATAAAATACACAAGAAATGCGTATTTATCAGGTTATAACCTGCACATTCCATTCCTCTTTGCTGGCTGTGGGTGTAGCTGAAGTACAGTACTACCAAACTACACACAAGAATGATCCTGCTTAAGTCATAGATTATATCATACTTGTCGAAACATTGCTGATGGTATACGGTTTTCATTAAAGAACCCACATAAGAAGAATAAAGATACTAAGATCATCCCTGTAACTACATAAGTGGAAATCATGTATAATTTCCAGATATACAATACTTGTGTGTAATTTACTTGTAAAAAATGTATTTAAAATTGCACTATCCTCGTACAGTCTACTCCAGTTGTTCCAATTTATGGCCTAGAGTTGTTGTAAACCAGCCCCTGCAATGAAAAGGCCCTTTCTCTTTTCACGCCTGGCAAGCTGCTTTCACCACTGACACTAATGCCTGGGGGAACATATTTTTATTACTAATGTCAATGCCTTCGGTGTGATCTGTTATTACTCCCATGGAGCCTAAGCCTGGAAGATGGGGGTCTTCTATTTTTCTCACTGTCGCTAATCGCTAATACTTAGAGGGGGCTTCTTTTTTATTCTCACTGACACCAATACCTGAGAGGAAAATCTTGTATTATGCGGCGTACACACACTCAGACTTTCCGGCGGGATTGTCCGCCGGACTTAGTTTGGACTTTCCGAGCGTGTGGACTTGCCCACACACGCCCGGACTTTTCCGGCGGACAATCCGCGGGAAAAAGTCTGCAGGACTTTTGAAATGAACGGACTTGCCGACACACGATCGGAACGTCCGTTCATTTAGAACGTAACTGCAGGTATACGGGACTAGCGAAGGCAGTGAATGACGCCGCGCTAGCACCGTCACCTGGCATGGATTTAAAGGGGAATCCCTACGCCGAAAAAACGGCGTGGGGGTTCCCCCCAAATACATCTCAGACCCTTATCCGAGCACGCAGCCCGGCCAGCCAGGAAAGGGGGTGGGGACGAGCGAGCGCCCCTCGCCCCTGGTCTCAGTCTTGCTTCACGCCAGCCGGCGCCATCACACCGCTCCGCTCTTTTATAGCCTACCCAGCATGCAGTTCAGTACTGAGTGATCCTGGGTAGGTCACTTGGCATTCTGGGTAGGTAGGTCATAGTAAAATGTAAACAGTCACTTCCTGTTATATTTCTAATACTCTAGAAAAGAAAATAATTGGAGTCCATTTCCTGTATTGGCCACTAGATAATACTAAATTATAACACTGCTCAAGACCAGCGCTACATATATATATATATATATATATAGATATATATACAGTAAAAAAAACAGCTGTGGTATACCGTATCTCTGTGTACCAAAATACATCAAGCTAGCAACACACTCCCCTAAAGGAGAAGTTAGGGGTGGTTAAAAAAATAAACATTTAGACCTCATGCACACTGGACGTTATAAAAACGCCAGTAGCGTTAACCGTAGAAAGCTGTAGCTATAGAATGAGTTTGGCAGCATTTTTGCAGAAGCGCTTTTTAGCTATGGCTCAAAAATGCTGATAAACCCTGACTAGCCGTTTTTTAGCATTTTTAAAGCAGAAGTCTGGGATTTAAAAAATAAATAAAAACATTAGTATACCCCCCCCCACACACACACACACACACACACACACACACACACAAAACACTAAACAGTTATTACATTTCCTCTTCTCTCTCTCTCTCTAATCAGCCTACATTTCCCATGAATCCTTGGGATGGGAGTGAATGTAGGAGGTACGCTAGGCCTGTACATGTAAATGTGAACTCGCCCACTTCAACATAAATCACCCTCATTCTGCAGCCAGCAAGCCATACATAACACACGGTATGATAAATGCAAAGCATTTTAATATAAATGCATATTAATATAATATTAATTTAATACATTTAATAAATACATTTAAATTAAATTAATACATTTAATGCATTTAATATAAATGCAAACCAGTGCAGCTTATCAGTGTCCACCATGTCAGGGACCACCAGTGCCACTTGTCAGGGACCACCATGTTAGGGACCACCAGTGCCACTTGTCAGGGATCACCACACGATGTTAGGGACCACCAGTGTCACTTGTCAGGGACCACCAGTGCCGCTTGTCAGGGACCACCAGTGCTGTTTGTCAGGGGCCACCATGTCAGGGACCACCGTTTCAGGGACCACCAGTGCCGCTTGTCAGGGACCACCAGTGCTGCTTGCCAGGGACCACCAGTGTCACTTGTCAGGGACCACCAATGCCACTTGTCAGGGACCACCATGTCAGGGCGGGATTATTATTATTAATTACTGCTGCTGCTTCTCCTCCCCCAGCTGTTATGCAGCTGAAAACAGAGGGAATGGGATCACTTGGGAAAAAATTTATTTATAATGTTTTTTTTTTTATATCTATAAAGAAATGTTTTGCCTTTCATTTTAATTTTAAACTGAATGTTTTTTTTTCAAGGTGATCGTTTACAATCACATTAATGCGGCGTACACAGGGTCGGAATTTCCGATGGAAACAGTCCGATGGGAGCTTTTCATCGGATTTTCCGACCGTGTGTATGCCCAACGGTCTTTTTCTGTCGGAATTTCCGACGGACTTTGAATTGAGAACCTGTTCTCAATTTTTCCGACGGAAAACCTTTCTATCGGATTTTTCGATTGTGTGTGTGCAATTCCGACACGCAAAATTCCGATGCATGCTCGGAAACCATTCGACGCATGCTCGGAAGCATTAAACTTCCCTTTTATAGTGCTGTCGAATGTGTTTTATGCCGCTGTGTTGTTGACCGTCGGAATTTGGTGTGATCGTGTGTAGGCAACACAGCTTGAGCGGAATTTCGTCGGAAAAACCGTCAGAGTTTTTTCCAACGAGAATTCCGATCGTGTGTACGCGGCATAGGTCCTTGGGTCCCTGGCATACGCCCTAGGCTCATGCAAGGGCCAAGTGGACAGACACTCTAAACACACATCTCTCCAGGTGAAACCCAGGAAGAAGAGAACACTCTGAAAAGAGGACCCAAATATTTATCATCTCCCAAGCCATACCTGTTAACAAGAATCTCATGGAGTGGATGGGTCAATTACATATCCAAAACTTATTGATTGACCTTCCCACTCTAATTACTGGATCCTTCTTCACAGTAACAGGCAGAAACAATCAACAAACTGAGTTTAATGTAGACCTGCAGAGCCTAGAAAAAGTTGAAGAGATGCTTGTGCTGGTTACAGACTAGCTACAAAACATCTAAAGCTGCCAAAACACTTTAGCTTGCAAGTTTTGTTCTTTTTGGACTTCTGTGTTTAAATATTTATATGTTTACTCCTATACTTTTCATGATGCACACTTATTTTCATTGCACCTTCAAGTGTTCAGCCAAGGTTTGAGATGTCATCTTGTTAAAGCGGTTCTGCACACATTTCATTTAGTAAGTCTCTTTGCCTTCCAAATCAGGCAAAGAGTACTAAATGAAATGTGTTTTTTTTTTTTTTTTCACTTACCTTGATAATCGCTGACTTCCTGTCCTCTGTCTCTGCGGCGGTGGGCGGGGTCTCTGCGCCGATCGTCGTCAGGCCGCACTGTCTCCTGGGATCTGGTGTCATTGTTCCCAGGAGTCAGTGCGGACATCTTGGAAATCTCGCGAGATTTCGGCCACATCTTCCGAAGTCTCGCGAGATTTCGGACACATCTTCCGAAATCTCGCAAGATGTCGGCAGATGTGCCGACATCTCGCGAGATTTCGGAGAACGTGAGCTGCACTTTGCCGTTACTGTGCACGCGCGAGCTCGGCGCAGTAACGGCGGTGCATGCTGGGCCATCTAAAGTGCCTGTGGGGTTTCACATGCCCACAGGCAAGATGGCCCCCAGCAGAAAAGAATTATATAAATAATTTTATTGGAGGAAAACCAGCTGCTATTGATTAAAAAGATGGAACACGCAAGTCCCCCAATTTACCTAGTAATCCTTGGCATTGTATTCCCAAAAAAAAACAAAAAAAACACAGTGCAGAACCGCTTTAAAGAGCTGCCTAGCCACAGTGATTGTGTTCCATAGTTGAATCCAGTGCCTCCCACTTACATGTTCTAAGGTATTTTTGCCACCAGTGTCTTATTTAATAGATTTCTTCTCCCTTCCTTTTTCTGTAGACACAAAAGAAATGGAGGGGATCTCTCCAAAGTTAGGTAAATCCCCTCTTAGGCCCCTTTCACACTTATACGACTTGTCCCATGATTTGGGACTGCAAAGTAGCATGACAGGTCGTTCCCCATGATTTCCAATGACAGCCATTCATATTAGTACGACTTTAAGTCGTTCTGACCTCAAAGTAGTCCCTGCACTACTTTGGTCCGATTTTGATGCCACTTACACAGGCATTCCTAGAAATCGCGGTAAAATCGCGGCCGCGAATCACGGCAAAATCGCGGTAAAATCACGTGACTTTGAAGTCGCACAAATGTGAAAGGGGTCTTAGGCAACTGTTATTGGAACAGGTGTTCTGATTACAAGATTTTCCCCCAATTTTTGCTTCGGTGACAACTCGCAACAAATTCTCATGCACTACCCTCCATTTTTACGTCACGTTATTGCCTCTATGGTTTCTGCTGTTTTTCAACAAATGTTTTGTTTGTTAACCAGTTTTATATTATTCTTTTCTAGAAATGTAGTAAGTACATTAAATAAAAAGGTTTTAGTTCTTTCCTCTCACAAAAAACATGAAACCTATAAAAAAAACTTGGTGTTACTGGATGGTTACTGGGACCATAGACCCCTGAGATTCCCCTAAAAATCCACGAGAACTCCTCTTGTCCAGTAGTTGAGACAACTGGCCTAAATTAAAAGTCATGTTAACATATTTTGTTTGTATCTCATGGAAAACATTATAATAGCTGCAGTAACCACTGACTTCCATATGCTTACAGAACCTTTCCTATGACTGATCAGTCTGTAATCTATATCCTGCTCTGTGATCTTTAAATAAAGAATTTACAGAAACAAAGGTTGAAGAATTCCTTTTATGGAATTGCATGTAATCTTATCCTAAAGAAAAAAAACTCGGTACCCCTAGATAAAATCAGAAACATTAAAATGTGCTTATGATGATGCAAAGATATGATTGATTTTGTGATTATTCAATGCAGTAATGGAAATAACTATGTAAGAATTGGTTGTCTGGATACAGATAGGTTTCCCTAGTGGGTTGTACTTCCTGACAGAATGACCCAAATTGTCATAACATTTTTCACAGTAGTTTAGATCCTCGATACTGGATTTCTCTCTCATATATTTAGTCGAAAAGCTTCCTGTCCATTAAAACCTCTAGAGGATGAATATCTGGAGAGATGGCTGTTTTTAAATTGTGAGAACAGGACATAAAGACCAGATTGAATTTCAGCTGACTTTGGTAAATTAGAAGCTGCAGTTCACTTTTGTCTGTGAGAGGAAGTCTCTTCTATGCAACAGAAATCCCCTCTTAGACAGTTGTCACTGGAACAAGAGTGCCCCCCTCCCATTAAAAGATTTCCCAACTATTCTGTTATGGTAGAAACTCAAATTTTTTATTTCCCTCTTCATTTTCTCTTCCGTTGATACTGGTGATCAGGACAGTTAAAACAATAAAAAGCTGACAGGTTTCCAACCACTCTATTCCAAACGAAAAGTAAAGTGTTGGCTTACACTTTGAACCCTAACCAAACTTTCAATTTTAATTAGTTAAATGCATTCACGGGGCATCAAAGCAAGAGGTGTGCAAAGTATTCCAGTTTGTTATCTTTTCTTTAGTCCTTGTCCTTTGTGATGAAGCAGTGGTCTCTTTGCTGAGGTACAATATTCTACCAATTGAGTAAGGCCTACAGCGTTACAATCAGCGGATCTCAAGCTCCATGCTGACTGGAGAGCTCTGACTGGCTCAGCAGGGGGTCTGCTTCCATGCAAAAAGAAGGGTTCTACACTGCAGCGTGCCAAAAGGGGCCAGGCTTTTCTATTCAGGCTGTGGTTGCTTTTCAAAGAAAATTTACTGTAAGCGTTTGAACACTTCTTGTTTCCATGAACCAGGAATGTATTTAGATTATCAGAATTGAAAGTAAAGTTGGGCTTCAAAATAATAAGGGCCAACTGTACTAAAATAAAACTCCACAAAGTGAGGTCAATAGCTTGTCAACTACACTAACATCTCTGGCTCTAATACACAGATCTAAAACATCAGAATGCTATTCCTTAGTTGCACCTCAATCCATCCACTGATCTCTCTCACTGTTGAGAAGCAAACTTCTACTAGCAGAATTATGGGAAAATTCTAGAGCTAGTAGAATGCCAAGGGCATGGTGTATTAAGCTAGATAACTGTGGATTTGAGGCAAAAACATGTATGTAGACATGAGTGTAACTCCCTGCTAAGTATGAGCAAAATTGTGAGTTTTTACTTCCAAGAAAATCGGGAGGATCTGACAAAATTTTGCGGTTTTGGCTAGATGCTTTGGAAACGATGTGAAAAGTGAAGTTAAGTTGATTTTGTAAGGTGTAGATAGATTTTATATGGCTGATAAATACATAAATGTTCGCCAGCACACCTTGGATCATGAATTGCAGTCCATAACTTTTATTGCAGAAAGATCACATCACAACAGGATAAGTGCAATGTTTCGGAGAGCCACGCAGGACCCCTTCCTGAGGCATGTGAAGAGTTTATATGGATTCTGAAGGTGACAGATTCTGTGTTCAAATAACCTGGACTTGTGCCGAGAAATGGAATCTTGTTAGCCTAATTAAGGTAAGGTAAAGAGGTAGTGCTGCGCTGTATAATAAAGCTGTAGAGACTAAGGTATATTAAATAGGTATGCACACAAGTAAGTGCTGATTATGCAGAAGATAGTGGATGGTGTGAATTTTTTTTGCTTAAATCACATAAAATCGCATAAACGTGACATAGCTTAAAATTGCATAAAATTGCATGAAATCGCATAAAACATCATATTCAAAGGATAAATCCGTGAAAGGTGTGAATTTTTGTGCATAAATCACATAAAATCGCATAAACGTGACATAGCTTAAAATTGCATAAAATCGCATGAAATCGCATAAAACATCATATTCAAAGGATAAATCCGTGAGAGGTGTGCAGAGGTGTATCAAGTGAGAATGATGTGGGTGAATCACATAAAATCATATAAAAATGACATCTCTTAAAATTGCATAGAAACGCATAAAAATCGCATAAAGTTGTATCAAGCGTCACATTAAAATAAGGTGAATCTGTGATGGGCGTGCATAGAGTGCTGCGGTCAAGTACAAGTACTCACAAAAAAAGGGGTGTTTATATTTTCTGCCCTCCTATTTCAAACACCGCTCTGCGCTCCTTGGGTTTGTGTACTAGTGTTTGGGATGGTGGGTGATCCAGATCCCAAAAAAGTGCTCATATATATAAATAAATAAATAGATATATATAATATGTGATAATAAATATATAGGTAAATGAAAATATATATTTAGTGAAAACCTGTGTATATTAAAATATAATTAAATAAATGAATATCAAAGGTGTGTGTGTGAGTGATAGAATTGGATACTCAGGTTGTCTGTGAAGGACAATTCAAGTAAAAATGTGAGAATATAGGAGATCTATATACACATTTTAAAGCAGCTGCTTATGCAAACAAGAGTATTGGAAAAAGTACAAATATTCGGCTTGACAGATAGAATGTCTTTAGGTTGTGTCCGCCCGGTATTTGTAGCAGCGCTATATGGTATTTTCACAGTTTAATGTGAATAAATTATTGGAGAGAGTGCATATTCAAAAAATTCATATCTAATAAATAATGTGGAATACTTATTGCAGAATAATAAATATTTGAATAAAAAAATAATATATTATATTAAAATAATATATTAAAAGTGCACGTGAATAAAAATATATTAAATTATATGAATATTAAATTATGTAAAAGAGTTGAATCAATAAATGAATATATGGATAAAACAAGCGTGTCTCCAAAACAGCAAAGTGCTAAAAAGTCCACGTGTTCCACAAGATCATCCAATCACGTAAGTATGAGCAATAATTTGTGACAGTTCTAAAGTTATAAATTCTTGTGCTGAGGTTCCGTGACTTCCACCATAGATTTCACCGTGTGGGAAGACTGTCCCCTTTTGGGGGTACACTCACCAGAAATATACTTTATATGCGCCTGTAGTAAAAATATTTGTGCGGACCTTCTCCTCCAACATCAGCACATAAAACCTTGCGGGTAGATATAACCAGGGACCAGCCTTTTCCTCCAGTATCAGTCAATCATATCATCCTCAGCGTGGTTTAATTATATGTACATGTGTGGAGACAAATATTGGGCCACATAGCGTAATATTGCTTAAAATATTTATTGAAATAATTTCCCTTTAATTCGTAAAAATTATTAAAAATGATATGGTATCTATACAAATCCCCCCTAGTGGGTTCTGCGTACCGAAAACCAGATAAAAAACAGCATTCAAGAATAAGTGTAGCGGTGTACTGTGCCTGCTCTGGCCGGATGTGGGGTTTTTCTGTGCCTTCAGCGAGGCAAACAGCGTCCTTCCTGTCCGGATAGCCGTGGAGCGCACCGTGGACCGCAAATACGTCTGACGTCACTTCCTGTTGACCTACGCCCTTGGTAGGTAGGTCAACAGGAAGTGACGTCAGACGTATTTGCGGTCCACGGTGCGCTCCACGGCTATCCGGACAGGAAGGACGCTGTTTGCCTCGCTGAAGGCACAGAAAAACCCCACATCCGGCCAGAGCAGGCACAGTACACCGCTACACTTATTCTTGAATGCTGTTTTTTATCTGGTTTTCGGTACGCAGAACCCACTAGGGGGGATTTGTATAGATACCATATCATTTTTAATAATTTTTACGAATTAAAGGGAAATTATTTCAATAAATATTTTAAGCAATATTACGCTATGTGGCCCAATATTTGTCTCCACACATGTACATATAATTAAACCACGCTGAGGATGATATGATTGACTGATACTGGAGGAAAAGGCTGGTCCCTGGTTATATCTACCCGCAAGGTTTTATGTGCTGATGTTGGAGGAGAAGGTCCGCACAAATATTTTTACTACAGGCGCATATAAAGTATATTTCTGGTGAGTGTACCCCCAAAAGGGGACAGTCTTCCCACACGGTGAAATCTATGGTGGAAGTCACGGAACCTCAGCACAAGAATTTATAACTTTAGAACTGTCACAAATTATTGCTCATACTTACGTGATTGGATGATCTTGTGGAACACGTGGACTTTTTAGCACTTTGCTGTTTTGGAGACACGCTTGTTTTATCCATATATTCATTTATTGATTCAACTCTTTTACATAATTTAATATTCATATAATTTAATATATTTTTATTCACGTGCACTTTTAATATATTATTTTAATATAATATTATTATTTTTTTATTCAAATATTTATTATTCTGCAATAAGTATTCCACATTATTTATTAGATATGAATTTTTTGAATATGCACTCTCTCCAATAATTTATTCACATTAAACTGTGAAAATACCATATAGCGCTGCTACAAATACCGGGCGGACACAACCTAAAGACATTCTATCTGTCAAGCCGAATATTTGTACTTTTTCCAATGGTCAAGTACAAGTGGTTAAAAAATATGACACATAAAATAGTCGCAATAAAAATTGCATCGGTGCATAAAACCAACTAGGTGGATAAGGATGTGTAAAAGGTAAGCATAGCCAAAAAAATTTGAATACAATCAATAAATAAGTAATGCAAAAGTGCAAGAACAGTCCGTGGGGGTGAGCCCTTTCCTAGTGTGGGCAAAGTGTGGTTTGCTATGGCGCTGGTGACAAATCCTGGTGGGGTATAACGGTATCGGTGCTGGTGGTTATTGTGACCAGTAGCTGCAGGTGGTTCCTGATCTTCCGTGGAATATAGTAATGGATGTACCCTTACCTTACCGCTGTAAGGTAACAGCGTGTATATGTGTTAGCTGGTTCTCAATGGGGCTTCTGTGTCCTATGGCGGGCGGCTCCCTTTAAATCCAGGTGTTTGGGCGTCTCTTTTACTGGGGTGTACGCTCTAGTTCAGGTGTATGTGTCTCGCAACAATGGATAAGGAGAGGAAGGGTCTCGATAGTGTAGTACGTTTTTAAAAGGTTTTATTCAATACAAGTAAAATACAGTAAACTCACATTTATGTTGCTCAAAATTGCATGGGATAAACGAGCATCGAGCTCGTACCTCGCTTCCGGTATCTAGTGTCCCTTTACGCGTATTCGTCACTGTCACATGACTTCTTCAGAGGTGGTTACTAGATGCCAGAAGTGTCCTTTTATTTGCTGTTAATTGGTATTGCCGGTGGCCATTTTGTTGTGGTCATTTCCACAGGAAGTGTCTCGGCGGCCATTTTTTTTTTTTTTATTTATTTTGTTTTTTTTTTTTGTGTCTGGTCGCCAGAGACGGCCCGGCGGCCATTTTAATGAAAGTCTGTAATGTAAACATCCGTTCTACGGCCAAGAGTATTCTCTGGTCACCGGAAGTGGTTCGGTTGTTTTGCTAGGGAGAAGTATATTCATACAGTGGAGGCTAGCTGCAGATTAACGGCATACATAATATACCATAGTTAAATCTGGCTATATAGCCTTATTTTAATAAAAGGATAAACGAGGACATAAGAATATATATGTATATAAAAAAATATATATATATATAAAAATGAGCATAATGGGGTATAAAAACAATAGATATAATACGACATCTTGAGGTAATGAAATAAATAAATAAATATATAAAAGGAGATATAATTCTCTCTATGTAGTAAAATTGTGGCATTTTATTGAGTAAAAATCTTGGTAAAAATCCTGGTTAAAATTGTCTTGGTTTAAAATTTGCATACCGGAAGCGACGTAGTTTGCTCATAGTATGGCATGCATGTGTATATAAATGTACATACATAAAAGGTAATAAGACATATCTGTGTCTAAAAAAGATAAGAAGCAGTGGTGAAGATTCCGAACCGGATAGGTGAGCAAAGAGCAGTTGTGTCAGAGGAGGGCGTCTAAGAGAGAGTGTGGGGGTGACTGGATCTGATTGGGCCTAAAAATTGCTTATGAAGCAATTTAAGTCGAAATCGATGTTTAATCCTTGGGGTACGAAGGACTCTAGCGTGTGTATCCATTTAGATTCTAACTGGCTGATGGTTCTAACTTTATGTCCACCCCGCCAGTGTCTCTTGTAGGCTTCTATTCCCCAGAATCTCATGTGTGATGGGTCTTTATTGTGATGTGTGGCAAAGTGCCTGGACACACTATGCTTATCATAGCCTCTCTGAATATTTTTCACATGTTCCTTTATTCTAATTCGTAGGAGTCTTTTAGTGCGGCCTACGTATTGCAGCCCGCAGTCGCACTCCAATACGTAAACAGCTCCCTCGGTGTTGCAACAGATGAAGTCTTTAATTTCGTAACTGTTGCCTGTGCTTGTTGCGGTGAAGTCCTTCTTTTTTGTGTTAGGGTGTTTCGTTCTTGTGCAGGCGTAGCAACGTTTGCAAGGAAAGAACCCTTTACCAGTAAAAAATGATAGGCCTCCTTTGTTCGGTGGATCTGGAATGTTCCTAACTATCCTGTCTCGAAGGGTTGGCGCTCTTTTATAAATGAATTTTGGAATTTTTGGAAGGATTTCTTGCAGCTGTTTATCTGCAAGCAGTATGTTCCAGTTCTTTTTAATGATCATTTCCATCTGTTTGTGTTGTATATTGTAGTCAAGGATTATTGATACTGTATCTGTGGTGGTTTGTTTGGGTTTATAGTTAATTAGCGTTTTCCGGTCCATATTTGTTACTTCCGTGATTCTATTCTGGATAAATTCTTTGTTATATCCTTTTTCTATAAATCTCTGTCCCATCTTGGTTGCTTGAGCTTTAAAGGTTTCTTTGTGGGTGCAGTTTCTTTTTAATCGCATCAGTTGACCTTTGGGTATGTTGCAAAGCCAGTTTCTATGGTGGCAACTTTCCAATGGCAAATAGCTATTTCTATCTACATCTTTAAAATGTGTTTTGGATGATAGTGTGTTGTCTTCTTGTGTGATCTCTAGGTCTAGGAAAGTTATCTTTTCTTTGCTAATTCCCCACGTGAGTTGTATATTTCTGTCATTCTTATTTAGGTCTTCCAAAAAAGCCAGGAGTGTTTCCTTATTTCCTTGCCATAGTATCACGATGTCATCTATGTATCTTCTGTATGTGTGCAGGCCTTCCGGAAGTTTGGAGAAGACTCGTTCTTCTTCCCATCTAGCCATGAAGAGAACAGCTACACTAGGTGCGAATTTCGCCCCCATGGCAACTCCTGTTTTCTGGAAGTAGTAGTTGCGATTGTACCAGAAGAAACTGTTTTTCAGACAGAAGTCAAGACATTTTATTAAGTATTTCCTTTGACTACATGGTAATGTGGAGAATTTTCTGAGTCCCCATTTGGCAGCCTCGCATGCTTGATGATGCATAATAATGGTGTAGAGTGAGGCAACATCTGCAGTTGCCATCCACCAGGGTTGGTTACCTTTGGGGACCTCTTCTAAAATTTGCAGCATTTGTTTTGTGTCTCTTAGATATGCCTCAGTTTTCTGTACAGCGGGCTGTAGGAAATGATCAATGTATTGGCCCATTCTCGCGGTGAGTGAATCAATGCCATTCACTATGGGTCTCGGTGGTGGATTTGTGTTGTTTTTATGTATTTTGGGGAGACAGTAAATGATGGGTGTTCGACAGGATTCTGGGATTAGGTATTTCGCTTCTTTTTTATTAAGGATATTCTTGCTATAGGTGCTATGCGTTATCTGGTCAGTATTTGTGATTTTGGGTTTGTATGGGTTACTCATGATGTATTTTTTAATGTTTAGTTTCCTGATGTATTTCTGAATTCCGATATAAGTTTGGAATTTATCTAGATTTTTTACAGGAGCGTATTTAAGACCTTTGTCTAAGGTGCCGATTTCTTCGTGGGACAGGGCTTGTTTGCTCAAATTAAAAATCCCTTCTCCTTTTATGTTCTTTTTCTTTTGGGCTCTCTTGCCCCCTCTGTTTCTTCTGGTACAATCGCAACTACTACTTCCAGAAAACAGGAGTTGCCATGGGGGCGAAATTCGCACCTAGTGTAGCTGGTCTCTTCATGGCTAGATGGGAAGAAGAACGAGTCTTCTCCAAACTTCCGGAAGGCCTGCACACATACAGAAGATACATAGATGACATCGTGATACTATGGCAAGGAAATAAGGAAACACTCCTGGCTTTTTTGGAAGACCTAAATAAGAATGACAGAAATATACAACTCACGTGGGAAATTAGCAAAGAAAAGATAACTTTCCTAGACCTAGAGATCACACAAGAAGACAACACACTATCATCCAAAACACATTTTAAAGATGTAGATAGAAATAGCTATTTGCCATTGGAAAGTTGCCACCATAGAAACTGGCTTTGCAACATACCCAAAGGTCAACTGATGCGATTAAAAAGAAACTGCACCCACAAAGAAACCTTTAAAGCTCAAGCAACCAAGATGGGACAGAGATTTATAGAAAAAGGATATAACAAAGAATTTATCCAGAATAGAATCACGGAAGTAACAAATATGGACCGGAAAACGCTAATTAACGATAAACCCAAACAAACCACCACAGATACAGTACCAATAATCCTTGACTACAATATACAACACAAACAGATGGAAATGATCATTAAAAAGAACTGGAACATACTGCTTGCAGATAAACAGCTGCAAGAAATCCTTCCAAAAATTCCAAAATTAATTTATAAAAGAGCGCCAACCCTTCGAGACAGGATAGTTAGGAACATTCCAGATCCACCGAACAAAGGAGGCCTATCATTTTTTACTGGTAAAGGGTTCTTTCCTTGCAAACGTTGCTACGCCTGCACAAGAACGAAACACCCTAACACAAAAAAGAAGGACTTCACCGCAACAAGCACAGGCAACAGTTACGAAATTAAAGACTTCATCTGTTGCAACACCGAGGGAGCTGTTTACGTATTGGAGTGCGACTGCGGGCTGCAATACGTAGGCCGCACTAAAAGACTCCTACGAATTAGAATAAAGGAACATGTGAAAAATATTCAGAGAGGCTATGATAAGCATAGTGTGTCCAGGCACTTTGCCACACATCACAATAAAGACCCATCACACATGAGATTCTGGGGAATAGAAGCCTACAAGAGACACTGGCGGGGTGGACATAAAGTTAGAACCATCAGCCAGTTAGAATCTAAATGGATACACACGCTAGAGTCCTTCGTACCCCAAGGATTAAACATCGATTTCGACTTAAATTGCTTCATAAGCAATTTTTAGGCCCAATCAGATCCAGTCACCCCCACACTCTCTCTTAGACGCCCTCCTCTGACACAACTGCTCTTTGCTCACCTATCCGGTTCGGAATCTTCACCACTGCTTCTTATCTTTTTTAGACACAGATATGTCTTATTACCTTTTATGTATGTACATTTATATACACATGCATGCCATACTATGAGCAAACTACGTCGCTTCCGGTATGCAAATTTTAAACCAAGACAATTTTAACCAGGATTTTTACCAAGATTTTTACTCAATAAAATGCCACAATTTTACTACATAGAGAGAATTATATCTCCTTTTATATATTTTTTTATTTATTTCATTACCTCAAGATGTCGTATTATATCTATTGTTTTTATACCCCATTATGCTCATTTTTATATATATATATATTTTTTTATATACATATATATTCTTATGTCCTCGTTTATCCTTTTATTAAAATAAGGCTATATAGCCAGATTTAACTATGGTATATTATGTATGCCGTTAATCTGCAGCTAGCCTCCACTGTATGAATATACTTCTCCCTAGCAAAACAACCGAACCACTTCCGGTGACCAGAGAATACTCTTGGCCGTAGAACGGATGTTTACATTACAGACTTTCATTAAAATGGCCGCCGGGCCGTCTCTGGCGACCAGACACAAAAAAAAAACCAAAATAAATAAAAAAAAAAAAATGGCCGCCGAGACACTTCCTGTGGAAATGACCACAACAAAATGGCCACCGGCAATACCAATTAACAGCAAATAAAAGGACACTTCTGGCATCTAGTAACCACCTCTGAAGAAGTCATGTGACAGTGACGAATACGCGTAAAGGGACACTAGATACCGGAAGCGAGGTACGAGCTCGATGCTCGTTTATCCCATGCAATTTTGAGCAACATAAATGTGAGTTTACTGTATTTTACTTGTATTGAATAAAACCTTTTAAAAACGTACTACACTATCGAGACCCTTCCTCTCCTTATCCATTGTTGCGAGACACATACACCTGAACTAGAGCGTACACCCCAGTAAAAGAGACGCCCAAACACCTGGATTTAAAGGGAGCCGCCCGCCATAGGACACAGAAGCCCCATTGAGAACCAGCTAACACATATACACGCTGTTACCTTACAGCGGTAAGGTAAGGGTACATCCATTACTATATTCCACGGAAGATCAGGAACCACCTGCAGCTACTGGTCACAATAACCACCAGCACCGATACCGTTATACCCCACCAGGATTTGTCACCAGCGCCATAGCAAACCACACTTTGCCCACACTAGGAAAGGGCTCACCCCCACGGACTGTTCTTGCACTTTTGCATTACTTATTTATTGATTGTATTCAAATTTTTTTGGCTATGCTTACCTTTTACACATCCTTATCCACCTAGTTGGTTTTATGCACCGATGCAATTTTTATTGCGACTATTTTATGTGTCATATTTTTTAACCACTTGTACTTGACCGCAGCACTCTATGCACGCCCATCACAGATTCACCTTATTTTAATGTGACGCTTGATACAACTTTATGCGATTTTTATGCGTTTCTATGCAATTTTAAGAGATGTCATTTTTATATGATTTTATGTGATTCACCCACATCATTCTCACTTGATACACCTCTGCACACCTCTCACGGATTTATCCTTTGAATATGATGTTTTATGCGATTTCATGCGATTTTATGCAATTTTAAGCTATGTCACGTTTATGCGATTTTATGTGATTTATGCACAAAAATTCACACCTTTCACGGATTTATCCTTTGAATATGATGTTTTATGCGATTTCATGCAATTTTATGCAATTTTAAGCTATGTCACGTTTATGCGATTTTATGTGATTTAAGCAAAAAAATTCACACCATCCACTATCTTCTGCATAATCAGCACTTACTTGTGTGCATACCTATTTAATATACCTTAGTCTCTACAGCTTTATTATACAGCGCAGCACTACCTCTTTACCTTACCTTAATTCCTTGGGATCCGATAGTTCCTATCAGTGCTTTGCCGCAGTATTCCATTAGCCCTATTTATTCACCAGGCAAGCGCAGAGATACATACTATACCATACTCATTGTTAGCCTAATTATTTTAATTACAGGGGGTCCCCTAGTTACAAACATCCGACTTACAAACAACTCCTACTTACAAACGGAGGGAGACAACAGGAAGTGAGAGGAAATCTACCCCCAGGAAGGGAAATTCACTCCTGTAAGAGTTATTATGGGAAAAAGGTACCTCCACTGATGCTTTTTTTTTATCAAGGCTTGTTTCCACAACAGCCCAAAATTTTCAAAATCCAATTGTCATTGGGACAGGAAGTGAGGTGACATTTTCTGAACAGGTGCACAGACAGCAAAACAAACATTACAGGGGTGTTAACCCTTCCCTATGCTATCCAAAAAGCTTAAAAATAGTTTTTCTGGCTGAAACTACACTTAAAAAATGTACCTGTTCCGACTTACAAACAGATTCAACTTAAGAACAAACCTACAGACCCTATCACGTTTGTAACCCGGGGACCCCCTGTATTTTTTTAACAGAGCCAAAAAAAGAAAAAAAAGGGGGAAAAAACACAGTTTAAAAGAATTATAAAGGAAAGAACGTAACCTACCCTAACCTCCTCTAACCTCCCCACTCTCAGAAAAAATACCCTCTAAATAAAAAATTGTTCAGTCTAATTTTTCCTATGCAGTCCCACACTCTACTCCACAATAAATACTTTGAGGAATACCTTTATAAGATAGCAGTTAGATTTTTAATATTTATGTAAGAGCAGTTTTTTATTACTACAAACATTATCAATTTCTAAGAAGTAACTAAATGGATATCAGATGACACTTTGGTGAACCATAACATTGGACAATGAGCCAGCAGAAGACAGGGCATAATTCCAAAGATGAAGTATAAACCAAAACATGTTTTCAGTGTGTATTCAGGATAACAGGGCCCCCTGGGCACAGAATAAAAGATGAATAATATAAAAATGGTACTCTGTGAACCCTAACAGTTTAAAGCCCACGAAGCAGGGCAAGGCATTCAAAAATGGCACAGCTAACTACTGGCAGCCAGGGTGGCATTTATTCTAGCTATTTGATCCATATTTTGGTAATGTAATATATCATTAGAATAATGGCTGCATGGATCAGTCCTCTGTCCTGTCACTTTACACAGAAGAAGAGATTTTAGGCCATGAAAACACAAAGCTAAGCTTATGTATTTTTATGACAACATAACTGCATTTCAACCTAGAAATATTGGTTGCTCTAAATTAATTATATTTGCAGTTTACATATGCTTTATAGCAAATTTAAAGATTTTTAGATGCATGTTGTAATGTGATCAGCTTAATATGTATAATAATCTAAACACTTTTATTACAAATCTTAATCAATTGTGTGACATCCATGGTGCCTGCAGTATAGCCAACATCTTAAATAGTGCCTGTAATGTAAAAGCTGTGCCCAAAACAGGCAAGGCGAGGGTAAGCTTTTTCCACTGATCACATGCCATGGCTTGTTCCATACTATGTCTTTCTGTAAAGGCAATCATCTTGGTAGAAAAGGAGTGTTTTGCTTCTTGATGTCAGACCTACCTACTGGTGACTGGTAATTTGATGGTCAAGAGTAATGTTTAAGAAACAATTGGAAAGGTGGAGGAAGGACATATATTCACAAAGTGAATGAAGCAGAAACAGGCAGATCCTTGAATTGCAAGTCCTCAGGTGCAGCTTCCTCTCCCCCAGGCTTTCTCACTGAGCAGAATGATAGCGACATCACTAAAATGTGTGCAATTAAGTGTGACCAGAGCCCAGAGTGGGTTGGATAAGCAAAAAATTACCCTCCACTGTATATCAATGACTATGAGGCTACAGGAACAAGAGTACCTATGCAATTTACATTTCGAGAAGTGCACTGCATTTTCTTTTTAAGGAATTTAAGGCTAAAGGTACATTTTTCAGGGTGCTGCTCAAGAACAATTAACATTTCTAGATGTTCTCAAAAAGATAACACATTTTCACTTGTTTGAGTTTAGGTCCACTTTAGGAGGGTTTGGACTTACTAGCAGTAAAGCTATTGAGCTGCAAATCAGGTTGCTTTACAGGATCTCCATTGTGGGAAGAGTGGGTAATGCAGACCCATACATGAGAACCAAAATGTTGTAAGTCATTGATTACTAACATAAATGGTATGCATGGTACACAGTAGAAGGATATTTTCCCATGTGCTGGGTCAAGTGAGTGCCACATGAATCAGTAAAGGGCACACAAGGTGAAGCATTTTTCCTATTCTCCCTAGCCTTCAGCACACATGCAATCTCTGTTTGTGAAGCCCTGCTGGAAAAGGGAGCTATCAATCATTCACTCTGCACTGTAGGCTTCAGTGAGTGTTATGTGATACTCTTTGGGCAAGGTTGTAAGGTGCAGTCTCTGGAGGTCTTCTAGAAGTGTGTATGGTAAAGTGTCTGACAATCTCTATGGTGCTCTGTTTGGCCAACTCTCTAGTAGTATGTGTGTGTGCCACAGTCTTTGGCACTCTGTTTGGCAGTTTCTCATATAGCATGTTTGGCACAGACTTTTTCATTTTCTCCAACCCTCTTTGGTAGCATGAAAACATCTCAAGCAAATCCCCTGGCAGTCTGTATGACTGGCAATCTGGAAAGACGGCCACTCTAAGGCCAGTCATAGATGGTGCAAATTTACAGGAATCCCCCATCAACACAGATGGTGTTGACGGGAATTCCTCCTGCCGAGCAATTGTCTTCTCCCGGTGGGGGAGAAGACAGTGATTATCACTAGCAGCTATAGCAGCCTCTTAATGGATAATGGAAAGTAAATCCAGCAGGCTGGTTGTACAAAAGTTGATCAATCAACTTGGTACATTCAGCCTGCCCATTAATGGTTCGAATCTCATTGGCTGGTGTTCTGTCAAAATAGCCAATTCATCAAGATCTCCAATTACGTCACTTGGAGATTTTGATGACTTGCTGTTTTGAGACAACACCGGCAACCGTATATGCCAGGGATATGCAATTAGTGGACCTCCAGCTGTTGCAGAACTACAACTCCCATGAGGCATAGCAAGACTCTGACAGCCACAAGTATGACACCCAGAGGCAGAAGCATGATGGGACTTGTAGTTTTACAACAGCTGGAGGTCCGCTAATTGCATATCCTTGGTATATGTTCTGGTACACGGTATTATGAAAGGATATTGTTAGTCCGCTCTGATACTAACCAACGAAATGGCCACCTCTATGGCGGCGACAACTTTTTCCTCCTTACCTGTTGTTGTGTCAACAGAGCAAAGTCTTCATGTACCAGAGTGTACGCGCTTGCCAGTGTTGTGTCAAAACGTCAAGTCATCGAAATCTCCAATTAATGATGACTTACAGTAACCGTAAGTGACGTAATTGGAGATCTTGTATTGGCTATTTTGACAGAACACTGGCCTAAGTCCTTTTTGTAACTTAGCAGTCTAATTTAATATGGTGGCCCTTTATTAAAAAGGCAGTGGTAAAAGTGGGTTTTTGGTAGAGTTGTAGTTACTGGGTTAATAGGTCTGAATAATTGTTGGTGATTTAGTTTTGAGCGTGGATCGCGAGTTTCATCGTGGGTGCCAAGTTCATGGGAAGGGCAGGCGCATTAGTGAGAAACAAAGGCCAAATGCAACTGGAGGCAATTACTACATTTCTTCAAAAGATCAATAGTAAGTTTTAGCTTCAGACGTGAGAGGTTTATGTGGTTAAACAAGTGTGCGTACATCTATGTTTCTTTTTGTCTATGTACATCTGTTGTTTAGTCAGTGGATGTATACCAGGGAAGGAAGAGTTACTCAGCATTCAGGAAGTTATTCCTGTTTACAGCAGGTGCTATTTGGAAGGATATATGTAATACCCTATTTCCAACCACACATAGCAACAAACTGGAATACATTAAGCCAATTTGATCCTATTTGAACATGTCATATCTACTTTAGTCAGGATTTTACATGATCCAATTATTACAAAAGTCACAAAATTGAATGGGCTACAGGCATGATATTTATGTAATGATGATTTTAAGCTATGCTGCAGTATTTAAGATTATTTTGATTTCTAGCCTAAACGTTGCAGATCCAAATCCATCCTAACATAGTCGTGTTACTACAATCAGAGAAAAAAGGTGATTATAACAGTTTAATTATGTCATGCACAGCATATTTAGTTGTAATTAGTTTTCCTACATGTCATAGTAATTATAAAGATGCATATAATCTTCATATTTGGGGAACATCTTTGAAGTATAAATTCACCTTTGGTTAAAAAATAAATAAGTAAAATGCACATATTTTTGCAGGTAACAACATGTAAGCAAAACATACTAAAAGTGCACCTCAAAGTCCCCTGTCTTCCTAGTATCAGCACTATGAAATGTGAAAGGGAAAAAAAATTGCATTTTTTATTTATTTTTTCACAGGAGCCTGCAGAGCATTGCACCCGTGATCAGTGGATTGTGGGTGCAATGTCAGGTTCCTGCAGACACTGCCCACAGCTCTGTGCCCATACATCTGTACAGGCTGTCAGTTTTAGAGTTGTAGGAAGTGTGAATGGACTACGAACATGTTGATCAGCTTACTTACAGTCCATTGAAACTACAAGTCTGTCTGACACAGTGGACGAGGGGACTTGTTGTTTATTCATGCTCAGATCCCTGAGAATGAATGATGCAGCTGTGCGGGCCGAGCTCTGCACAGCCTTGACAATTTTAAATGTGACAGGCTGCACAAGGAAGGACAAGTTCAGGGGGAGAGGGATGTCTGCTTGAACATGTTACATGTTACACACTAAATATGGGTGTAATGTGTAACAAGGTGAACCTATCCTTAAAATTACTTTACTATGTTCCACAGTATTATAACATCTCCTAGTTCTTGGATGGAATATGTGTATTCATATACTTTAGATTCCTGGTGCACACATGCAGCGTTTGGCATTTATTGTATGACAAGGCCACTGCAGGTAGTAGTTTGCTTTTTCATTTACTTACCCAGGACAAATGTTTCTTTAGACTGATTTCTAGTAGTTAATTAGATTTGATTTGTTCCTTGGTTTTCCTTCATTTATGCTGTCCATCCTTTTTTTCTTTTAGGTGTAAGTTAAACTGAGTTAAACTGAGACGTTGAGAAGGTGAGAAGTTAAACTGAGACGTTTTTTTTTTCAGTTGAGTTCTTGGCAGTTCTCAGAGGAAAATTATCTCCTCTGCAGCCAGTTTATGAAGCTAAGAACTTCGGTTTTCAGAGGCAGAAGAGAAGAGAAGTATTTTCTCAGAAAACAACAGGTGTTCTGCCAAAGGTTCAAGCCCCACCATGCAAGTGGACAGACGGTGGGAGCACTTAGTAACAGGGCCCCTCACGGGCTCGCTTTTCTCGCCATGCTTCAGGCACGGCCTCGTTTCGCTCAGCAATTTTTTATTCTAACTCTATGTCCACTTGGATGGTGGGGCTTGAACCTGGACTCAGTGTGCAGGCGCCAGTCATCTTCAGAGACCTTCGGCGTCTCCTTGTCCTCCATACTGCACAAGTACAGTACAGGGCGGACACTATCCGACGGGGGACAGTATTCGACAGTACACCGGGATCAGTGTAAAAGTGGGTGGGCTGCCTGTAATCTTGTGATATTGTGAGATTACGGTGCAGCCGAGTTCAAAAAGTGAAACTAAAGTTTAAAAGAACATGTAATTACATGTTTTCAGACATGTGATAACTAAGTCAATACATATATATTTATATGTTTGTGTATATATATGTATATATATATATATATGGCCTCTAGAGACCAACAGATGGAACTGTGAGCTCCGAGCGCGTTTTTTTCTAACCTTTTCCCTCCAATGTTTCTTTTTTTTATGTAGCATTTTGACATGGGGTGGAGTCCCTTTTGTATATAAATGGACTTACATTACTTTAAATTATAACCACTTTCAGTGCAGTTACACTTATTTTTGTGACCTCCCCCACCCAGTCTTAAGCCGGCTATAATTCTTTTTTTTTTCTTTTCAACCCGTGGGTTAAATGTGTGGATGGGGGAATCCTTCCCACTGTAGTATTGTTTTTCTGACAGCAGGGAAACTTCCCCACCGTCAAAATACAATGATCAGTGTTGCTGACTATAGCTGATGGCTCTAAATGTTTGGCAAAAATTCCATAGGCTTGTTTGTCAATAGATTGACTGCCATACATAGATCTAAATTCAGCCAGTCCCTGCTGGATCAACCGAATTTGGATCCATGTATGTCCGGGTTTATACTGACCAGTACTTGATCCGATGAAATCCTGGCCCCCGTACTCATTTTCAGAGTCATCTCTGCTAGGCCTGTGCATAGTCTGTGTGCTGCAAAATGGTGAAAAATAAAAAGACTTAAAGTTGTAAACAGATAACAAACTAAAAAGCTTTACTGCTGATCAGTTTAAGGTCAAACTATTTGCCCTAAAACGATTACTCCCTTCTCTGGTTTGTGAGGGTGGGGGTACAATATAACTGCCATTCTGTGTTTTTTGTATGCATTTTTTTATTTTTTTTACTTAATTTTAGAATTTTGGAACATTTGCATGGTGTACTTCTTTAGCTAATATATTTAGGCTGGACATTTTTGTATATCCCTTCCATTTGAGTAAGCACTATTCATTATCAGGTTTCCGTCCCTTCAAAATTTTAAACTGATTTTGGATATTGTATCTTAACAGCAGAGACACAGACAACAGAAACTTAGAGCTGCTGATGAAATATTTCAACTACGATAAGCAATGTAACCTTTCTATAATAAAATTGTGCTATATTTCACTTAAGAAATACACAAAATTTTCCAAAATGCATTTCTAACGATAAATAAATAGTAATTTGAATTACTATTATCAGACGATAAAGAACCTGGTAATCAGTTCTTTTAATTATGTAAGCTTTACAGACGGCCCCAGGCACATTTCTGCTCCGCTTGTCTCATGGTGCTGAACAACAGAACACAGTGTCATTTCATTGGGTTGACTAATGTTGAAAATAAAAGCCCTTTCTTTGCCATCAATGTCAAACAAGACATATAAATCACGTTAGGACAATGGGACCTAGTCTGGGGTTTTGTAACAAAAAAAAGAAAACAAGATAAATGACTTGTTACGTTGGGAATTAAAGACCTGCTGCTTAAATAGGAAAACTGAAAATGTTGAGAGTCATTTCCTACAAATTTTGTGTTACGCCTAAAAATTTAATTAGTAATATACCAAGCAATATACAAAAATATTTGGGTTTAACTTAGTCCTAATTTATTTTTCACTTTAATACATTACAGCACTTTCTTGTAACTTGTAGGTGGTTGTACATGGGCAGCTTTCCCATAGATTAAAAAAATTTCACAACGTATTAAGGGATCAATCCACCAACAGTGATATTTGGTTATAGATAGAACCTCCTGGATTGTTATGTACTGTATGTAGGCTTCAATAGTAAGATCTCTTTGCCATAATTCTCAACACTCTTCCAGTCCATCTGAGAGTTTTGGGTGCTCTGAGTCCTTATCACCTTCTGTGTTTTCTAGCACTTTGTGCTGCATTCTTCATAATATAAAATAATATAAAATTACAGAAGAGAGAGTAAAAAACAATCATAAAATCTGCAGAACTTGGAAGGCCAGCAAAGATATCTCACCAGTAAAACCCCCAAAAGAGATATAGAAAATTGTCATGCCATTTAACACTCTGCCAACTACCATGATGCCAGTTTTAGCAGATTGCTTACACTTGTATGAATAGGCATCCCAACAAAAGGGCATTTCTTATTTCAAAAATTTCCACGTGTCTCTCCTGGCAAGATCAAGCTCCACACTTTGTAGCCATGTCTTAGGTGCTGGATTGGCTCATTTTAATTGGAGCAATCTTGAAGGAAACCCGCAGAATGCAGAATATGAAGCAAAAATTTGAGCTGTGGGTGTCCCTGCAAGCGCCACAGGTGCCAACTGATGTTGGTATGGAAGCGGTAATTAAGTGATTTTCTTTTCTGATTTAGCTCGCTGGCTGAATGAGGGAAAATCGAACCATGTAAGCTTTTCTTTACTTAACTAGCCAGCAGAATGGAACTCTGAAGCTTTTCACACTTAAATCACAGCACTTTCTTTTATATGTGCACATTGCAGTAGGTAAAGATGATTCTGGTTTATCCATTCCCTTAGCTAGCATGAACTTTGTGCTCAATTATTTTCACCACAGCATGGCTGTATCTGAGTTGCTGCTGTCTATAAAGGTCAATGAACCATAATTGGGAACATGTCTACTAGAGGTTAATTGACTTGCAACCTCTAAACTCCACAAGCAGCATCAGTGACTGGCACTGTCTACATTGACAATGGATTACAGCCCTGAACCCTGTAAATAAGGTCAACTCAACACTGTTTGCCTTGTGATGAGTGGAACTAAGAGCAAATATGACACACACCAACAACAGAGCTACATTGCACAAAGCAGTGAACCTATGCAAACTATGAATAAAGTATAAATAATTACTGAGATAATGCAAGATATGTTTCCCACTAAAGCATTTACCACTTGATATACCTCTTAAATACTATACAAAACATTACAATTTGGCATTAAGTAAATTTTTACTATTCACTAATCCATTAGTTAAGTTAATTAGTTTAGTTAAAGTGACCCTGTCACCACAAGGTCACTTATAAAATAAGGCCAATCCTCTTTAAATTGTAAGCTCCATGAGCAGGGCCCTCCTTGTATTGTAAGTAATTGTACTGTCCCCCCTCTACATTGTAAAGTGCTGCGTAAACTGTTGGTGCTATATAAATCCTATATAATATTAATAATAACAATAAAAGAAGATCATCTATAGTAATCTTTCTGGCTGCCTGGGTTCTGTAGTAACACACAAGGATATAAAC
This sequence comes from Lithobates sylvaticus, assembly GCA_028564925.1. Taxonomy (NCBI): domain Eukaryota; kingdom Metazoa; phylum Chordata; class Amphibia; order Anura; family Ranidae; genus Lithobates; species Lithobates sylvaticus. Next base: position 463,355,685 of record CM053026.1, on the reverse strand, counting down.
ACCATAAACCATAACATAAATGAGACTGAATTATATTTAATAAAATACACAAAGGCTCTTTCTGGTACAAATTGTATAAAGGGTCTAGCTATATCCTTTTGCTTGGAAGCTCCATGAGCAGAGCCCCCCTATTCCTTCTGTATTGAACTGTATGTAATCATACTGTCCCCCTTTATATTGTAAAGGGCTACGTAAACTGTTAGTGCTATATAAATCCTGTATAATAATAATATCTTGTTGAACTGTTAGACAGTTGGAGCTTAGCGCCTGGCCTGATTTTCTATGCAAGGCAAGCACCATGGCAATAGTACCTAATGGCTAAGTGATTTGTACCAGTGGTCCAATTTAAACTAAGCCATATAATTTACACCTTGGACATTTTTTTTATCTTGTGGGATTATATATGTAAATGTGTATCATAGATATATGTATTAAAGAACACGTTTGTATTTTTATAATACTTGGTTGTATACTTCTTTAGTGCTATAATTCAACATCCTTTTTATACCTATAGATCTTTCCTTCTCCAAAAATAATACATGTATTAGCTGTTCCACCTAAATAAAATCAAATTTAATAAATGCCTCCCAAAAATAGAAATAAATATGTAATAATTGCTCCACCCTAGATGGAACAGGTCAATATAGAAAAGGTGCTGCACACAAAAGTAATATAGTGCAAAATTTATGTAGTAACATTCAATGTCAAGGGATGGTCAACTGATACTAAATATATATGTATGTATATATATAAAATAGATAGATAGATTGATTTGCACTGTTTTTACACTTAGCACTGGAGGTCTTTGGTCAGGCCTGACGATCTACAAGTAAAGTACCCACCATGGATGTCAAGTGTTGGAGATGTATGAAGCATACAGGTATATATTTGAAAAGTCCTTGCATTGTTCTTGAAACACTCTATAATTTAAAAGGGCCACTATTTTGGATCTCCAAAGCCTTTTAAGTTTTTTCTTGGAATCTACTAAATTACAACTCTGGTTCAATTACCTCCAGGTGCCTAGTGGAACAAAACTAGAAACAGCCAGACTTTTCTTTAGTAGAACTATTCTTGCATAAATTTGTCAAACGAATTGAGCACCTGTCAGCCAGAATTCACATCACTAGGGAATAATAGAAAATGTGTGTGTTCTTTCCTAGCTTTAGCCCAGGTTCACACAAATGCGGGTTAGAAATCAGACTGCATTGCTGGTTTGAAATTGTTCAGCTGAACTCGCACAATTTCAAACTGGCAATGCAGTCCGACTTCGGGGGCAATTTGACAGACATCTGAGCAGGGTACATGCACAGATGTCTATTCAAATCGCCCCCGAAGTCACCAAAAGTAGTACAGGAACTACTTTTGGGAATCAGTGCGGTGCCTCAAAGTCGGCGTCGCAACCGATTCGGAAGGTGCAATTGCCAGGAATAGCCGCCGATTTGGCATGCGTTTTGACATGTCAAATTGCATGCCAATTTGGCCCAATATGAATGTGGGCTTTGTCTAAAGGTTAGGATATAACGCAAACAGGTTACAACCCCGGTCTGTCTTTATTTCCATTTGTGTCCCTGCTAAGAATATTTACCCTTTCATTTTTTCCTGTGACCTTTGTCCGTGAGAAAAAAAATATGTAAAAAAAATATGTGTTGCTACCATGATTGAAAACAAAAGAGAATATCTTGCAATGGAGACGACGGAGACATATGCTCCGCTGACAACTTTCTCTTTTGAGACATTCCCTTACAATTCCTGTTGTCTACAGTGAAGGCTATTCTTCTAAATGGGGTAGCAAAAGATTCTAATCATTCCTCACACTGTCTACAGTAAAATAAAATAAACATGTTTAAGAGCGACAATTCCCCCTTTCTTCTCATTTTCTTCATTCTCTCTGTGTTGTTTTTTTTTTTTTTTTCTTTATTAACAACTGCAAAGAATTAATACATGCCTAAGTTTGAACATATAGTGAAAAGTGATAAACTTTTATATCTGATACGTGAATGAAGTAGATTGGATTATATTTAGTAATATGTGCCATAAAACAATTTTCATGTTTTTAGAAAAAAACAAAAACATTTTTTACATGTTTTCAACCTTTTTTTTGCATCTCGGTACTGATTATACCCTGCAGTCTCTTTTAGTCACTTCCTATCTATATGCACTTGCTCCAAAGCTGGTTACATATCACTGCTTTAAACCAGTTTACTGATAGTTATAACAGTAAAACACTTCTAGTGTAAATCAGGTGCATGCAACAAGGTGACAATGCAGAAAAAAGGAACTGAAAAACAATGACAAAGCGTGTCACCCCTTAACAGATATTGTCTGAATAAAGACCTACCTAGCAAGTATAATTTTAATGAAAGGTGGAGAGTTAGAAGACTGAAAATTACTTTCAAAACCACAATAACATAGTAAAGTTTAAATTAGATCTTTGTGATTGGGTATACTGTACATCCAGTTTCATTTTTGCAATGAGTATCCTGTCTCAAATGTAGATTCACACTCCCTATTGCTTTTACAACTGCCCGCCCTCAATCATGAAACTAGCTAGAAATGTCTGTATTATTTGCCACATCTTTGATAGTGCTCTACATGCCTTTATTTTGTCCAATGCAATGATCAATGCAATAGTTCTCAATGCAATGATCAAGTATTTCATCTTTATTATCTATACAAGTGAGTACATCCCTCACATTTTTGTAAATATTTTATTATATTTTTTCATATGACAACACTGAAGAAATGACACTTTGCTACAATGTAAAGTAGTGAGTGTACAGCTTGTATAGCAGTGTAAATTTGCTGTACCCACAAAATAACTCAACACACAGCCATTAATGTCTAAACCGCTGGCAACAAAAGTGAGTAAACCACCAAATGAAAATGCCCCAATTGGGCCCAATTAGCCAGTCATGTGACTTATTAGTGTTACAAGGTCTCAGGTGTGAATGGGGAGCAGGTGTGTTAAATTTGGTGTTATCGCTCTCACTCTCTCATACTGGTCACTGGAAGTTCAACATGGCACCTCATGGCAAAGAACTCTCTGAGAATCAAAAAATAATAATTGTTGCTCTACATAAATATGGCCTAGGCTATAAGAAGATTGCCAAGACCCTGAAACTGAGCTGCAGCATGGTGGCCAAGACCATACAGCGATTTAACAGGACAGGTTCCACTCGGAACAGGCCTCGCCATGGTCGACCAAAGAAGTTGAGTGCACATGCTCAGCATCATATCCAGAGGTTGTCTTTGGGAAAAAGACATATGAGTGCTGCCAGCATTGCTGCAGAGGTTGAAGGGGTGGGGGGTCAGCCTGTCAGTGCTCAATCCATACACCACACACTGCATCAAATTGGTCTGCATGACTGTTGTCTAAAGATGATGCACAAGAAAGCCCGAAAACAGTGTGCTGAAGACAAGCAGACTAAGGACATGGATTACTGGAACCATGTACTGTGGTCTGATGAGACCAAGATAAACGTATTTGGTTCAGATGGTGTCAAGCGTGTGTGGAGTACAAAGACAAGTGTATCTTGCCTACAGTCAAGCATGGTGGTGGGAGTATCATGGTCTGGGGCTGCATGAGTGCTGCCGGCACTGGGGAGCTACAGTTCATTGAGGAAAGCATGAATACCAACATGTACTGTGATACTGAAGCAGAGCATGATCCCCTCCCTTTGGAGACTGGGCCACAGAGCAGTATTCCAACATGATAACGACCCCAAACACACTTCCAAGATGACCACTGCTTTGCTAAAGAAGCTGAGGGTAAAGGTGATGGACTGGCCAAGCATGTCTCCAGACCTAAACCCTATTGAGCATCTGTGGGGCATCCTCAAACGGAAGGTGGAGGAGCGCAAAGTCTCCACCAGCTCTGCAATGTCGTCATGGAGGAGTGGAAGAGGACTCCAGTGGCAACCTGTGAAGCTCTGGTGAACTCTATGCCCAAGAGGGTTAGGGCAGTGCTGGAAAATAATGGGGGCTACGCAAAATATTGACACTTTGGGCCCAATTTGAACATTTTCACTTAGGGGTGTACTCACTTTTGTTGCCAGTGGTTTAGACATCAATGGCTGTGTGTTGAGTTATTTTGAGGGGACAGAAAATTTACACTGTTATACAAGCTGTACACTCACTACTTTGTAGCAAAGTGTAATTTCTTCAGTGTTGTCACATGAAAAGATATAATAAATTATTTACAAAAATATGAGGAGTATACTCACTTTTGTGAGATACTGTGTATGTATTTATATATATTCTGCAATGTTTATCATTCGTCAAGACATTAACATTACATTACATTTCAGATATAAAGCCTGGTGTTACTTACAAATTAAATAATGAATCTACAAGAACAAACACAAATTGTTATAAAGTAAGAGAAATATATATATTTTGTCTATAAATGGTAAAATAAAAAAATAAAATAGCTGGGGGGGGGAATAAGTGTAAAGGGCTAATTAGGGTTAACTAGAGGTTAATCAGTGGTTAAATAGGAAATGCCCAGGGCTTCACTATTATACACTGCTGGTGGAAAAGGCAAAGTGATATAGTCCAAAAGACCAAGCTGTGTGGATTTGAGAGCTTGCCAGTGACACTGGGCATATGATCTTAAAGTGGGGTGCCCCCTAAAAAAAATTTTTTAAAAGTCAGCAGCTACAAATACTGCAGCTGCTGACTTTTAATAATCGGACACTTACCTGTCCCAGGGTCCAGCGATGCGGTGGATGGAACCCCCCCTTCCCCCGCTCCGCTCGGCGGCGCCGGCATTCTTACTGTGGGTACCTGGCTGTGGCTTCACAGCCAGGCACCCACTGCACATACGCGAGCGGCGCCACGCGCCGTGATGCGCCGCGCATTCATCTGGGACCTGTCACGTGTCCCAGATGACTGACTGCACCGAGGGGAAGTGATGTCAGTGCCCAGGCACTGAAGGAGGCAGACTACGAGGGACCCCCTAGCAACAGGCATTTAGAGGTGAGTACAATTTTTTTTTTTCCAATTATTTTTTTTTTTTTATGAATTTTAAGCAATTTTTTTTTTTTTTTGGTGGAAACACCACTTTAAGGTCAAGTCCTTTATTAAAAAAGAAAAAAAATGTCCCACAATGCACATCAATCAATAATCACATGTGCACCACCCACTGACCTACTGAAAAAAAAAAACACCTGCCAACAGCCAACACATGGCTGGTCCTGCTTCACTCCTGCCATTTCACTGTGTCACTATGTGTGTATACTTTAAAAAATTTTGTGAATCTGTAGGGGTACTAATTCTCCCTTACTGGGTCAAATAGGGAGGCCAATATCTGGGTGCTTCCATATTCTGATAAGACCTAGAGAAACACCGGCATTCTAGTCTCCATGTTGAAAGCATGTAGCCTGGTATGGCGTGGTTCAGAAGGGAGGAGGGTTTTTTTCTTCTATGGGGTCCCCCTTAAAATTTTTACCAGACCTACAGGACCTGATTTAAAATTAGGGGGGAAGCCCATTCTGTTTTTAGTGGGGTGCTCCATGAAATTGTATATGAGACCCTTATCTGGGATAAGGGTCTGGTATAAATGAAAGGAATACCCATTTACAAGCAGACCGAAGCTGTCAATTTGGCAACAATTTGAAAACACTTTTTCCTTTTGTGAAGTTCTGTTTTGCTGTAGTAGGTTGTATACATCATGCAGATGTTCCACTTCATCCCACATTATTTAAAGCAATTTTTAATGTTTTCACTTTAAGCATTATTAAAATCACTGCTGCCCGACAAACTGAGATTTGTTTGGTTTAGGACATGTCCCTGAGGGCAGTGCAAATAACGGCAGTGAGGATGAATAGGCTTGATCACATACAAGAGTGGAGCAAGTGGTAAGGGGTGTAAAAATTTAGATAAACCTAGACAAAAACAACATTTTAACCCTTTAAGTTTTGGGGAGCCCCATTCATTATTCCGTGGAGATCAGTTTTAATGTGAACTGGTGCTTTCCAGGGTTAAACAGGTTTAATTAAACCCCCCGTTCCCACCCCATTTCCCAACAGCACATACTCATCACCCTTGGTCAGGAATATTGGATCCTTTTATTAAATCAGTGTCTGACTTTTTAAAAATATCTGTAGAACTTCAGTTAATCCTGATTTATGAGATGGCCATTTGGGACTAGAATGATACAATTACTATAACTACAAGGTAGTTCAGGTCTTATGCCATAAAAATAAAAATTATTTAGCTTATTGTCTTCTGATAATGCCACAGAGCACTCTGTGCCCTGTAGAAAATTACGGATATACTGTAGAGGAAATGCTAATGACATTTCTAAGACATCAGCAACATTTTCTGTAGATGTCAGGGACCTATCCAAATGTCCCAGTGGGAAGTGTTATTTGCTGTCACAGAGCATAAGAGAGCAGGATCAGGTTCTACCCTGATCTTTAACTGACCCGACAAGAAGAAAAAATATTTTTAAAAATATTCAAAAGTAAAAAGAAAAATGCTTCTCTGAAAAACAATGATATATTTTGCAAACACACCAAACATTTATGGACAAATGCTGATTTGATGTGTTTGCTCATCTTAAAATGTACTTAATTGTACAGTAACACATAACAGGCAAATCTATCCTAAAGTAAGGCTCTGCCACTTTAAAAAGAAACACATTTACTGTATGTGGTATAGCAAATTAGCATTTTGGAATGATCAAATCAGGAGTCTATACCTCAACTCAGCTGATATGCTGTTGTTATACCTAAAGAGTAATAAAAAACGGGGGAGTAAAGGGGCCACACTGACCCCACAGACTGGGAGCATACTCACCACTAAGGGGCCACACTGACCACTTGAGTAAGGGGCATACACTGAGTATGGGGGCACATTGACCATTAGACTAAGGGGCCACACTGACCACTTGAGTAAGGGGCATACACTGAGTATGGGGGCACATTGACCATTAGACTAAGGGGCCACACTGAACACCAGCATAAGGAAGCATGCTGACTGCCAGCACAAGGGGGCACACTGACTGCCAGTGTAAGAAGGAACACTGACCACCAGTGTAAGGCAGTGCACTGACCATCAACATAAGGGGCATACTGACCACCAGTGTAAGAGGACATCCTGACCACCAGTGCAAGGGGACATGCTCGTCACCAGTGTAAGAGAACATACTGACCACCAGTGTAAAGGGACATGCTGGCCACCAGTGTAAGAGGACATACTGACCACCAGTGTAAGGGGACATGCTGGCCACCAGTGTAGGGGGGAATGCTGAGACAAGGAGCACACAGACCACCAACATATGTGGATGCTTAACTCCTCACCACTGCACTATGCAGGCTATGCAATTAGACAGTGCTGACCCCTGTGCTCTGACTGTTGCACTATATATGGTATGTTGAATATTACAAAGCCCTGACTTTTGCACTCTATACACTACATACAGTAATCCTATTCTATCTATCTACACCAATGGTTCTAAACCACCAGCCCATAGCCTGAGACTGGGACAAAGCCTTCCTCCTGCTGGGTCCTGGTTTCCTGACTGTTCTGACAGCTAGACTCTAAAGCCTTGTACACACAATTGGATTGTTTGGCAACAAAACAGTGGACTTTTGTCCGAAGGGCGTTAGCCCAAACTTGTCTTGCATACACACGGCACACAATTGTTGGCCAACAATCACGAACGTAGTGATGTACTAGACATACTACGAGCCGATAAAAAGGATGTGTTCCACGGCTTTCGAATTTGCCGCGAACACCCCGAATTGTTCGGCGAGCAGGCTCATCACCTGCCTGCTCTTGAAAGTGGCCATGCTGGGTTGCCCTCCAAAACTGCCCAAGATGTCCGGCAACAATATATGGACTATTTTGTGGGTAGAGGGGCAGTGGCTTGGCAGCAAACTGTAGCTGATCATGAATAAATATTTTATTTGATATTAAACTCCTATTTCATTTGAACTACTGTTTGTGTTTCTTATCTGTCTCCTAGGTTCTCAAATGGCCTTCATTTTGGCCATTTTCTACAATAGTGCAAAGGTACCTTATTTGCTACATGAGGTGACAATCCTTCAGCAAACTATTATGTTGTGCTGTGGGTCTGCTACACACACACAATGTTATTGTTGTTAATGTATCTAAGGCATCAATGTTAAAAATATTCGGCCTTTTCAACTGCTTTAATTTATTTCTTTGAGGCCCTAAAATTGCCTGAGTTTGCCACATTTTAGAGCACATTGTCACTGTAACTACACCAACTTAACAAATACACTGGTATTGAGCATTTAAATAAGAAGCCACACATTGTTTAGTATAAAACATTTTACTCCAAGCACATTCACATGTGCGTTTTAAAAGGTTTTTGAACAAACCAACATCTTAGTGTATAACATGTATGTTGGCCTTTTTTGGGGCTAAAAAATGGGCATGTTTGAAAACATAAGATACACATCCCCAACTCAAGAACTTACAAAGTTTGACTTTGCTAAAGTGAAGGCCATATGAGACATCAGTATCCCAAGGCTGTGTTGATGTTGCCTTCCTCAGATGAGGTGAGCTCACCCTTCTAAAAGCCAAAATTTGAAGCCACGTACACGTAAAGGCATAACTGTAGTGTATGTAGTGTAGCATAAATGTGTGTAGGTACAAACAGGTTCGTTTCTAAAGCCCCAAAACACACAGTGTGTCAACATGTGCTATCTCCCATCACAGAATATCAACGTACGCGTTTTGGAGGTGCAACCCCTTCCTTAAAACTAAAGTAGGTGAGAGGAAGGTGTTTCACCCCCGAAACACGTCCATTGATACCCCATGATAGGAGCTAGCACATGTTGACACACTGGGGGTTATTTATGAAAGGCAAATCCACTTTGCACTACAAGTGCACTTGCAGTGCACTTGTAGTGCAAAGTGGATTGGCCTTTCGGAAATAACGCCCACTGTGTGTTTTGTGGCTTTAGCCAACTAGATGTAGGGAAATACACACATTTTAGGCATGGGATCATGAGGGAAATCTGAATCTTTTTGGCCCAATTTCTGTGTATCTTCAATTTTTGGCTTTGCGATTCTTAAAAACACATAAATATTACAATTAAAACATTACTTAGGGCAGTGTTTCACAACTCTCCTTCTCCAGATGCATTTCCAGGTCATTTTTTCTATATTTTTTGCTTGAGCACAGGTGATGATGTCCTTTTCGAGGTTAGTAATTCACACAGTCGTTTTTATACTGTGGAATATAAAGAAAACAGGACCTGGTGGTGCACCTAGAGAAGTGGAGAGGCTAAACACTGACCTCAGACACTAAAGCCTAGGTTCACATTGGAGCGATTTACCATGCGATTTGATAGATAAAATCACTTGACAAGTCGCAGTCTATTGGAGGAAACGTCAATGTTCCAATCAGTGCGACACCGATTTAGCGGCGCTGCAACAATTTGCAAAAGTACTTCCTGCACTACTTTTTCCAATTTCAGGAGCGACTTCAATAGACATCTGAGCATGAAGCCACACAAATGTCTATCAAGTAACACCTGAAATTGCACTGACCTTGCTACTTAGAAATCGCGTTACTTCAAGTGAAATAGTGCGATTTCAAAGTAGCATCAATGTGAACCAGGGCCTTAAAGTAATAAAAACATGTGAAATATGAAAACTGCAAACAGGAGCCAACAAGTGGAAGAAAACTTCAGGCCAGATGAACTTAAAATTTGGCAAGCATGTCGACATAATCACGTATTCTTCTCTGTAAAGAAGTGGCAGCCTCCTTTATTTTCTCTAGATCAATCAAAGCCTGTATCATATCTGCACTCATACGGCCAATTGTGCATCTTGGAAGTTCATGTCCTTGTAAGAAGAGAAAAAAATATTAAGGGAATGATGGTCAAGTGGCTGAGGCCCTACATAGTGAATTATGGTCTAGTTACTAGTCAAATTGTTAAAATACTTACCTACCCAGTCTATTGTTGCTTGCAACCTTCTTGCCCTTCAGACACCTACACTACTAGGAATGTACACACTGCAACTACTCTGTAATCTTGGCCCTGGTGCCTGGGTCTACAAAACTCAGGTACCTAGCAACACTGCCAGCTCCTCCCACCTTTTCCTTCTCCATGCTAATGTTAAGGGACTACATACATACTTTGCTAATGTGTGGAGTGGGTGTTTGTTTTGGACATCTAAATACTTGACATGTATACACATTGAAAGCCAGGTTCAAAGAATACTTACTTGTGAAAACAAGAGGCTCACAAGTAGTTTCCTACACTTCTGGGCCTCTTTGGCCCTCTGTTTGACTTGCGTCAGGGGATGTTACATCAACAATTGGAAGGTCTGTGCTGGGTCCAGGTGTCATATCCAACGCCACAAAAGCAACATCCTGGTTCAGCTGAACACACTCACTTTCCTCTAAAAAGAAACAATACACCATTCATTAAAAGCCACCCCAAGTAACATCTGTTTCTAGCATACATGTTGCTGCATTGGTTGACCAACCTTGCACTTGGGACAATGCTGCACTGGGTTTTTTTGGCATAGAAAAATGCATCGAAAAGGGAAGGTGATGTCATTTTACAGAGGACAAACACTGGACAAGTGCCAACATTGAAAAACTCATGCAGTTGCCCCCCACCCCTCTCGTCTCCTATGGAATAGGGGATATATGAGGATCATTCTAGCAAGCGTGACTCTGTGTGACTGTGATCCCTGGGGCCTCTCCTCTACCCATGTCTACCCTGGCAAGGCTGCATTAATGGACACTGATGAGCCAGGCAGCAACCTGAAAGTGTTCTTTACCCCTTAAGTTCTGCCCTAAGCCCATGGCCTTTGGCCCACCTAGAATCACCCCTGTTGGTGGCTAAATGAGTGTGTTTGAAGTTGTCACTTATGATTTTGGGGGAAAGATGGCCTTGTCTCCCCTGTTGGGGCCCAGGCGAGGGTAACCTCCGTATTGTCACCTCTGGTGTCTTGTATGTAGCCTCATTTTTTTGTGCTTCCCTGTTGAAAGAAGAGTAAAAAAATTGTTAAAAACAAAAAAAAGGCAAAAAACTTAAATAAAAAAATAGAAAACATTATCTCGAATTTTCAAAACTTACTTGGAGAAAGCACATATACAGACAGTTAATTTACACATTTACATATTGGTTAGATACAAATATTGCTTACTTTTTTTTGATTATGTGATGGATGGACTCCTTCTGCTCTTGCTGATGGTGCTTTAGATTAGACCACCACTTTCGGATTTGGTCCTTCATTCGTTGCACCGAAAATTCTCCCTTCCAAAATGGCGATGACCTTCTCCAAAATGATGTCCTTTCGGCTGTTGGGCCTTTTCGTAGTTGTGCAGCTTACAATCATAGTTGTGCTTCTCAAGGATGTGCACCATCTCCATCATCTCACCCTTGCTCATGGGGGTGGCTTTGTGCCTCCTATAGGCTCCACCACTGCGGACCTGCCTTCAATTCTCAGAATCCGCCCTAGCATCATGATGCACTGAGAGCGGAGTTTCACGCATGCGCAGTGTATATAAAGCCATAACGCGCGGTCGATGTAACGACTGTAGGAACAATCTGGGAGTGGAGGACAAACGATCAACATCACCAAAAGGAAACTAAGGTACAATTGCAAATTGGGGCATCAGTGGTTAGTGTCCTATACTACTTAGATTGAGGCCTATATTGGGACCAGAATATTTATGAGTTAAGCCTGACATTATGGTTTATCTTGTGTTCCGTCTTGCAGGCATTTGCTAATTGAATTCACACAGTGCCAGACTTTTGCCTGAATTTATAGAACAGAATTTATGGAGCTGCCGTTTCTATGGAAGATGAAGAGTAGGGATTACTCAAATAAAATCAAGAGGAAGGCAGCGATGGAGAAACTCTTGGAATTGGTGAAGCCTCTGTACCCCACGGCAAACATCAAATATTTGAAGGCCAAAATTGGTAGCCGGTGTAGTACATATAATAGGGAGTGCAAGAAGGTCCTGGAATCCCAGAGATCGGGAGCATCAATACTTCCTTCCACATTGACTGAGGCCACAGCTCCTGAGGTCCACCCTGGTCCTTCTACACAGGAAGAAGATGTGGAGGAGCCCAGGTTGACCCAGGCATTCTTGAACATATTTTTAGACAAAAATAGAATGATGTTAACTAGACGTAATTGATCACCAATTTCTGCCTTAACAAAGTGGTTTACATATCAATAGACAGTAGTGGCCAAAAATTATTGGGACAAGAATGAAAAATGCTGGGGTCAGAATGATAGTCTTTTCTATTTGTCAACATACAATTTGCAACAGTCATGAGCTCAAAATTGTTTGTGATTGATGACCAAAAACCCAAAAATATGTCCCATTTTCATACACAGGAAAGTCTTAGTCAGGAGGCGCCCATGCCCAGCACCAGAGTTGTAGATCCCTCCCCTACTCTGGAGGGATCTGCTTTCCTCAGCCATGCAATAACCGCCATTAGTACGGCCCCAGATGCACAGGAGGCATTTGGCTGTATGACAGGGAATAAGTTGAGAGATATGGAGGAGGAGCAAAGGAGTATGTGTGAGGAACTAATCCTGAAGCTCCTCAACAAGGGGAGGAGGGAAGAAATTACAGCTAAAACACACATCTGTGATTTGGAGGACACACCTGCATCACCTTCACCATCTCCACCACCTCCACAGACACCACAGCAACCCCACCCACCACAGCAGCATGGTCAAACTTGGCAAATACAGCCCCAACAGCCCCAACACTCCCAACAAGCCCGCTGGCCTGGGGATTTTCACCCCTACAATTTCAAATTTTCTTTTTGTTTATTTTTTAAATTATGATTTGAGTGATTATACTTTATTTGCTTGTGCAGAGAATGCAGTTTTTCTGTAAATTATTTTATTTTGATTTGTAAATTTAACAATTCTTTGTTAAAGAATGCACAATAAAAAAGATGCCCTCAGCCGATGTGGAAGGAAGCATTGACAGCAATGGCCTGGGTTCGGTCTGGTCTGGCAAAAAACATAGGCTGTTGTAAGACCACAGCCTGGGGACATATATATCATCTGCTTCTCCTCCCAATCTCTCGGAGTCCAGGACCGTATTGTGCTTCCTATTAATAGAACTCCTCAGGTTCCCAATTTTGCTCTTCACATAAATGAGTTCTGCCCTGAGGTACAAAGGCTTCACCAATTCCAACAGTATCTTCATCGCTGCCTTCCTCTTAATTTTTATATGACCTTCTTGTGCTCCCTATTAAAGTAAAAATAATTATTTTTAAAACTACTTGGATGTGTTTTACTTAAAAGGACAGTTTGTTTGTGAGTAGGCAGGTACATTTCGAAAATACAATGTCAAATTAACAAGGGACACCAACATAGTTGTATCCTTGAGCTTAAAAACTACGAGATAATAATGGTGCTGTGGTAACTTGACCCCAATAAAAAAACATTATTATTCTGGATATCACTAGAAAAAAAAAGCCTTTGGAAATACATTTGGCAGAACTCTGTCAATATCACCAGCAAAGCAGCTTCATTATTATCCCATTATAAAGAAGAAGAGAATGTGCGGTGCATTTCGAGATTTCATAATTTGCCGCGTCCCAAATGTAATATCTCCATTACGAATGCTAGTTTTACTTGACCGATTGTAGCTCGTCCTTGCTTCCGAGCATGCGTGTTTGTACTTTGGACTTTTGTCCAACGGACTTGTGTACACACGCTCAGATAATCCCACAACGGAAAATTTTAAAACCTGCTATCCAACATTTGTTTGATGGAGCATACAAACGGTCGGATTTTCCACCAACAGCCAGTCATCACACATTTCCCATCGGAAAATCCGATCGTGTGTGCGAGGCTTAAGCCATTGCCATTGGAACAGCACACCTTTTCTACTACCTTCACTATCTAAGAAGGACTAGCATGCCAATAAATAACAGATTATGCAAACTGAGTGATATAAATATGGAATATAACATGCATAAAAATGTATGAAAGCATGTGCAGGGCTTACAGCACCCAAGCGTGGGAATGCGGCGCAAGCTCTCATTAGTACACCCAATATCCGGCTAAGCCTGCCGTCATGTGAAATTATCGTTAAGGCAGCACTTATCAAATATATGTAAAAAATGTAAAACTCAGTGGTGATCAAATACCACCAAAAGAATTTGTGTGAAAAAAATTATATAAATTTATTTTGCATATAGTGTTGCATGATGACACAATTGCCAGTTAAAGTAGCCCAGTGCTAAATAGCAAAAAATGACCTGGTCATGAAGGGGATAAAACCTTATGGCGCTCAGGTGGTTAAATAAAAAATGAGAACTGAAAACAAGCAGTGTGACTAATAGGAAACAGGTTTCAAAGTTTATTTTGGGGAAACAAGTTTGATTGGTTGTTGTGGGATACAACTTTAATTGTGTGCTATTTTTCTACCCTTCAGCCTTCAGTTTTATATCAGAAACTTTTATATCTGGGAACTTTCATTTTTGCCTACAGAGGATTACCAGCTTAAAAACATACCAATGTGAATGTTGATTGCTCCCTTTCACTTTTGAAAAAGGACAAAGGTATTAAAGTCAAGTGCACACATTGGTCCCTGTGTGGCTAGCCACAACAAGTACTTTGGTAAAGCCTAGCTGCTGCTGTTTACAGCTGCCAACAATAATGGGACAAGGTCCGATAGTACCAAAAGCAAAATGCTAAATTACCATCCCTACCCCCACCCCAAGATGAGACAGATGGAGGTTGCACATCATTAATATGCACAGTGGCTGGTCCAGTGCAGAGTAAAGAGATGACAGATGCTGCCCGCCAGCCCTAAGTTTTCCACCTTTTAGATGAAAGACAAGTGAACAAGATGGAGAATGTGTTACAACATTGATAAGCCAGTGTAATTTCGTCATAATTAGCACTATAAAACAGCATTCTGTATACAGTATCTTACAAAAGTGAGTACACCCCTCACATTTTTGTAAATTTTTATTATATTTTTTCATGTGACAACACTGAAGAAATTACTCTTTGCTACAATTGCCTTGAGGCGATTCAGTTCGCATTGTAGCGCTATGCAAATTATTCATTCATTCATTCATACAATGTAAAGTAGTGAGTGTACAGCTTGTATAACAGTGTAAATTTGCTGTCCCCTCAAAAGAACTCAATACACAGCCATTAATGTCTAAACCGCTGGCAACAAAAGTGAGTACACCGCTAAGTGAAAATGTTCAAATTGGGCCCAATTAGCCATCTTTCCTCCCCGGTGTCATGTGACTCGTTAGTGTTACAAGGTCTCAGGTGTGAATGGTGAGCAGGTGTGTTAAATTTGGTGTTATCGCTCTCACTCTCTCATACTGGTCACTGGAAGTTCAACATGGCACCTCATGGCAAAGAACTCTGAGGATCTGAAAATAAAGAATTGTTGCTCTATTTAAAGATGGCCTAGACCAGTGATGGCGAACCTTGGCACCCCAGATGTTTTAGAACTACATTTCCCATGATGCTCCACTACACTGCAGACTGCATGAGCATCATGGGAAATGTAGTTCCAAAACATCTGGGGTGCCAAGGTTCGCCATCACTGGCCTAGGCTATAAGAAGATTGTCAAGACTCTGAAACTGAGCTGCAGCATGGTGGCCAAGACCATACAGCGGTTTAACACTACAGGTTCCACTCAGAACAGGCCTTGCCATGGTTGACCAAAGAAGTTGAGTGCACGTGCTCAGTGTCATATCCAGAGGTTGTCTTTGGGAAATAGACATACGAGTTCTGCCAGCATTGCTGTAGAGGTTGAAGGGGTGGAGGGGTCAGCATGTCAGTGCTTAGACCATACTCCACACACTGCATCAAATTGGTCTGCATGGCTGTCATCCCATAAGGAAGCCCCTTCTAAAGATGACGCACAAGAATGCCGCAAACAGTGAAGACAAGCAGACTAAGGACATGGATTACTGGAACCATGTCCTGTGGTCTAATGAGACCAAGATAAACATTTTTGGTTCAGATGGTGTCAAGCATGTGTGGTGGCAACCAGGTGAGGAGTACAAAGACAAGTGTGTCTTGCCTACAGTCAGCATGGTGGTGGGAGTGTCATGGTCTGGAGCTGCATTAGCGCTGCTGGCACTGGGGAGCTAGAGTTCATTGAGGGAACCATGAGCATGATCCCCTCTCTTTGGAGACTAGGCTGCAGGGCAGTATTCCAACATGATAAGGACCCCAAACACACCTCCAAGACGACCACTGCCTTGCTAAAGAAGCTGAGGGTAAAGGCGATGGGCTGGCCAAGCATGTCTCCAGACCCAAACCCTATTGAGCATCTGTGGGGCATTCTCAAATGGAAGGTGGAGCAGCACAAGGGCTCTAACATCCACCAGCTCAATGATGTCATGATGGAGGAGTGGAAGAGGACTCCAGTGGCAACCTGTGAAGCTCTAGTGAACTCCATGCCCAAGAGGGTAATGGTATTGCTGGAAATTAATGGTGGCCACACAAAATATTGACACTTTGGGCCCAATTTGGACATTTTCACTTAGGGGTATACTCACTTTTCTTGCCAGTGGTTTAGACATTAATGGCTGTGTGTTGAGTTATTTTGATGGGGACAGCAAATGTACACTGTTGTACACTCACTGCTTTACATTGTAGCAAAGTGTAATTTCTTCAGTGTTGTCACATTAAAAGATATAATAAAATATTTACAAAAATGTGAGGGGTGTACTTACTTTTGTGAGATACTGTATTTCATTATTATACCCAACATTTGTTTTTCATCTAGGAATTAGGAAGTAGTTTCTAATTAATCAAAAGTGCATATTCTATTGTCCAGTTTTGTCCATTTTGAAGGCATTAGAATTATGTTTCTGTGATACACTATATTACCAAAAGTATTGAGATGCCTGCCTTTACATGCACATGAACTTTAATGGCATCCCAGTCTTAGTCCGTAGGGTTCAATATTGAGTTAGCCCACCCTTTGCCCTTATAACAGCTTCAACTATTCTGGGAAGGCTGTCCACAAGGTTTAGGAGTGTGTCTATGGGAATATGTTTACAAGGGGGTGACCAAATGCGCAAACCAACAAGGGAAAGAAGTATGATAATTAAAAGAAGATAAATAAATAAATAATAAAATTGCTGCAGCCACTATTAAAGTGTTCCCACACCAATAGAAATGATAAATGATAAAAAATGTGGCGCTTGCAGATACTCAAGGATGCCACTCCAAGGGGATGATCCAACAAGGATGGCTCCAAACTCAGCGTCTAAGAATTAATGACTAAAATAATAAACGTATAGCAGCAGATAATAAAGCACTGCTATACAAATAACATCATTCCAGTGTGTCCAATTCCAGAAATAAATTAATGCAAACAATTCATTCCAGAAATCGTGCAAAAATGTGCAAAAAGTATCAATAAATAAATAATAATCCGTGCAATACTGAATAAGTGCAATAAAAGCAAATAAATATGCAGCAATAAATAAATAAATAATGATCCGTGCAATAATAAATATGTGCAACAAAAGAAAATGAATATGCAGCAATTACGTGCAAATAAGCAAACAGTGCAAAACGATTGCGACTGAGCCTGTGCAAATAAGCCAAAAAAAAATAAAAAATGAAAAAATATTAATGTGACAGTCCAAAATAATCGTGCTTTAACCACTTCAGCCCCGGACCAATTGGCAGCCAAAGGACCAGGCCCCTTTTTGCGATTCGGCACTGCGTCGTTTTAACTGACAATTTCTCGGTCGTGCGACGTGGCTCCCAAACAAATTTGGCGTCCTTTTTTTCCCACAAATAGAGCTTTCTTTTGGTGGTATTTGATCGCCCCTGCGGTTTTTATTTTTTGCGCTATAAACAAAAATAGAGCGACAATTTTGAAAAAAATGCAATATTTTTTACTTTTTGCTATAATAACTATCCCCAAAAAATATATAAAAAAAAATTTTTTTTCCTCAGTTTAGGCCGATACGTATTCTTCTACATATTTTTGGTAAAAAAAAATCGCAATTAGCGATTATTGATTAGTTTGCGCAAAAGTTAAAGCGTTTACAAAATAGGGGATAGTTTTATAGCATTTTTATTAATAACGTTGCATCACGCCCACGGGACTTTTTCAAAGGATTTAGTTTTTTAAAGCACGATTATTTTGGACTGTCACATTAATATTTTTTCATTTTTGCTACTTTGCACAAAAAATGTATTTATAAAAAAACAGCGTGGGGTCCCCCCAGGCCATACAAGGCCCTTGGGTATAGTATGGATTCAGAGGGGACCACCCCCTCCCCCCACGCCAAAATACCAGACCCTTATCCGAGCATGCAGCCCGGCAGGTCAGGAAAGGGAGGGGATGAGTGAGCGCCCCCCCCCCCCCCCCCGGAGCCATACCAGTCCGCATCCCCTTAACTCGGGGGGTGGGTGCTTTGGGGCAGGGGGGGCCAGGGACCGCCCGAGGGTCCGGACAAAGAAGACAGGAGAAAGAAGAAACCTGGAAGAAGAAGCGGGAGGAGAAGACCAGAGGAAGAAACTGGAGAAGCCCGGAGGAGGAAGAAACCGGGAAGAAGATGACATTTTTAATAAAGGATCAAATCCCTATTGCACTGCTATCATCCAGATTTTTAGTGACTAACCACCATACATATAAAATGGTGAAAAAAATGTGGGTATAAGCAGTCCACGTCAGAACTGTTTATAGGATGGAAAAGCATTTATGTTGCTCATAAAAAATAAAGTGATACAAAAAGTGTGTGTGAAAACACTAAGGTATCTTGATACTCAGAGAATTAGTATCATGCAATGTATTGCAATTACTATTTAACACTGTAAGCAAAACCTCAGTTAAAATAGGCAAAATGTGATCATAATCTATGTAGGTAGACAGGAATATCATTCGTGAAAATAAATTCAATTATGACATGTACAAATAATGAAAGTTGGAATCAAACAAGTGTTGTTGAAAACACGTATTGGATTAGCTTGGTATATAGATTCAAGAGTCCCAGATGGTAAGACTTATAGGTGATATTGTACTGGTATTCCCAAAATGTTGTATAATGTTCATCAACGTAACATCCTCATATAATTTGGACGGCGTCTAGAACTCTATAGTGTAAGAATGGGATCTGGTACGCTTACCGTCAACGGTGGACCCACTGACCTTTGGTGAGGGGTCGAACAAGGCTTGAGTGTGCCGGTGGAAGGTGTTTGCAGGATGGTGAGTCCGGATGGAAGAGGCAAGACTGGGCCGGCACCACAGTCTATACTCACCAAATCTCCGATCACAGAGTGGGGACCACACTTTGGAGGGTTGCACTGGAACCCGGCTGTTTTAACCCAGGAACACCTCAGTAGGTCAGGATCATAGGAATAAAAGAGATAAGGAGAACCTCCTCATAGTGTAAATCAATCCGGTAACGGAATAAATTTATTTAAAAAAATCTTGTTTGTCAAGTAAAAATAGTCAAGATAAAAACAAAGACAAATCAAGAAATGTATAAAGCAAAAACGCAGTGGTAGTGGGTATAGCGCATGCCCCTGTTGAAGTCTTGTAAGACGAAACGCGTAGGGCGGATACGCTATACCCACTACCACTGCGTTTTTGCTTTATACATTTCTTGATTTGTCTTTGTTTTTATCTTGACTATTTTTACTTGACAAACAAGATTTTTTTAAATAAATTTATTCCGTTACCGGATTGATTTACACTATGAGGAGGTTCTCCTTATCTCTTTTATTCCTATGATCCTGACCTACTGAGGTGTTCCTGGGTTAAAACAGCCGGGTTCCAGTGCAACCCTCCAAAGTGTGGTCCCCACTCTGTGATCGGAGATTTGGTGAGTATAGACTGTGGTGCCGGCCCAGTCTTGCCTCTTCCATCCGGACTCACCATCCTGCAAACACCTTCCACCGGCACACTCAAGCCTTGTTCGACCCCTCACCAAAGGTCAGTGGGTCCACCGTTGACGGTAAGCGTACCAGATCCCATTCTTACACTATAGAGTTCTAGACGCCGTCCAAATTATATGAGGATGTTACGTTGATGAACATTATACAACATTTTGGGAATACCAGTACAATATCACCTATAAGTCTTACCATCTGGGACTCTTGAATCTATATACCAAGCTAATCCAATACGTGT
Organism: Lithobates sylvaticus; assembly: GCA_028564925.1. Taxonomy (NCBI): domain Eukaryota; kingdom Metazoa; phylum Chordata; class Amphibia; order Anura; family Ranidae; genus Lithobates; species Lithobates sylvaticus. The sequence goes on along the minus strand of CM053026.1, from coordinate 463,335,574 downwards.
TTTCAACAACACTTGTTTGATTCCAACTTTCATTATTTGTACATGTCATAATTGAATTTATTTTCACGAATGATATTCCTGTCTACCTACATAGATTATGATCACATTTTGCCTATTTTAACTGAGGTTTTGCTTACAGTGTTAAATAGTAATTGCAATACATTGCATGATACTAATTCTCTGAGTATCAAGATACCTTAGTGTTTTCACACACACTTTTTGTATCACTTTATTTTTTATGAGCAACATAAATGCTTTTCCATCCTATAAACAGTTCTGACGTGGACTGCTTATACCCACATTTTTTTCACCATTTTATATGTATGGTGGTTAGTCACTAAAAATCTGGATGATAGCAGTGCAATAGGGATTTGATTCTCGTTTGCAGCTACCTATCAGATACAAATCCTTTTTAGCGCCACACTTTTTCACTTTTATACCTTTCTCACAATCTGTCATATTGTTGTGTCGGCAGCTTTTCACAGGGGAAGCGCAGCTGCATCCACATATATATTTTTAATAAAGGACTTGTCAAAAACTGTCTATTGTCTTTTGTCAGACTACACTACTTTTTGGTGAATGGGTAGGGATACAATGTACCCGACACCCATTCACATAAGGGGGGAGGCCGGGATCTGGGGGCCCCCTGGTTAAAGGGGGCTTTCAGATTCCGATAAGCCCCCCACCTGTTGACCCTGTCAACCAATGACCAGAGTTGTCGGGAAGAGGCCCTTGTCCCCATCAACATGGGGCAGGGAGCTTTGAGGTGGCGGGCGCAGAGCCCCCCATGTTGAGAGCATGTGGCCTGGTATGGTTTGGGGAGGCTCGCGCGTCCCCTCCCTTTCCTGACCTGCCGGGCTGCATACTCGGATAAGGGTCTGGTATAGATTTTGGATTTTTAGATTTTTTTCAATTTTGGCATGGGGGGGGTTCTCTCTGAATCCATACTAGACCCAAGGGCCTGGTATGGACCTGGGGGGAGGACCCCATGCCATCTTTTTTCACAATTGTTTTTTAGCCAGCAATTTTTTTTTGTTACATTCAGCTGTCAATGGGGAAGCCTGCTGACAGCTGAGGACTCACCGGCTTCCCGTCCCCCTCCTTAGCAACCAGCTATACACAGTGTAAAAAAAATAACACAAATTGCGGTAAGATTGCTGAAAAAAGAGTGTGTCCAAAAACACGCTCAAAAGCAACATGCATAGATGTGAATTGAGCCTTAAGGCATCAGCATACCAAGACATTTTGCACAATTTCATGCTCCAAACTTTGTGGGAACAGTTTGGGGATGGCCCCTTCCTGTTCCAACATGACTGCGCACCAGTGCACAAACAAGATTCATAAAGACATAGATGAACGAGTTTGGGGTGGAGGAACTTGGCTGGCCTGCACAGAGTCCCGACCTCAACCCGATAGAACACCAAAAGGCAAATAAAATGTATTCAGCTTTCTTCAGCATAAAAACATAAAAAATAAATAGTTCAGAAACTTCTGGTATACAAGACAAACCTTCAGCTCACCGCCAGTGTAATTGTGTTCCCCAACAGGGTTTAGCATCTCCACCTGCTCCAGGGGTTCAGAAAGGTTGCAAGAGCTCAGCAGCATCTCAGCAGAGTCCTTTCACAACTGTGTGCTGTTCCACATAACAATGTATCATGGACACTTGCTGACTGCTTCCCACCATTTTCAGCCCTCTCTTGCATGTAGGTTAACCCTTCCAGGTCCAAGGTATCTGTAATCAGGGTTGGAGGCTCTTTCCCACCCAAGATCTCTCTGAGCCTCCAAATTCTGGGTCCCATATGAGGACTTATTAACAATTCTCAGAAAGCTGCATGTCAGTTTTCCCTCTTTTTGGATCACCCCAAAACCCCTATTTTATACCTTAACGTCCCCCTTAAAGGGATCACAACTCAAACAGTGGTCATATATACATAAAACATAAATATGTGCAACGCCAAAAACAATTAACAGTGCATAAAAAAAAACTCTATATTTATAAAGTACAATCATTTGTCACACTCACAGAACATATATATAAAGTGCACTATAACCAAGTATAATGAAAGTGTTTCAGTATAAAAAGACAAAATAAAGTGCATATCAGTCTTTATGTAACAAAGTCCCAGAGAACTCTGGTAAACTATGAATCCTCCATGGATCAAAACAGCTATCAAGTCCTTCTGTGTATAGATCTTAATCACCAAACACCACCACCATACAAAATGAACACTCACTGGAAGCAAGTGCTACAATGAACCTAGCAAGCACAGCATATATTTCAGGTAAAGGTCATCTGAGGTCTTGTATGTACCAATCTACAACTGTCTCCTTTCAACAGCACCAAAGTCTGGTCACGGCTGTGGTAAATAAAGATTAATCTGGAAACAATAAATCAGCAGTCCCCAACCTTTTTGACACCAGGGACCACTTTTGGTGTAGCCTATTTATACAGGGACTGGGGGGGGCTGTTCACAGATTCTCACAACCCCCCTTTATATCAGTCCCCCTTTACATCACAGTTCCCCTTTAAAGTAGCCCCCCAGTCCCAAGGGCACTACACTGTGAAAGGGCACTGTAAAACAAAGGGAACGGCACTGTAATGGTTACAGTGCAGTCTCCTTTATATCACAGTGCTCCTAGCAATCACAGCTTCCTCCATCAAAGTGCCCCTTGCAGCCATGGCCCCCCAAGCCACACATCACAGCCCTCCTTGCAGTCATGGTCTCCCCATCACAGTGCCCCTTGCAGTCACGGCCACCCCATCACAGTCCCCCTTGCAGTCATGGTTCCCCCTCACATCACAGCATTCCTTGCAGTCATGCCCCTCCCATCACAGTGCCCCTTGCAGTCATGGCCACCCTATCACAGTCCCCCTTGCAGTACTGGGCCCCCCCATCACAGTGACCCTTGCAGTCATGGCCACCCCATCAAAGTCCTCCTTGCAGTCATGGTCCCCTTCCATCACAGTCCTCCTTGCAGTCATGGTCCCCTCCCATCACAGTCCTCCTTGCAGTCATGGTCCCCTCCCATCACAGTCCTCCTTGCAGTCATGGTCCCCTCCCATCACAGTCCTCCTTGCAGTCATGGTCCCCTCCCATCACAGTCCTCCTTGCAGTCATGGTCCCCTCCCATCACAGTCCTCCTTGCAGTCATGGCCACAGCCTGGGTGTTGGGGAGCCCTGCTATAAATTGCAGCAGAAGTGTAGTATTTATTAAAAATATGGTCACATACAAAACATATATATGTACAGCTAAATACAAACGCAACTCACATACAAAAAAATAGTGAAGAATAATGAGATGACCTTGAGGTAAAAAAAAAAAAAATTGGTGTAACAATTAATACCTTTTTTCATGTTTATTTCCTCTATCTCGCCTAGGTGAGGATGACGCGTTCACTGTATTTTCTGCTCATATCTCACAAATGCGCTGACAGCACAGATCTATAGTGTCTGGCACTGCAGCAGGTCACTGCCAGTCTATGGGATGGGATGAGTGTCTGCAAATGTGCAGGGGGATTCATTTTGCACAAACTAGGATGGGTGCCACTACAATGAGTAATACCGTAATAGGGAAAAATGTATTATTCTTCTATTGCACCATATCTGGTGTGGGTCAGCTAATACTCACAATATTTAAAAAAAGAAAATAGGGGGAAAGACCCTAAAGAAAGCAGGTACTTAATGCGACACCAAATGGTAATGTTATAAAAATATTCTTTATTATGGACTTCAAAAAATAATAATTTTGCACACCTACCATGGGACCTGGCAAGACATGGCTGAAACCCACAACGTATTTGCACATGTTTGCTATATTGGACCAAGATGGCAGCACTGGAGAAGCGTAAGGAAAAGGAACTTTGGGCTGGAAGGAGGACAACACTGCACTTTCTGGACTAGTAAGTATTTTTTTATTGACATAGAAACAATTTACCATAAGATTGAATTATAATGTAGGTAAGTAGGTTGAAGCTCCTCTTTAAAGTTATTGTAAGCGCAGTGTGGATTTTTCTACACTCTCTTTGTCTGTATGTGGCTTTTTACATACAGTTAACACCACTTAGTTACTTTACAACAAAATAATACTCCTTTGTTCTGCTTCACCAATGTCAGCTGAATTGCTGTTGTGAATCACACATCATGTGTCAGACCAACAACTGTCTGTTCGGGAAACATACACATAAATACAAGGTGGATTAACTGGCTTTCCAACACAAATAACGTTTAGTTGTTCAGAAATAGAAAATCATGGAATGGCCAGTGTCATTTGTTTCTGCCAGTATGTTTTAGGCTATACATATTTAGAATTTAATTTCTTTAGTTCCTATATTATTAAGGTATTATTAAATAGTTGCTGCCACTGTATCTGTATCATTTCACAAGCATTGCACTATAGCCTTGCTGAAACATGCACTGCTGAGTCTTACTTGTGCCTGAAATAGTTGTCAGCAAGTTATTTGAGTTTGTGCCTTTGCATCTTTGTATACTTGACTGTTTCTGTTTTATATACCAAAAATTTTGAATGCATAGTAAGTAGTGAAGATCTTATTTAACCTATCTTTAATGGATGTTTCCGCCTGAAGCTTTACACTATGCTAGCACAAGACTGAAAGATAGTCATTAAGCTCACTGACAAAGACCATATTCAAGCTAAAGATGCTGCTGCTTTCTGTTACATGGCAATAGTACCAAATAAAAGGTTCTAAATGCAGGAGTACAAGGCTCAAATTTGGAATCAATTTGGTCAATTTAGTGGGAATTGGAGCCATGGGTGGCTCTGTTGGCACAACCTGACTTAACAAAAGTTTATTTAAAAATCAACCGAGCTGTGTAGAAAATTATCAGCCATACAGACACTGCATTCTGTTGGGTATTCGGACATCCGTGAGTGCTGGAGAGGCTTGAATACAATAGCTTTCAGCGTGGATGGGTGAAATCTATTGATTTCCTTTTCACAGGCTGAAGTAGAAAAACCTAAGAGTGTATGGCTTGCTTAACACCAAGTGGGTACTAACTGTGACCAGACAACAAATAAGGAGTGCCGCTCAAGGCTTCAGCCGGGTCCTCTCCTGTAGTACACAGCTGGGAGGGCTGGCAAGGACAGAGTTCATTTCAACTCCAATGATACATCCCGCAACACAGAGAGGTGAAATGGTAATTGCACCTACAAGTACATCAAAGCTCATTCTGCTGTGTGCAATATCCGCCTCTATAGCCAATAAACAGCAGAATGAGCTTTGATGTACTGTATGTACTGTGTGGAGGGTTTTACAGGAAGCTCAGTGTTTCGTTACTTCCAACTTAATCACCTTGGTCAAGTAAGTGCAAAACCTAAGATGATAGTGAAAAAAATAGAGAAACTTACATTGATTAAAACAAAAGGTGCAAGTTAGTCAGCCAATTAGAATTTCACCAATGTGATCAAGTTGGAAGTAATGAAATATGTTAGGGGCGTGGCTACATGGCACCTGAATCTTGATGCTGAGTGTTATCTGTGATTGAAATCTACAATCTGGTGAGCCTCATTCTTTTGATTCTTCTTTGATATTTGAATTAATTAATTCATTTATGATGGACAATTGTTTTTGATTCTTTTGCACTACCGCGATTGTGTAGATTGACACTACATTGTTTTTCACCCTTTGTTTTATTAAAGCCACAATGTGTTAGTATGCATCGCACGGGCACGTGAATCTGAAGGAAAAGTATGGGTGGCCTTTCCTTCACAGTGCATGTATAGTAAATACGATGAACGTTTAGGAGATATTTACAGTACCTATAGGTACAAATAATGGATGGGAATTTACAACCACTTTAATGTCAGTCAAGTTTACCATTTTACTTTACCACATTAAAGCCTAGCACACACTAGTACTTTCAACCCAGCTGGGCTGAATGAAAAAAACAGACAGCTCTGGAGGAGCCACTGTACTAACCATGCGATGTTAGTACAGCGATCTCCCCTGCTGTATATTGTGTTCTGACAGGGGGACAGCCCTCCTGCCAGAACACTCTGGTCAACGTTCTCAGCCATTGGCTGCAGTACACACGAATGTTGGCTGGTTTCTATTGAAACGGCCGATGCCATCCAACATTCGGCCCATGTGTATTAGTCATTAAACAAGTATTCTGACAATAACTTCTGCTGAAGAAACTATAGCCATTAGATCGACTATATAGACACACAACTAGCATTTCAGAAGAAGGTCAGCAATAGCTACTCTCAAATTTTTATCATGACAGGTTTACTTTAGGCTGGCCATAGGCATCATAATAAGACTGGCAATGATAGAACCATCAATGTCTTGATCGACAAATAACACATAACACAATACCATGGTTATAGCTGTGTTTAATATCAGGCATACCTCCCTGTACTTAAAAATGTTTTTTTTGGGTGTCTTCTGAGATTTGCAGGTGCCTATAGACTGGCTTATCTTTAACCAATCCTGTCGCAATTGAGAACTTGAGAAACAGAGAACTTCTTCATCTTGCTCCCTGCGTTGAATGGAATAATAGAGGAACAAAGGAAAGGTAAGCATAAGATGTAATTTGCCAAAGCAGAATAAAGGCAATACGTTGACTTGTTGCTTTGCTCTGCATTGGCAAATTACATGTTCCCTTTAAATAATATTTATAAATTAATTTTAGACATTTAAGTTCTCATTAAAATGCTGGGTTTTCTTTTTTATCTACTCACAAATTTCTCCTAACATTTTTAAAATAAAGCTAAAAGTACAGCAAGAGTCCATATCATGGTAGTCATATGGTGTCATTTATTAAAAGTTTTTTTGCAAAACTAATCTGGGACTGCAAAAAAATCTGTGATTATTGCACCAGTTAAATGAGATGTGCATATTTGCTACATCAAAGCCTTTTTCCAGAGTAACATTGAACATTATTACACAGTTTATATGCAAAAAGCCTCCTTGAGAAGAAATAAGCACTTTTGAGTAACTATATAGGAAGCTATACTAAAGTAATGGTAATGCCTTGGTACAATCACAACACCTAAAGCCCCGTACACACGGTCGGAATTTCCGATGGAAAATGTCCTATCGGACCATGTTGTCGGAAAATCCGACCGTGTGTAGGCGCCATCAGACTTTTTACGTCGGAAAAAATTTGAGATCCTGGTCTTAAATTTTCCGACAACAAAGTCCGATCGGACCTTTTTCCGATCGTGTGTAGCGAATTCCGACGGACAAAGTGCCACGCATGCTCAGATCAAATTACAAGACCAAAGCTATTGGCTACTAGCCTCTACGTAGTTCCGTCGTACGAAACGAACGTCACCACGTTCAGAATGATTGGATTTTCCGACAACTTTGTCCGACCGTGTGTAAGCAACACCAGTGTCGGACAAAATCCATCGGAAAAAATCCGACGTATTTTGTGGTCGGAATTTCCGACCGTGTGTATGGGGCATAACAGTGTTCCCTCATCAGAACAAGGTTGCTGAGATCTGGTAGGTATGCAAGGCTATTCAGCAATAACTTGACTACAGCATATTCTACCAGTAGGAAGATATAATCCCCCCTGGAGAGAGGAATTTTAGAAAATGCTATATTTTAGTACTAAAGTAGTGTCAATTATAGACTATTATTAGTATTATGACACCACTTCACTTTAATTATGCAAAGCATGCCGATAGCATCTCCCACCACCACCTCCCAATAAGAAAGCCCACACATCAGCTTCCCAACATATTGGAAAACCTTTAAAACCGTTGTAGACCAAATCCACTTAAGTGCATTTTTTTAAATAATGGTAGAACCATCAATTAAACTTATCCTCCTCTGGCACCATCCCTTGTTTCATATAGTACCCATCTTTCACCACAAACCCCGACGAGCGGGAATGGCAGAAATAGATGGGATTTTAAATGTGCCTTATGCCGCGTACACACGATCGGAAATGCCACCAGCAAAAGACCGATGTGATGTTTTGGTCGCAAAATGAGACCATGTGTATGCTCCATCTGACTTTTGCTGGCGGCATTTCCGCCAGCAAAAGATTGAGAGCAGGTTCTCAATTTTTTGGTCGTAAAAAGTTCTGATCCGAAATTCCAATCGTCTGTACAAATTACGACACGCAAAATTCCTACGCATGCTCGGAAACAATTTGACGCATGCTCGAAAGCATTTAACTTAATTTTCTCGGCTCGTCGTAGTGTTGTACGTCACCGCGTTCTTGACGGTTGAAAGTTCATAGAACTTTTGTGTGACCGTGTGTATGCAAGCCATGCTTGAGCGGAATTCCGTCGGAAAAACCATGAAAGTTTTTTTCCGATGGAAAATCCGCTCGTGTGTATGGGGCATTAGAAGAATGCTTCTTCTAATGCCCCGTACACAAGCGGATTTTCTATCGGAAAAAATTGTGTACCAAACACAATTTAAATAAAAATACTCTTTATTACATTATTAAAATCTTGTTAAAATACCAGAATACAACACTAATTTTTAATCGCCATACCTACATATAGTGTAATTGCGGTTTTCAAAGAGCGTGTTGGATCTACGCCCTCATGCCAACATTTGATAGGGCTCATAGCCAAATCCATCATGCAAGCATATGATATGGCTAAAATCCACTTTACTCTTTAAAGGGATCCAAGAGTAATACACAACATCATAAAGCTTTATACAAGATCACTACAGATGCTTAGAGCAGGTGCTAGCCAAATGTAAAAATACACACCTGTGCATATAGACCAGCTGGGCACCAAGAAAATACTTGTGAAACAGAAAAAATCAAAACAATTTGACTTATAGAAGCTGTAAGGGTCTAATAAAAAATCAGGCCCAAAAGGGATAAGGAAATCAAGCATGAAAAGTTCAACATTACATATAGCAACTAGGTAAGTAAATAATTTTAATAATTTTACATTTTATGACAATTTTTTTTTAATATGTGATAGGGAACTAATTTATTAGCAATAACAGTTGAAATAGCAACTTGTACCCAATGTCCCAAATATTTAACCTGACAGGCTTCATGTAGTGGCAAAGTATGGTCAAGATACTTCAGCATTCTAGAGTCAACCGCAAAAGAGACTTCTGCCAAGATCCTAAAACACCTGAAGTCTCTGAATTTTTTTAATCCACATGTAAAGAAATGAAAGTAGAATGGTTTGCTAGCTCAGATATGCGTCAACTTTATTAACTACTAGACATGGGCACACTGAAATATTTCGTTTCGGAATTTCGTTTTCGTCCGAAAAATACATTTATTTAGTTACTCCCGAAATTCGTTTTTATTTATTTAGTTTTTCGTTTAAAAATTGCATTAGTCCGAAAATCAAAATGAATTAAGGTCGAATCTGTCATTGAAGGCTTATGGTGTCTATCGAATGTTCAAAGAAGATTTGACGGAGACAGCTTTGACAGCTAAACTGTATGACTCTGTATAGTTTAGCTGCTCTGTCAAATCTTCTTAGAACTTTCGACAGACACCATAAGCCAAAGATTCAACGTTTGTATGTTTTTCGATGCTTTGTCGAATCTTTGTCGTTCATGTTGAATGTATATAGTTCAAACAGAAAATGGACTGGTGATAGTGACAGGTAACAAGATATTAATAATTAATCTATAATAATAAATCCCCCCCCCCCCCACAACACGGGCAGCCTCTGAGGCTATCACAACACTAGCAACACTAGTATAACTATCAAGTTCACAACACTAACACAATAGCAGCAGATTATTATGAAAAAGTTAGGTTGAACTGTAGCTTGCTTTACTATTGTTCTGCTGCTGTGCTTATGCTTAATTGCTAAATAATTCAGGTTCTCTGACAAACGGACCAGCTAAGATTAACTGTCTTCTAAAATGATTCAGTGTGTGTGTCTCTCTCTGCTAGCAAGTAAGTGAAAGTAAGTTGGCTTTACGTGTGTACTTAGTTCTAGCTATTTTACTGCTCCTCCTCTTTGGTTACAATCAGCCAATAACATTCATCATCATTATTTTTATTTTACTTTCCCCACCCAATTCCAGCAGCGATCTTTTCTCTCTACGTCAAATCTTTTCTCTCTATGTGGAATCTTTTCTCTCTACGTCGAATCTTTCCTCTCTATATAGAATAATCTTGGACTAATAGAGTTAAGGTTAGGCACATTCGACCACAGGTTCGATGGACACAGATTGTTATTGTCAGCATCGAATCTCCTATCTACATCGAACTGTTGTCACAACGAAAATGAAAATAAAGCATTTGTTTATGTCGGATCTTTCGTTTTTCGGATTCTGCACTTTCGTTATTGTTTGTTAAAATGATGACGAAAATACCTGAAATTCGGACGAAAATGCATTCGGACGAAAACAAATGCACATGTCTATTAACTACTGATCGAGTCTTGAAGCTTTTGGGGTGTGGAGATGATGTAACACTATCCTGATATTTTCTGACGTCAATTTGAATCTGATGTTTAGGTACAGAAACCTGACACATGAAACCCTACATGAAAAATGCTAAACTACAGCACACATAATGATTGGATGCTTGAAAGGTCCACTTGCCCTTATTTAATTCATTACTCTTGTGTATTGTGCAAAGTATTCATAACTGTTAAACAGAATGAATCAAATTTACTGCATCAACAGGGATCAAAGTAAATTGCCTAAATCAGCAATCCTTGTGCCTATTAATCTCTGCAATGTGACTCTATTATGTAAAACTTAATAAAGGACACTTGGCTCCTTTATTGGAAGCACACTTACTTCCTTTATTGCTTATTGTACTTATAGTTTCTGTCTAAAATATTGTGTTTCACATGCTTGTGGTTTAGTTGATGGCGTAAGTCTGTTAATGGACTTCATCACGTATTATGAGTTAATCTAACTGCAAATACAGTGATTGTTTTCAACCAACTGCAATGCAATAGGTGCTGTTCATGTAACTTTCATAGGGCGGACACAGTACAGAATATGCTAGCATAGACTTCTTGAGGCTAACAAAGGAATAACCTGTTTGCTGAGGTTACAGTGTTCTGTAAATACTACTATATTTATTTCTACTTGATTTAATTAGATTACATAGCAGATATGCTATGCTATGTAGTGTGTAACACTGCTTGCTGAATATACTTTTTGTCAAGTTTAAAGCCCAACTCTAACTAAACTTAGTTTTAGTGAGAGACTGCAACAAAGCAGTTAAGGAAAATTGGGAAGGGTTTGAACATCTGTTAGTATTAGGTTATTATCCTATGAAGAGATGTCAACCCATGGAGTAGCGTATAGTTCAATCAAGTAAGTGCAAAACCTAGGATGATAGTGAAAAAAAAATACAGAACGTTACATTGATTAAAACAAAAGGTGTAAGTTAGTCAGCCAGTTGGGATTTCTTTATGTATAGTGTTATTCAACTGTGCAGTAATTTTTGAATTATATGTAAACCCTTAACTTGTGTGTGTGTGTGTGTGTGTGTGTGTATATATATATATATATATATATATATATATATGTATGTGTGTGTATATATATATATATATATATATATATATATATGTATATATATATACACACAGTATCTCACAAAAGTGAGTACACCCTACACATTTTTGTAAATATTTTATTCTATCTTTTCATGTGACAACACTGAAGAAATTACACTTTGCTACAATGTAAAGTAGTGAGTGTAAGGTTTATATAACTGTAAACTTGCTGTCCCCTCAAAATAACTCAACACACAGCCATTAATGTCTAAACCGCTGGCAACAAAAGTGAGTACACCCCTTAGTGAAAATGTCCAAATTGGGCCCAAAGTGTCAATATTTTGTGTGGCCACCATTATTTTCCAGCGCTGCCTTAACCCTCTTGGGCATGGAGTTCACCAGAGCTTCACAGGTTGCCAGGAGTCCTTTTCCACTCCTCCGTGATAACATCACGGAGCTGGTGGATGTTAGAGACCTTGCGCTCCTCCACCTTCCATTTGAGGCTGCCCCACAGATGCTCAATAGGGTTTAGGTCTGGAGACATGCTTGGCCAGTCCATCACCTTTACCCTCAGCTTCTTTTGCAAGGCAGTGGTCGTCTTGGAGATGTGTTTGGGGTCGTTATCATGTTGGAATACTGCCCTGCAGCCCAATCTGCGAAGGGGGGGATCATGCTCTGCTTCAGTATGTCACAGTACATGTTGGCATTCATGGTTCCCTCAATAAACTGTAGCTCCCCAGTGATGGCAGCACTCATGTAGCCCCAGATCATGACACTCCCACCCCCATGCTTGACTGTAGGCAAGAAACACTTGTCTTTGTAGTCCTCACCCGGTTGCTGCCACACACGCTTGACACCATCTGAACCAAATAAGTTTATCTTGGTCTCATCAGACCACAGGACATGGTTCCAGTAATCCATGTCCTCAGTCTGCTTGTCTTCAGCAAACTGTTTGCGGGCTTTCTTGTGCATCATCTTTAGAAGAGGCTTCCTTCTGGGTCAACAGCCATGCAGAAAAACTTGATGCAGTGTGCTACATATGGTCTGAGCACTGACTGGCTGACCAGCCACCCCTTCAACATCTGCAGCAATGCTGGCAGCACTCATACGTCTATTTCCTAAAGACAACCTTTAGTTCTGAGTGGAACCTGTCCTGTTAAACCACTGTATGGTCTTGGCCACCATGCTGCAGTTCAGTTTTAGGGTCTGGGCAATCTTCTTATAGCCTAGGTCATCTTTATGTAGAGCAACAATTCTTTTTTTTAGATCCTCAGAGAGTTCTTTGCCATGAGGTGCCATGTTGAACTTCCAGTGACTTCCAGAACTTCCAGTATGAGAAAGTGAGCACGATAACAACAAATTTAACAACAAATTTAACACACCTGCTTCGCATTCACACCTGAGACCTTGTAACACCAACAAGTCACATGTCACCAGGGAGGGAAAATGGCTAATTGGGCCCAATTTGGACATTTTCACTTAGGGGTGTACTCACTTTTGTTGTCAGCGGTTTAGACATTAATGGCTGTGTTGAGTTATTTTGAGGGGACAGCAAATTTACACTGTTATGCAAGCTGTACACAACTTTACATTGTAGCAAAGTGTTATTTCTTTAGTGTTGTCACATGAAAAAATATAATAAAATATTTACAAAAATGTTAGGGGTGTACTCACTTTTGTGAGATACTGTAAATATATAATATTAAGTTCTGGGTGAAATGTAACACTATGAATCTCTAGAAGTGCCAATCAATCAGACCATCCCACCAGTCATATATAGAAAAGTCCAAGAGAGGGATTGCTGCACTTAAAATTGATATACACATTTTATATATATTTATATATATATATATATATATATATATATATATATATATATGCATTTTTGTGCTTTTTTACCATGTATCTTGGCTCATTTTGTTAACCTGCGTTTTTGTGTTCCAGAAAGACATGCGAAAAGTGTGTCATGTTTGCAGTGCCATTCCCCAAAAAGTGGCTAGCAGATGTGCGTTTTGCCAAAATGCACATAAAAACCACACCAAAATGCACATTAAAAAAGCACCAAAATATATGTTAAAAAAGTGCCAAAATATGAATCACAAACCACACCAAAATGCGTGGTAAATAACCAGCTCCGAAATGTGTGTTAAATGTGTGTTAAAGCGGCAAAAAGCACAAAACTGCCAAAATGCATGTTAAAAAAGCGTTAAACATATTTGTCAGAATTAGATGGAGAGAGTAGCTGGTGGTTCCTCCACCCCCACTCCTGTCTTTATCTTTTGTGTCCATCCCCCCTCCCCTCCCCCACCCTTCCTATTCCCCCTCTCCCCTTTGTCCCCCATTAACTTAGTCTTAGTAAAAGGGAGTTGTGGGACTGGGGGCTGGTTTGGATAGCCGGATCCTATTCTCAGCCGACTCCTGCTGATCGACCTGAATACAGGTACTTTTAAAGTTCCTGCTTTTACAGACTAGTTATTACATTCATTTCCTGGATTTATACAGACACCCAAAGGCACACCACCAGCCCTTCAGCTCTCATTTGCCCTCTTATGACTCATCCCCCCTCCCTTCCTGGCAAACTCTCAGGAGAGTGAGAGAGAGAGCTGTGCCTGATGTCACAAGCCTAGGCTTTTTACCAGACAAGAAACAGGAAGTGGGCTGTATAATGTATTTACTGGCAGAAAAAAAAAATGTTTTACTATCCAAAAGGTAAAACAACAAGGGCAGAAGATTTAATAGATGGAAAGATGAAAAAATGACTGAAGTTCCGCTTTAATAAAATGTTTATGCAAAAAAAAAAAAAAGTGTGAAATAGACCTAAAAATGCCAAAATATGTAATAAAAAAGGGCCAAAATACATATTTAAAGAATGTGCCAAAATGTGCGTTAAATTGCACGTTACAAAAGGCGACAGTGCTCAGTGCTTATTATCTTCATGTCATTTCATGTAATTACAGTCTTTTTAACTTTGGTTTCACTTTTTAAACTAGGCTTCGCTGTAATCCCACAATATCTCACAAGATCACAGGCTGCCCTCCCTCTTCCACACAGATCTCAGCTGTGCTCAGTGGAAAAACATCTCTGTACTCCTTCTGAGAGCAAATGTTCTCGTCTTCATAAACAGGGTGTCAGAGGAGATGATATTTCTCTGACAACTGAAATGAGATACATTCTCTCTGTTTAATAACTATACACCTAAGGATCTTGAAGAGATGGGGGCGGAGAAGCAGCAGCACACAGATCTTGCTAATGAATAGTTATGCAGGGTGGTGGGGGGGCTGGGCATGTCAGTACAAGTCGGATCATTGGAGGACAGACAGGCGGTTCACCCAGCACAGCTAGATAATTGACCACGCTGAAATAGATGTGGCCTCATGCCTAGTGTGGTCAGTTTGAAATAGGAAAGCAAGTAGACCGGCAGGAACACCAGGGATTTCACACAAAGGAAGCAATGCAAAGGGAAATGGATGTTTTTTAACACAAGTGCATGGTACAACAATCACATATGAGAAATATAAAATGTTGGGATAATTCTAAAAAGGTATCCCTAGATATGAGATATGGAGCAAACAGCTGTAGGAACAATTAAAACAACATTTCTCGAAATTTTGGTTTCGTTATTTTGTTATAAGCGTTATGCAATAATATTTTTTAAAATAACAAACATGTTATACTTACCTCCACTGTGCAGCTCGTTTTGCACAGAGTGGCCCTGAACCTGGTTTTCTGGGGTCCCTCGGCGGCTGTCTCGGCTCCCCCCCCCCCCCTGCAAGTACTTCTCACCTAAATGCGAGCGCCCTCGCATGGTGAGAAGCACTTGCGGGCGCGCTCCCGTGATACAGCCGGCGGCTATAGCCACTCGCTGTATCACTCAGCCCAGCCCCCCGGCGCGGCACGTCATTGGATGTGATTGACACATGGCTGCGCTGCTTTCAATCCATCCACTCTAGCCAATCAACGACCAGGGTATGCGGCGAACAGGATGCCGGGGGCGAGCTTTCGAGGGGTCAGGTAAGTAAAATGGGGGGGCTGGGGGGGGGCGGTATAGTCAGATGTTTTTTCACCTTAATGCATAGAATGCATTAAGGTGATTTTTTTTTTACCTTTACAACCCCTTTAAAGTGTATATGAAACCAAAACCAAACATTTTATATATTGCCAGTCCTTAGATGTGGTGGCTGCATTGGTTTCCTTTTTTCTGGAAAGCTCTTCAGGTATTTTTCTGTGCTTGCAGAAAGTGTACTTAACCTCAGAAGAGAAATTTAAGGCAGTTACCACATCAAGGGACTAATAAAAATGGTTGTCTTCAGGAACGGAAATGAAGATAAATCACTCTAGCAGCCATACGGAGAGAGATAAAAAAAGCAGGAAATGCCTACAACCCAGTCCCACCACTGTCCAAAATTAGAAAAATCCCATCCACTGTTTGTAAGATCTAGAACAGGGCAAAGGCAGATGTGGTAGTTCTGGCTCCTCCCATTAAAGAGGAACTATAAGGCCTCATGCACACTGGTCGTTAAAATAACTTTCTAAAAACGCCAATAGCTTTGCAGTGAGTCTTTCAACGTTTCTTAACGTTTTTGTAGTAGCATTTTTTAGCCTTTTTATAGCATTTTCCGCATTAGAGTTTTTTAGCGTTTTTTTTTTTTAAAGAAATCCAATGGATCAAAAACATTAAAAAAAATGCTGGTGAGCCACGTTTTTGAGTGTTTATTGATGTTTATCAGCGTTTATGCACGTTTAACATTTTTAAGCGTTTTTTTGTGGTCAGAAAAACAGCTCCTGAACGCGATTTTAGGGCGTTCAGACAACATCCCATAAACTCCACTGTTGATAAACATCCAAATATGTCCATGTGTGCATGGACACATAGGATAACATTAAGGGGGAAGTTTATGGGCTGTCCAAAAAAACGCCCCAAACTCCAAAAAAAGTCAGTTTATGAGCTTCAGTGTGCATGGAGCCTTAGGGCGTTCAGACAACATCCCATAAACTCCACTGTTGATAAACATCCAAATATGTCCATGTGTGCATGGACACATAGGATAACATTAAGGGGGAAGTTTATGGGCTGTCCAAAAAAACGCCCCAAACTCCAAAAAAAGTCAGTTTATGAGCTTCAGTGTGCATGGAGCCTTAGGGCGTTCAGACAACAGCCCATAAACTCCACTGCTGATAAACGTCCAAAAACTCCCGTGTGTGCATGGACACATAGGATAACATAGATGGGCTGTTAAAAAAAATGCCCCAATTTCCCAAAAACTTATATTTCATGGAGCCTAAGCAAAGACCAGCAAGTGAGTTTAGAGATGCCTCATGCCCACCAAGGCGTGTAAGAGCTGTAAGTGGCATAGGCCTTTTTTTAAGCTCCAAAACAAAATCAGGACCAGTGTGTTCTGAGGCTCCAGCGCTAGAGTTGTAAAAATGCCAGACACCGGTAAAAGGTGTCAAACGCGATTTAACTAGGCTTAATGCTGTATACACAGCGTTAAGCCTCATCCAGCGTTTCTCTGCCTCTATTCAAAATCAATGGTTTCCTATGGGAGCCCATTGATTTGAATAGAAGTTGCACCAGAAGCCGAATCAAGATGATCCGACTTGCGGTGCGACTTTTGTCCTGAGAATCTTGAAAGGGAACCCCCGCCAAAATGTAAAAAAATTTGATGGGCATGATGGGGTGATGACATCCATCCAAATGACATCATCGGGTGGCCCTGCCCCATGCCAATATAAGTCATTGCACACGGTGGACCCAGCATTACACTGGGAGATTGCGTTGCGTCAACATCGGAAAAAGAACAGAGGGAGAACACTCAGCAAAAGAGCGAGAAGACAACGAAGAGAGAAGAACCAGAGTGGGGAGAAGGACCGGCAGAGGAAGAGGACTTCACCAGAAGAGCCGGAGCTGCCTTAATAAAATACTTTAAAAACCTGTGTAGTGTGTTTATTTTTGACACTTTTTTAGGTGAATGGGTAGGGGTATGATGTACCCCATACTCATTCACCTAGGGTGGGGAGCCGGGATCTGGGGGCCACCTTGTTAAAGGGGGCTTCCAGATTCCGATAAGCCCACGCCCGCAGAACCCAACAACCAACGGCAAGGGTTGTTGGGAAGAGACCCTTGTCCTCATCAACATGGGGACAAGGTGCTTTGGAAAGGGGGGCGCAGGGCCCCCCTGCCCTGAAACACCCACCCCTCCATGTTGAGGGCATGTGGCCTGGTATGGTCCAGAAGGGGGGGGGCACGCACTCATCCCTCCCCCTTTCCTGACCTTCCGGGCTGCATGCTCAGATAAGGGTCTGGTATCGTCTTGGGGGGGGGGGGGGACCTCACGCAAAAAATGTTTTACATTTTGGTGGGGTTCCCCTTCAAGATTCTCAGCACACAAGTTGCACCGCAAGTCGGATCATCTTTATCCGACTTGCGATGCGACTTCTATTCAAATCAATGGGTTCCCATAGGGAATTATTGATTTTGAATAGAGACCGAGAAACGCGGCTAAACGTGCATTGACGCCAATGCAAAACGCATATAAAACGTGCTTTTAACGCTTGTTTTTTTAAAACGCCCGTGGGCATGAGGCCTAAACCTTATACTAAACGTCAACTTTAAACATTAGAGTTAGGACCGTGCTATACGGAGAGGCTCTGGTGAGGCAGTGCAGCTTAACACATATATTACAAATGTTGTGCAACTAAAACCCCATACTTTTACAGAATAGTTAGACATTTTTTTTTTTGTTCTGGGTAGCTGGAAGGTGTGCTGGAAAAAAAAACGTTGTTATAATTTGGGTTGATAGTTATGTTTGGATTAACTGTAAATAGTATCTGTCTATGCAGTTTTAAAATGACACTAAAGGTACATTTAAAAAACAAAAACAAATATATCATACTTACCTCCACTGTACAGCTTGTTTTGAACAGAGTGGCCCGAACCTGGTCTTCTGGGGTGCCTTGGCGGCTCTCGCGGCTCCTCCCCGCATCAGATAACCCCCTAGGAGGAGCGCTCTCCCAGGGGGTTACCTTGCGGGCGCGCTCCCGAGTCCTGCATTTGGCGTCCATAGATGCAGAATGCAGGACTCGGCCGCTGCTATCAATCTATCCAAACAACAGCCGAGAACCCCCTAGCAGAGAGACGGTGCGTCCCCGTGGGACAAGTTTGAGGGTTCAGGTAAGTAAAATGGGGGGGGGGGGGGGGGGGGCTGGGGGCCGGTTACAGACAGGTGTCTTTTCACCTTAATGCATAGGATGCATTAAGGTGACAAAACACGAACCTTTACAACCCCTTTAAATGCCCTACTTGCTCCACTTGTTTGGGTGGGGGGAGGGGGCATTTACCTAGTTTGGACAGTTCGGCCTCCCTCCTTCCCCCCGCAGTCTTCTGGGACACAGGAGACTACGGGACCATTCACAAGATGCAGCGTGGCTCGGGACTCGCACATGCGCAGTAGGAAACAGGCTATGAAGGCACAAGGCTTTACTTCACTACAGATGCAGACGCCTGCATCTAAAGCCGATTGAAGAATTGGCTCAAGTGCGGACATCATGGGATCCCTGAACAGGTAAGTGTCCTTAAATTAAAAGTCAGCAGCTACAGTATTTGGAAGATTAGGAAGACTGCCTAGCAACAGGGGTTTCTGGTAAGTAAAAATAATTTATTTTTTTTGAGAATGTTTATTTTTTATTTTTTGAGAATGTTAATAGAATTTTTTCTTTTAGGGTGGACCTCTGCTTTAAGTTCCCCCGGATTTGTGATAAGTTAACTTTACAGTTAAATTGTTATACTTCCACATCCCTAAGAGATAATTCTGAAAACGCCAGCATTATGAAAGGACTAGATTTACATAAGTGAACCTTGAGTTTCCAAAGATGATAAACAGGAAACAGCTGGGGTAGGAAGTGGCCCATCAGCGTGACAAGAAGGCTGTTTATTGTTTCACCAAGTGACCTGCAATCACTATATCATCCATTTACACAGCATTGTTCAGTCTAGTTGCTTGTGAAAAAGTCTACAGTGAACTTGTTTATAAGTAAAGCCTGGTACACACTATTTGTCTTTTTCTGTTAAACCCGAAGAAGTGAGCACAGTCATCCCCACTGTTGTGTTCTGACAGTGGGGATGTCCCCCCGCCAGAACTCTCCGATCAGCGCTCTTCGTCATTGGCTAAAAGCACTGATCGGGATTTGGTCGGGGTGGCGGTTTTCCAGGGCCGAAAAGTCGGCTGTTTTTTTTTTGTAACCCGACATTTGGCCCGTGTGTACTCGGCTTAACAGGGAATGAATTCAGCAAATTTCACACAAGATAAATAATTTAACTGGCAAGAGTTTAACCACTTCAATACAATGGCGTCCCTAGGGGGGGCCAGAGGGGGCCCTGACCCCCCCAAAATTATGCTGTGCCCCACCATGTGCCCCACCATGTGCCCCCCCCCCAAAAAATTTTTTTTACAAAAAGGCAATGTCTTTTTGTTTGCATTCGTAGCGGATGTGCCACATCTTACTCAGGCCGCTGCTGGAGTAACACAGTCTCTATTGAGAGAGGGAGTATTCTTCTAACCTGGACGCTTGGGTAAGTGTGTGCACTGCAGTACACTGTAATCACTGAACTGCATTATCTCCATCTCTTCTCTCAACCATCTGTCCCTCCCCTCTCCTGTTCTTTCAAGACCTTCACAACTTACTTTCACTTTCAGTTAGGCAGGTAATAGACTAAGCAAATTTCTTTCCTGCATCCACAGAGTGCAGGAAAGAAACTTGCATGATTCCCCCATCAACACAGACAGTGGTGACTGGGGAATATCCTTCTTGCCCAGAAATTGTATTCTCCCAACAAACAGTCATTATCACTAGTGGCTATAGCAACCACTAGTGATAATCATAAGAGTATCTGGCAGGCTGGTTGTTCCCAATTTGATCGATCAACTTGGTACATTCAGCCTGCTCATTAATGGTTCAAACCTCAGCCAGTTCCTGATGAACCAGCTGAGATTTAAACTGCCTATGGCTGGTCTTAGCACTTAGGCACTTAGCACTTAGGCAGCCCCACTTTTTTAATTTAACTAGTAGGTTGCATTAAAAAAAAAAAAGAAATGATCCAATTCTCCCATCTACACATTATAGGTGGATGGGGGAATCCTTGCAGTGTGGACCAGTGAACTACCAGGGTTGCTGTCCTGTCCTGGCTATTCACAGCGCTGGTCTCTGTCTCCATGGCAGCGGCGGCACGTTGGAACCCAGTGCTGGTTACTTTATGGGGCTAATGTACAGGAGAGCCAGCACAATAAGTTGTTAGAGATGGGCAGGGCATGTTCAAAATCCAACATGCCCGACCCTGCCAGGAAGCCCACACTGCACAGCGCTAATGACAGACAGTGAGACATTTCCTGGTCCGCAGCTGCACAGATCAGGAATGTCTCACTGCCTGTGATTAGCCGTGTGCAGTGTCAGCTTCCTGGTGGGATCGGGCATGTGGGATTTCAAACACACCCAAGCCCATCTCTAATGGTTGTAGACAGTTGACCTCCCTGCAGGTTGCTTAGCAGCAGTGCAGCCTTCTCTGACATGCTGATCGTGATGCAATCCAGGTGATGCTCCTAGTTAAATCCTAGTGTTAAATATCATAGTGATTTTATTGATCAAAGCCAACACCTTAGAGGCATAGAGCCCACATGGCTGCTGAACATACGGTGGATGTGGTTGTACTCTTGATGCTAATAAATACTGTGTTTATTAGATCTGACTGGGAGCATCCCCTGGATCACATCCCGATCAGCATGTCAACAGAGAAGGTTATACAGCATTACTGCTGCTAGGTGACCAGCTGGGGGCTTGGCTCTTTACAACCAATAGTGCCAGCCTTCCCCTGCATGCACCCATAATGTCACCAGCCCTAGGTCCTAATAGACTGCTGCCACTGCTAAGGAGACAGATGCCAGACCAGCACTGTCAATAGCAGGGGCAGGACAGCAAGAGGAGGCTGGGGAACACCACAGTGGCAGAACACCAAGGCCCGGAGGCAAGACAACCTTTGCAAACTTGATAGTTCTCCCACTGCTTTGGACCCTCATATTTTCTTGGTATGCTGGTGACATATATCTCTTGTTTTCTGCCACCCTGGGGATCGTAGTAAAATTGCATTTTATAGTTGCCCCCCTAATTTTGTCCCTGCCCCCCCATGTGCCCCCCCTAAATATGAAAGCTGGAGACGCCACTGCTTCAATACCAGACACTTTTACCCCCTTCCTGCCCAGGCCAATTTTCAGAATTCTATGCTCTCACGCTTTCCGTGCCAATTACACAGTAATGCAACACTGTACCAAAATGAAAATGTTATAATTTTTTGAGACAGAGCTTTCTTTTGGTGCTATTTTTTTTTTTTTTACAATATAAATAAAAAATAATAAAAATTTTGAAAAAAAAAAAAATTTTGCAAATAAATAATCTTTCTTCATAAATGCAGGTCAAAAGGTATTCTGCTACATTTCTTTGATATATAACCCAAATCAGTGTATATTTTGTACTCTGAAAGTTATAGAATCTACGCAGTTTGGTCAAATCCTTGCAGTATCTCAGATTCCCCAGTTGTACATTAAATATACATGGCAACGATTATGATGCAAGATTCCACCATAAAATCAAAGTAAAAATGCCCACATAGGTGTCCGTTTATGCAGCACTGAAATCTATTCACTGCTTCATTCTTCGGCATTCACAGAGGAGAGCTTTCTCCTCTGTGTGCCAGGTTATGAAGTAGAGTAGATCGCTTCACGATCTTCAAAACTGGAGCTCTTGCCTGTGGTCCTGCAATCTTGTGTTAATGGACAGAGGTCCCATCTCAGCTTTGGTAGTTCTTTCTCAGAGACCACTTGTCTCTCGCTCCTTAGTGAAGGCCTTCATACAGGCTGTCACTCAAATTGTTCCTCCAGTGTCTCTGTGGGATCTCAACTTGGTTCCGGTGGTTCTTCAGAAACCATTCTTTAAGTCTATTAAGAATATTCCTTAGTTTTTTCTTACTTACAAGGCTGCTTTTCTCATCACCATCAGGATCACCACCAGGATCCGCTGATGAAGTCACGTGACGTAATGCATAGGGAAGTGACCGGAAAGTGACACAAAGAGGCGCCTGTAACGCAGTTTTTACAGATCTGCTGTTTTTATTTATACATGTTGTAAGTAGCCATCTCTTATTTTAACAATAAACCAGTCTTAATTTACGGCACTATGGGATATTCCTGTTTATTCCTCACCTATATATGCTATGAATAAACGGCCGAACGGACCAATTGGAAGCCAGGATAGGAGTACAGCACTCTGAGGGATACCATCTGCTGTCACAATACCCAGGAAGGCCCTGTAATACACAGATCCCAGTGGTGTTTTGTTACCCACTTGGAGGTAAGAGCATAGAGAGCACTGAGTGGGGCACACGAAAATCGCACAGCGGATGTTATTTGAAGAGCCTGCTTGTCATATCGCTGCACATCAGCACTTTTTGCACTTCTTGCACGTTTATATATGAACTTATATATGGACAATATGATCTTGATTTATTAAGGACCACATATATACACCACCAGGTGTTTACTAAGGACTACCTCACACCATTAAGGCCCCTTTCACACGAGGTGGACTCCGCTTCCACGGAGCCCGCCTCTGTCCGCCGGCTCAGCGGGAGATCTCTCCGTTGATCTCCGCTGAGCCGGCGGATGACAAGTCCCTCTCTGCTCACTGAGCGGGGAGGGGCTTGCGAGCGCCGCTGGTCTCTATGGAGAGATCGGATGAAAACAGACAGTGTGTCCGTTTTCATCAGATCTCACCCGATCCGATCCGCCAGCGACGGATCTGGACGTGTGGCCATACATCTGCTTTTGGCGGATCGGACCAGGTCGGATGTCAGCGGAGATGTCTCCACTGACATCCGACGCTCCATAGACTAACATGGAGCGCCCGTTCAGATCCGCTGTCAAAACTGACAGGCGGATCTGAACGGTCCGTCCATGTGAAAGGGGCCTAAGTGTTTTATTTTGCATAGCAATCCATCACTAGGATTGTTTACATATATTTATTTGCATACATGCTTGCACAGTTCTACTTTTTGTATAGGAATATAGTAGTCAGCACCGTTTGCACAGCATTTGTTTACTATATGCACATTTGCACTTTATTATTTTGAATTGAATTGAATTATTTTGAATTATTTTGATTGCATAATTACTATACAGGTACAGGTATTCACTGTAGTACTATAGGGTATATAAGTTGCGCTGACCATTATTTTTTAATTATTCCCATTTGAGTGCACTGTATACACTGTAGGTCAAGCAGCAATTTATTTAATATACCACACACAGACACTTTTCACTTTGATAGCGCGAGGGAACCACACTTTTTTATCCATTGAATTCTAGGTATTGCATATTTTATATGCAGGATTGCCCCTGGAAGCTCAAGATCACAGCAAACTAGGCAGCCGCCTAGGGCGCGCTGCTGCCTAGGAGCGCCCCGTCGCTGGTTTCCCTCCGCATCTGCAGGCTGCAGCATGTAGCTAACTCAGTCTCAGGCAGCTGCTCCGTCCGACCGGTAGTTTAACTAGAGGCGCAGCATTCAAGCCAGCGCTAGAGGAAGCAAAGCCAATGCTTTTTGTATAGCGCCACCTCCTGTCACACGGGCAGGGCAAAGGGGGTGGAGTCAGGGGTGGGGCCAATGGGGCGGCAAAATTAGGTTTTGCCTAGGGTGTCAAAAATCCTTGCACCAGCCCTGAGTATGCACCGCTACTATTGTGATTAGTGGTGGCTTCTGGGTCCCATGCAGAGTGGACGATTCAGCAAGGTGGCAATCATGACATCACTACCCCACCTCTCCACCTCATCTAATCAGAGAATGCTTTGCATTCATTGAGAAAGTGCAGAGTGTTCCCTGAATGATAACCGTGTTGTGTAAGCAACTGCCTGTGTTCACAATGAAGCAGGGGAGCCACTGTGAGAGCTCCAGTAAGTGTCATACACTTTTTTTCCCTGGAGATCTTCTTTAACAATAACGTATAGATTGTGCCTTCAATTATGTTGTTGTAGATGTTTCATTGAGATCATTAAATTATATCTAAAGCCAAAAATGTATTTTTCAATTTTGGATAGAGAAGAGGAGGGTTAAAATATGTCAGTTGTTTTTGTTTTTTGTCATCTGTATCTCTTTAGGGAGATTCCCCATCACTTCCTGCAGACTCAACAGGAAGTGAGAGGATATCTTTCCATTGTTAACAAGATACCCTCTTTGACAGTTGTCACAAGAGAAGTGTCTTCATTAAAACTTTTCCTCTCTATCCCTGCTCTCTTACATTCCTTCCTGGAGACATTGATAATCAGGACAATTAGAGAGTGAGGATAGAAAACTACTAACTTCTTACCACTCCCAGCACTTTATCCAAAATTTAAAAAATACATTTTCTTTAGTTCTTTTACTAAAATGACAGTTATATCTAAAATGACAGTCGCTGCTGCATGGGTTTTGATCCATTTGTTTTACGGATCATTTAAAAGGACTGTGCTGTGGTTTCATGGCTCATCACTTATTATTTATGTGCCATGCTTGTTTTATTCTCTATATAGAAGAGCCCCAAAGGGAATGGAAAATAAACCTTGTATTCTGTGCACTTTGCTGGGAATCGTCTTCAGTCCTGATTCTCAGCAGTTTGTGGTAGTTCAACATTCTTCAGACAGCCTTTAATCAACATTGTCCTAACACGCCTATAACTGCCAGACTGCCGTTACCTGCACTGCCACCGGGCTGCTGCAACTTTCTTCCATAAGCAAACCTCAGCAAGCTACCTGCTTAAATTAGCAGAAGACAAGGAAGTATATGCCAGCCCACTGAATACATTTAATATCCATTATCAGACTGAAGTGTTGAGTTTGTGTTTTTTTTTATTATTTTATTTAAAAAAACATTGACTATATCAGGTAACAGACTGAAGTAAATATGAGTTTCAGAGTTGTATAGATGCCATTGTTTAATGTAAACTTTTGTGAGATACTGTACATACTATATACAGCCCTCAAAAATTACACTCGCACACTCGCATTTTGCGAGTGATTTTTGAGGGCTGGCGAGGAGAAGAGAGGAGAGCCGCCACTGGTAGATCACAGCAGGGAACATTCAGACTTTTGTTTCATAAGCTGTGAGTGTTCCCCCGCGGCGCGCCGTCACATAAGCTCCTCCCCTTTTCCGGGACTTTGATAGACAGATCACCCGTCCAATCCTAGGACGGGTGACATGTATAAAACTTCCCCGGACAAGGGGAGGGGCTTATGTGACGGCGCGCCGCGGGGGAACACTCACAGCTTATGAAACAAAAGTCTGAATGTTCCCTGCTGTGATCTACCAGTGGCAGCTCTCCTCTCTTCTCCTCCACAGGTAGGCAGCACATGGGGGACACAGGCTGCAAATGGGGGGGAGACACAGGCTGAAAATGGGGGGGGGGGGGAATGGCTGCACATGGGGGGGGGACACTGGCTGCACATGGGGGGGGGACACTGGCTGCACATGGGGGGGGGGACACTGGCTGCACATGGGGGGGGGGAGACACTGGCTGCACATGGGGGGGACACTGGCTGCACATGGGGGGGGACACTGGCTGCACATGGGGGGGGGGGAAAACTGGCTGCACATGGGGGGGGGACACTGGCTGCACATGGGGGGAGGGACACTGGCTGCACATGGGGGGAGGGACACTGGCTGCACATAGGGGGGGGGACACATGCTGCATATGGGGGGGCACAGGCTGCATATGGGGGGGGGCACTGGCTGCAAATGGGGGGGGGACTGGGGGGGGGGGGACACTGGCTGCACATGGGGGGGGACACTGGCTGCACATGGGGGGGGGGGACACTGGCTGCACATAGGGGGGGGACACTGGCTGCACATAGGGGGGGACACTGGCTGCACATAGGGGGGGACACTGGCTGCACATATGGGGGGGGGACACTGGCTGCACATATGGGGGGACACTGGCTGCACATATGGGGGGGACACTGGCTGCACATATGGGGGGGACACTGGCTGCACATATGGGGGGGGCACAGGCTGCACATGGGGGGGACACAGGCTGCATATGGGGGGCACAGGCTGCATATGGGGGGGGACACAGGCTGCACATGGGGGGGGGGACACAGGCTGCACATGGGGGGGGACACAGGCTGCACATGGGGGGGGACACAGGCTGCACATAGGGGGGGACACTGGCTGCACATATGGGGGGGGGCACAGGCTGCACATGGGGGGGACACAGGCTGCATATGGGGGGCACAGGCTGCATATGGGGGGGACACAGGCTGCACATGGGGGGGGGGACACAGGCTGCACATGGGGGGGGGGGGGACACAGGCTGCACATGGGGGGGGGGGGGACACAGGCTGCACATGGGGGGGGACACAGGCTGCACATGGGGGGGACACAGGCTGCATTAACATTAAGGTTGTTAATATTTTTATAACTTAATTGCATAAAACATTAAAGGTGTCATTTAATGAGATAATTTATGAGGGCGGGTTTAGGGGCGGGGCAGGGTAGGGGTTGGGCATGGGCAACTGGTGGCGAGTAACCCTTAAGGCCTGGCTAGTAGCTCAGGACTTGAAATTTTGAGCCCTGCTATATATATATATAATTTTTGATTTTTGATTTTTTTTTTTGCTTTTTAATGTTTTGTAAATTTTGCTTGCCAAATGATTTGCATTCATTCATTGCTGCTATTCATACCTCTGCATATTACAAAGCAATGCAGATAACACCATTATTTCCTGTTTTAGATTTGCAGCTTCCTCTGTCAACTGCTGGCTCACTGGACGATAAATCACTGTCATCACAATGTTAATTCATAGTTCATGAATGAAGCTGGAGATATTGGAAACTTCAACAAGGATTGCTGATGCCAGAGGTGTCAGTCTGAAGAATTACAAATCCCTAGGCAGATAGGGGTTCAAATACATGTCCATTTTAACAGTTTCTTTTGCCTACTTGATTAGTGATATCACCTCATTTTATTTTGTTGTCTGTTTTCCACTTAGCTATTCAATAAAAGTTATTCTAAACTTAGCATTTTTTTTTTATTTTTTGAGCGTCCCCAAACTTCCACTTTTTGGATTCCCTGCAGACCTCCTGGCTCTTCCTCTGGTCTGTGTGCCACCATAGGAAGCTGCTTGCTATGGTGACACACCTGCGGACTCGATCCGGAGATGTGCTGCCTGTGTACATAGACACAGACAGCGTGACTCAGCCCTGCCAGTGGCTCCCGCTGCCTCAGCAGAGCCTGTGAGACTGAGAAGTAAGAGTAGAGAGCCTCTACAAATGATCACAGTGCTGGATCCAGTGAGGAATCAGTTAAGTATTGGGGGGGGGGCGATACTTTTATCTAAACATGTTTTACATTTGTAGCGCTGGCTCCTGATGAGCAGGTGCTATTGTTTTTGAAAATTAAGTTGCCTGAAGCCACAGTTGGGCTTCAGGGTAATTTCACAAAATTTCTGGTCTCAGTACCAGTCCAGCTGGGTTGCACTGGGTTCTCCTTGACCGCAGGTGTCACTGTCACCGCCGGCAAGAGTAGAAAGCAGTCTAGCTGGATGCATTAAATGCCACTTACCTCTCGGAACCAGCCCAGTGGGAGTGTTCTTCCACTGTGCGTTCTGGGGAGGGGGGGTATTTAAGGTACAGACACCATGTGACAAAAAAAGCTTTTCCTGTCCGCGTGGTTCTGGTGGTCCTCCTGACCCAGCCTCATGGCCCTCCTGGCCTGGGGTACGGAACCATGCATCTTGTGTCTCTGGGCTGGCTGGCCCGAGGCAACTGCAGGGGTAGGTCTGAGTGACTTTCGGAGCCTACTGATCCAAGGAAGGTCTGGTGCCCTCTCATCGGAAGGGAGAGGCCCAGCAACTGAAGAAACCCAGGGGAGGACCCTTTCAGGAGAAGGCCATGCGCAAGGCTGGCTTCTCTGAAGGAGCCTGTAGGCTTAGTTGAAGGACGCGACCTGGATAAATACTCATATGGTATAGCTGGATCGGCTGAAAGAAACTGGTACTGTATGATAGTTCTTTAAAGTTCATCCAATTCATCAGTGACGCTAAAGTGTAACTTACAAGTCTGTGGCAGAGACTTTACAGATCATCCTACCGGCTGCAAGGCTTAGTGAGAGAGACCTATCCGGGGGACTGCAGGAATCCAGTTTGTGAAACAGTCAATGAATCAATGGATTCATTTAATACCTTCACCGCGCAATTTAAGTACCTGAACTCACCCCTAACCCTCTAACCTTTATTGAGAGATGGGTTTTATTTTCTGAATAAATAACCTAAAAGAGGATTCAGTGCCAGTCTCAACCCTTTCTTTGGGCCATTTTCCACGGGATCCCCAAGACGGAGCTACAACAGGTGATGTAACAATAAGCCCAAATAAAACCAGCAGCTCCTTCGGGGGTTGGCGCTACACATTAATGCATAGAGTGCATTTAAAGTAAAAAAAAAAACTATAGTTAGGTTTTAGAACCACTTTAAAACAGCATGTTCAGAAACATGATAGTAAGCTGTGCCAGCTGGTTAATGGCACTTACTTTCTGTTCTCTATATGCAACCTAATAATATCCAACAGTTTATCTTTTGCTGATAAAATGCAATATAATATAACACCTGTCCCCTGTAAAATGTAAATGCTTGTGTAAAAGTTACTGTCGCCAAAATAAATTTGCCTTCAGGTAGTTAAAAGATGTGTCTCCAATGTTAGAGGTATTTTAAGTACTGTAGATATGTGTGCATTATAAAGCAGCAAATTGGAATGTCGAGGCTTGTGTGCTTAGTGAAAAATAACGAAAATCAAGGGACTTTCTTTTTAAAGCATTTGTCAATCCATGTGAATCCTTTGTAAATGTTCCTGTTTCTCTTGAGACCGAATGTTACAGAATGTTACATTCACCCTGCAAAAGGCAACAATGGAAAACTGACATTTCACATATATTACAAACATTATGGGTATTATTCTTGACTTTGGTGTGAATGCTGAGACAATTGCACATTTTTTTATACATAGGCTCCTAACAGTATACAAACCTAGGCTTACAGAGCAACCCTGCAGGGCTGAATGAAAAGAAAAAAATGACATGCAATGTTAGTATAGAGATCTCTCCTGTTATGCTATTGTGTTCTGACAAGGGGACATACACCCCTCCCCCCCCCCCCCCACACACACACACACACACACACACACACCAGAACACTCAGGTCAGCGCTCTGATTAGGAGCCAATCAGCAGACCTTTTTTGGTCATGTCCCATCAACAGAAGCTGGCCGAATAGCTTCTGTCCAACCAGCTGCAGTACACATGGGCCGAATGTTCGCTTGACATTCGGCCCGCGTGTACTAATCCTAAGAGATGGTGAGTTAGGCATAAAGTACTGATACTACTGCAAAAGTTTAATGCTGTGTTAAATTGCTCATATGCACACAGGCTTTCTATAAAGAAGACTTTAGACTGTTTTCTATGAGCTGTTGTGCATACTGGCTGCTATCAAATTTCCCAACTAATAGTTAGATATCATTCAAGTAGAATGGATATTTCCATTGTCCTTCACACTATGTAGGAGACCTGTTCAACCAGAAACCTTGTGTGCTTGTAACTTCCTGTGCACTAAACTCTCTGAAATCCCAAGCAATGTTATTAGCTTTCCCACCTAATTGGACATTTTTTTTTTTGTTGTTTATTTTTTTTCCCTATGGACATTACAAATTGCTTTTTAAAGGCATACTGTCCCTTTAAGAAAAAAAAAAAAACAACATGCAACACCCTTATCCAGGCATTTTGGCCAGGAATACGAAGCAAATAGCCTCAGGTTAACATGCCCATATGTTGAGGGGGACAAGAACCCCACTCCCACAACCTGTCCTCCAAAAGGGATGTGAGAGTCTCAGGCAGTGATGTAAGTAACTGAGTTAAAATAAACTGAGTTACTTAACGCAGTTACTTTAGAGGGTAACGAGTAATCTAACTGATTACTTTTCCCCTCATGGTAATGCAGTTCCCATTACTTAGGCGGCGTTACCGCGATTACATCTACCGCCACTAGATGGCAGTAGTGTAATTCCGGTGTCCTGCTGAAAAAGTCCCCCCGCCGGATAAGGACCCCCTGTACTGCGCAGGCGCATCGCTTGCACAGTATGAAGGACTACGGAGCTTACGAAAATTGCTGAACCTAAACAGCTCTGAGTGAACTCTACACCGCGCAGGCGCAGTTAACATGTAATTGTACGAGGCGATGCCGCACGCTCCTGATGCTCGTGCTACTCTGCAAGGGGCGTCTATCGTGTAACTAATCGTCTAGTATTACTGTAACCAAGGGGCGCATTTATTATTATCTATCGAGCTCTGCCCATTAATTTAACATTCGCCCTCTTCTGTAGCCATCCGCCCCTTACACAATATAATAATAATAGACCGGCCCCTTGCTTACACGCTATAACAGATCTTCCCTTTGGTTAGAGTAATAATATAGCAGCCCCTTGGTTACACGATATATAACAATAATAATAAATGCGCCCCTTGCTTACAGTAATACTAGACCCGCCCCTTAGTTACACGTATAGAATATAAAAAAAAAAAAAAAAAGTCACAATTACTTTGCTGCGTAACTAATTACTTTTCCAATGTAGTAACTGAGTTACTAAAGCAAATACTTTTTGGGAGAAGTAATTTGTAACTTAAATAATTACTTTTTTAAAGTAAGATGACCAACACTGGTCTCAGGTGGCCACTTTTCAGAATCTGAAAGCTCCCTTTAGAACAAGAGGACCTGTAGATACCTGGCCCTCCTCTTACAGGAATGAGTACAGGGTACAAAGTAACCACTTGCCATGTATTCACAGTACATAAAAACACCCACTATTGAAAAAGTCCTTTATTGATAAAAAAAAAAAAAAAATGTTGTCCAGCAATGTAGATCTCTGTCAATGACGATATGTTGTCCAACAATGTAGACTTGATGTGCCCAATAACCTTCACCTGCTTCTAGTGGTAGTAGTGATAGCACTGCTAAATGACAGACAGACGTTGGTTCGGGCAATTTGGCCAGTTTGTTTTTTCCTTTTCAGAACTGAGAACAGGCTAGATTTGGTCAAACTCATGGACAACCCGAAGCTCACCCCCAAAAATAAAGGAAAACAACAAATAATGTCACTACATCTAAACACAGTAACCTGCAATATATTACATTTTTGCCTTTAAATTTAGCTGTTGCTTCAAATTAACCCCCTCAACACCTGACCTGACCAAACTCTGAAGAAAAATGTTAACCTAACAATAGTGTAGCGCTACTCCCGTAGGATCCGCAAGAATGTTGCCCAGGTCTTCTCAAACGTCATAGGTTTAAACAGAAACGATATTCTCCTGTGCTGGTGCGGGGGGCCTTGGTGAAACGTGGTAGTATTTCCTGATGATGTAAATATAAATATAAAGTGATCAAGCACGCACCGCTGCTTAGAGTGACTAGGGGAAGTCCAAGAGGCTATGTATGAAAAAGGAAGAAGGAAGGCGCGTGGCCTGATGCATTTTATAAAGATACAAAAAGTTTATTCCAAACAAATTGGTATGTACAAGGAAAATACTACGTGTTCATGAATAAATAAATAACAGTGATCTCACAGGAAGGGGATATACAGTGGTGTGAAAAAGTGTTTGCCCCCTTCCTCATTTCCTGTTCCTTTGCATGTTTGTCACACTTAAGTGTTTCGGAACATCAAACCAATTTAAACAATAGTCAAGGACAACACAAGTAAACACAAAATGCAATTTATAAATGAAGGTGTTTATTATTAAAGGTGAAAAAAAATCCAAACCATCATGGCCCTGTGTGAAAAAGTGATTGCCCCCCTTGTTAAAACATACTATAACTGTGGTTGTCCACACCTGAGTTCAATTTCTCTAGCCACACCCAGGCCTGATTATTGCCACACCTGTTCACAATCAAGGCATCACTTAAATAGGAGCTGCTTGACACAGTAAGGTCCACCAGAAGATCCTTAAAAGCTACACATCATGCCGAGACCCAAAGAAAATTCAGGAACAATTGAGAAAGAAAGTAATTGAGATCTATCAGTCTGGAAAGGGTTATAAAGCCATTTCCAAAGCTTTGGGAATCCAGCGAACCACAGTGAGAGCCATTATCCACAAATGGCGAAGACATGGAACAGTGGTGAACCTTCCCAGGAGTGGCCGGCCGCCCAAAATTACCCCAAGAGCGCAGCGACGACTCATCCAAGAGGTCACAAAAGACCCCACAACAACGTCCAAGGAACTGCAGGCCTCACTTGCCTCAGTTAAGGTCAGCGTTTATGCCTCCACCATCAGGAAAAAGACTGGGCAAAAATGGCCAATTTCTCCACAACACATCTTGATGATCCCCAAGACTTTTGGGACAACATTCTGTGGACCGATGAGACAAAAGTGGAACTCTTTGGAAGGTGTGTGTCCAAGTATATCTGGCGTAGAAGGAACACTGCATTTCAGAAAAAGAACATTATACCAACAGTAAAATATGGTGGTGGTAGTGTGATGGTCTGGGGCTGTTTTGCTGCTTCAGGACCTGGAAGACTTGCCGTGATAAAAGGAACTATGAATTCTGCTGTCTACCAAGAGATCCTGAAGGAGAATGTCCGACCATCTGTTCGTGTACTCAAGCTGAAACGAACTTGGGTTCTGCAGCAGGACAATGATCCTAAACACACCAGCAAGTCCACCACCGAATGGCTGAAGAAAAACAAAATTAAGACTTTGGAGTGGCCTAGCCAAAGTCCTGACCTGAATCCTATTGAGATGTTGTGGTATGACCTTAAAAAGGCCGTTCATGCTCGAAAACCCTCTAATGTAACTGAATTAGGACAATTCTGCAAAGATGAGTGGGCCAAAATTCCTCCAGGACGCTGTAAAAGCCTCATTGCACGTTATCGCAAACGCTTGGTTGCAGTTGTTGCTGCTAAGGGTGGCCCAACCAGTTATTAGGTTTAGGGGGCAATCACTTTTTCACACAGGGCCATGATGGTTTGGATTTTTTTTCACCTTTAATAATAAACACCTTCATTTACAAATTGCATTTTGTGTTTACTTGTGTTGTCCTTGACTATTGTTAAATTGGTTTGATGTTCCGAAACACTTAAGTGTGACAAACATGCAAAGGAACAGGAAATGAGGAAGGGGGCAAACACTTTTTCACACCACTGTATATGCATACACATACGGATGATGGTGTCTATTGGTAGTTACTGTTGGTCTTCAAGATCCAATTGCTGGTTTGAATGTTACAGCCTGTGGTCCGTGGCTGGATGCCAAAATCGTTACTTGGCTATCCCTGCAGTCTCCCTGACATGATGCCGTTTGGTGCTGTATGGTGTCCTGTACCGGATTGTAACCTGGTACAGGACACCATACAGCACCAGGCGGCATCACGTCAGGGGACAGCAATTGGATCTTGAAGACCAACAGTTACTACCAACAGACGACATCATCAGTGTGTGTATGCATATATATCCCCTTACGGTGCTGAGATCGCTGCAATGTAGAAAGAAACACTACCACAATAAAGGAAAATGCGCCTATAAAACTTCTACCATTCGTCGTGCAATATACCTCCCATGCAGTCGTTTCTCTCTATATAGACATACTACAACCTACAGACCAGTTTTGGCTGTCTAAGGCTCTGATGAAGAGGAAACCTCTCAAAATGCCTTAGCCATTTATTCATTTATCCTTTGTATGGGCATCAATTCATACTATTTTATCAAATAAGATCACTGTTATTTATTTATTCATGAACACGTAGTATTTTCCTTGTACATACCAATTTGTAATAAACTTTTTTATCTTGATGAATGCATCAGGCCACGTGCCTTCCTTCTTCCTATTTCAAAAACTTCCCAAAACTTCAGCCCCGCAGCCAAGCACAAGATGCTTTTCACAGCCAGGTGCACACAACACTTTTGCTCATTTCTTTATTGACCATTCAGGGGGATGTTGTTTTTGTTGTTTTTATTTTTGGAGAACTTGGATAGGGTAGTGGTGGGTTACTCCAAAATTGAAAACTATGTACACTGAGGACTTTTTCTACTGTGTGGCAACTAAATTTGCTTATGAAAATCACAACTTAACAGCACATCTAACTATCCTAGCACCTACCTAGGAGGGTGCTACATCAGCATCTATTTTTATTTTATTTTTATGCTGTGTCCCTACTATGGAAATTCACACTCTTAATTTGCTCTGCATCTGTTTTTCTGCTCTTTTTGTTTTGTTGTCTGTGTCCCTGCTATGGAAATTCACACTCTTAATTTGCACTGGTGACAGTTATCACCAGTACAAAAAGTTAACAAAAATCCAAAATTTTGAGTTGTCACGAGAAAAGGGTTAGAGGAGATGTCTGACAATAGACACACTTGTTCTGGTGACAACTGTCCAGAAAATTCCCCTCACTTTGGAAATGTTTCCTGTCACCACAGTACAGAAAGTAAAGGGACATTTCCAGGATGAGATAAAGATGGCAAAAATTCTTACAAGGTTTTAAACTGTTCTTTACACTATCCAAAATGTATTTAAAATGTTTTGGCTATATAGGTACTTTAACCTTTACTTCTACCCTACTCTCCAGTCTTAACCCTTCATTCACTTTTACTACTTCCCTCTATCATTACTCCACCTCCCCCTTTCAGCAAATTGCAACAAAAATGTATGTGGAAATACCATTCTCTGTGGAGCCTCAACACTATTCAAGTTGGGGTTTTATGTTTTTTTTTTTTTTTTAAAGCAGTTGTATACCCGCTGAAACTTTTTTTTTTTTTTAACACACCTGTAAGGGAAAAGGCATAATGAGCTATTATGCGCCGCATACTAGATCATTATGAAATACTTACCTTAGAATGAGGCGTCGTTGACTCACCTGGTCCACGCCGAGGTAGCTGACATGTTGCCTCGGCGTGTCTTCCGGTATCGCGACTCCAGCGATGTGAGTGGCTGGAGCCGCGATGTTGTCACTCCCGTGCATGCGCATGGGAGACTTCTTCCCGGCAGGGTTTGGATTCTGCCGGCCTTTCAGCCGAGAATCCCCCGCGCGCATGCGCCACTGCAGTCAGCGGCACATTGCACAGGGACTATCTCCTAAACCGTACAGGTTTATGAGATATTTTTTTTTACCTACAGGTAAGCCTTATTATAGGTCATTTTTTGCAACCGCTTTAAATAACAAACATGTTATACTTACCTCCACTGTGCAGTTCGTTTTTCACAGAATGGCCCCGTTCCTCCTGTTCTGGGTTCCCTCGGCGGCTGTCTCGGCTCCTCCCCGCAATAGCTAACCTCCCTCTGAGCAGGTCTATCCAGAGGGTGTTAGCTTGCGGGCATGCTCCCTGTCATACACGCTGCGTCCATAGACACAGCGTGTATGACTCGGTCCGCCCCCCCGGCGGGCAGCGTCATTGGATGTGATTGACAGCAGCGCAAGCCAATGGCTGCGCTGCTATCAATCTCTCCTATCTATCCAATCAACGGCCAGACTCCGTGGAGAAGAGGATGCCGGGGGACGTGCACAGCAGGTGAACGGGCTCAGGTAAGAAAATGGGGGCGTTGGGGGGGGCGTCATCGCCAGGTGTTTTTTTCACCTTAATGCATAAGGTGAAAAAACAAGAACCT
Source organism: Lithobates sylvaticus (assembly GCA_028564925.1). Lineage (NCBI taxonomy): Eukaryota > Metazoa > Chordata > Amphibia > Anura > Ranidae > Lithobates > Lithobates sylvaticus. Next base: position 463,299,439 of record CM053026.1, on the reverse strand, counting down.
TTACAACCCCTTTAATTTACTAACAGAATAGACACTATTCACTTAGCAAAATAAATATTCACTTAACTTATATAAAAAAATAAAAAAAAGGTTGAAGCTTTGTTCACTTTGAAGACTCAATCATGTGCAAGACAAATAAAAAAATATATACAGTATTTATGCTTACATGTGATTGAAGATTGTAGTGAACACAGCTTTACTTTATTTTCTAAGCTGAACATTTATTTTGAAAAGTGAATATGCACTTTCAAAAGGCAATGTTTACTACACTTAGTGAACAGTCTCTGTTCCTTTAGTAAATCAACCCCAATTTATTTTCTGTCTAAGTACCACACTGTCTAAAGCTTCCTTTACCAGCCCATGCCAGACATTCATTCAAGCATTGTGAAGTTTCCATTTAAAAATATACAAGTGGCTAGTTTGCTGTTTGAAATGCAAACAGGGCCATGTGTTTACAAACTGTTAATTGAATCTCTCATATAAAGGCTTTAATTAGTATTATGTTGATTGTATCATACTTGGTAAATAATTCATTTACTTTAACAATTTAAGCAGGTGATACATTTGCAGGGGTATTGCCTATACATGTTGCTGTTTGGATATTTTCAGCATTTATTATATATTCTTGTCATAAAAGTACAATTGACCTAACTGGGACCTCTATCAAAGTATAGACTTATTACTATTCACTAATTTGGGGGTTGCATTTCCCTTTTCCCAGTTTATTGATTACGGAACTGCAGCAGGAACATGCATAGCAGCCAAGTAAGAAGTCATGAGTTCCTGGTGCCTCCTTGCCAGCATACTATTAGTTTGGCCTGACTGTAGCAGTGGAGGGCTGGTGCACATGCCTGCTGTTGAAAAGCGTCAACTTTTGCAACAATATAACTATTGGTTTGCAGTTTCTAGAAGGGTGGTCAGTAGCTTAATGAGCTTATAAAAAGTTCTGATTGTCATAAGTGACACTGTCCCTAAAGCTGGCCATACACCTATAGATTATCTGCAGATTTTCTATGGTTAGATGGAAAAAGTGCAACAGATTTCTCCATGTTCGCTAAACTGTGTGGATGGAGGAATCTCCCACTTTTTCCATCTAACCATAGAAAATCTGCAGATAATCTATAGGTGTATGGCCAGCTTAAGGAGCACAAACAGGGGTGAACACTAGGACCCTAAACAATCAGTAAATTAATAGGAGGAATTATTTTTTTATTTTTTAAATCAAACTAATTGTATTCCTAGTTCATTCAATTTTTCAATTGAAGGGTGTTAGGCATGATAGGGATAGGTTTAGTGTGAAGGAGATATGAAGATCTATAAAGGTTGGATTATACAGTGGATATAAAAAGTCTACACACCCCTATATTAAAGTGTCAGGTTTCTGTGATGTAAAAAAATGAGACAAATATAAATCATTTCAGCTTTCTTTCTACCTTTAATGTGACCTATAAACTGTACAACTCAGTTGAACAAACTGAAATCTTTTAGGTGGAGGGAAGTAAAAATGAAGAAATAAAATAATATGGTTGCATAAGTGTGCACACCCTTACACTAATACTTTGATGAAGCACCTTTTGATTTTATTATAGCACTCAATCTTTTTTTGGGGTATAAGTCTATCAGCATGGCACATCTTGACTTGGCAATATTTGCCCACTCTTCTTTGCAAAAACACTCCAAATCTGTCAGATTGGGAGGACATCTTCTGTGCACAGCTTTCTTCAGATCACACCACAGTTTTTCAATCTGATTCAGGTCTGGGCTCTGGCTGGGCCATTCCAAAACTTTAATCTTCTTCTGGTGAAGCCATTCCTTTGTTGATTTGGATGTATGCTTTAGGTCGTTGTCATGTTGAAAGATGAAGTTCCTCTTAATATTCAGCTTTCTAGCAGAAGCCTGAAGCTTTTGTGCCAATATTGACTGGTATTTGAAACTGTTCATAATTCCCTCTACCTTGACTAAGGCCCCTGTTCCAGCTGAAGAAAGACAGCCCCAAAGCATGATGCTGTTACCACCATGCTTCACTGTGTGTATGGTGTTCTTTTGGTGATGTGCAGTGTTGTGTTTGTGCCAAACATATCTTTTGGAATTATAGCCAAAAAGTTCAACATTGGTTTCATCCGACCATAACACATGCCCACATGCTTTTCGGAGACTTCTAATGTGTTTTTGCAAAATTTAGCTGTGCTTGTATGTTTTTCTTCATAAGAAAAGGCTTCCATCTTGCCACTCTACCCCATAGCCCAGACATATGAAGAATACGGGAGATTGTTGTCATGTGTACCACACAGCCAGTTATGCAGTATAACAAGTGCAAAAAAAACACAGTATGACACACAGTGATTAATAATATTAATGTGATAACAGTCCCACTTCAATGTGAGATAAAAAGTGCTTGTGCGTTGATCAAAAAACAGTGCTATGATTCGGTGTACAGACAAAGGTGCCCCACATGGATATGCACTCACCCCATGTATTGACCATCTAGCGCTAGAGTGGTCACTTGCCCTTTTGGAGATAATGAGAGCCCTAGATAGTATACTCCAGGTCAGCTACACTCAGACTAGTCCTCCATAGGTGGGGAGAAAGAAACAACAGAGGGAGGCTTCCATAGAGTAAAACAGTTGGTTTATTTTAAAAGATGAAATTAAAAAAAATCTATACACTCAATCAGAACTTCCTGATGATGGCGGTTCCTATTGGCTGAAACACGTCAAGGTTTGATCGCATCATCGCCACCACATATTCGCCCGAAATTACTATCTGAGAGAACCGAGCCTCACGGCAGACCAGCTGTGTCCATAATTGAGATTGGCCGGTGGTCCCTTACCATCATACATGCTGATCACATCGCGTACCAGGCTTTAGGCACCTAAAAGAGTGTATAGATTTTTTTACTTTCATCTTTAAAAAAATATATATATATATATATATATATATATATATATATATATATATATATATATATATATATATATATATAAATATATACACACACACACACACATTTTTATAATTTTTTTTTCAAGAATAGAATGCACTCCAGAGGTCTTGTTACAAATTAACCTTTGTGCCCATCATTGCAGCCTCACCAGTGCCCTTCAATGCAGCCTCACCAGTGCCAATCTATGCAGCCTCACCCGTGCCCATCTATGCAGCCTCACTAGTGCCCATCATTGCAGCCTCACCAGTGCCCTTCAATGCAGCCTCACCAGTGCCCATCAATGCAGCCTCACCAGTGCCCATCAATTCAGCCTCACCGGTGCCCATCAATGCAGTTGGATCAGTGCCCATCAATGCAGCCTCACCAGTGCCCATCAATGTAGCCTCATCAGTGCATGGTGGAAAGGGGGGGTGAGCACCGCCGGATTACACAGAGCAGGGATCTCCCACTTACCTGGCGGTTGCTGTCATACGAAGTACCGCCTCCTGAATGGGCTCCTGTGATAGACTGCACACAGTGGCCGTACCGTGTAAGCAGTAGATTTTTGTAATCCGATGGTGCTGGGGACTTCTGGTCACCCTAGGCTAGTGGCCAGCAGGACCCACATGCCATGGTCGCATCGGCTCCGAGCAGGACCCACATGCCATGGTCGCATCGGCTCGCAGCAGGACCCACATACCATGGTCACGCCGGCTCCCAGCAGGGCCCACAGGTCCGTGGCCAGCTCCCAGCAGCAGGACCCACAGGTCTGTAGCCAGCTCCCAGCAGGACCCACAGGTCCATGGGTCCTGCTGGGAGCTGGCTGCGTACCTGTGGGTCCTGCTGGCCACTGACCTGTGGGTCCTGCTGGGAGCTGGCCACGGACCTGTGGGTCCTGCTGGGAGCTGGCTACGGACCTGTGGGTCCTGCTGGGAGCTGGCTACGGACCTGTGGGTCCTGCTGGGAGCCGACGCGACCATGGCATGTGGGTCTTGCTGGCCTGTAGGCCATGGGCAGCTCCCAGAAGGATTCACAGGCCATGTGGGCAAGGTAAATGAGGTGTAGGGGGGGAATGATCGATGGGTTGATTGATCATGTCACATGTGTCAGGGACTCTCACTTACCTCAGCTTGCTCGGCAGCTGCCAGCTTAGAGCTCAGCGAGTCAGCAGGACAGGTCCTCTCTTCCTCCTGGGGGGTGGCGTAGGGTGATATTGCTCAACTCAGTTCATAGTTACTGTACTGTACTGTCTGTCTACTCTGTGAGTCTGCAACCACCAGTCGGCAGCGGCGGGCCAAAAGATCCGACCGCGGTGGTGAGGGAGTTGTAGGCTGGCTGTGTTGCTCTTCAGACTGACTCCACCCACCGGGAGCAGGGAGCCTGAGCAAGCAGCCACGGACTACATCTCCCACAAACAGCGCCGGCCATCACATGACGTGATCAACGTCACCTCCTGGGCTAGCCCCATACTCGAGGCTCAGAGAGAGACTTTCAGGAAAAGTGAGTCATTGGCGGACACAAGGACAGCCGCGGTGCTGGCCGGCGGACGTTATTCGATTCGTGTTACGTGGGGCACATGGGGAGGCACTCTCTCCTCCACCCCCTCCTTTTCTTCTTTCTCTATGGCCTCTTCTGCAGATTTGTCCTCTGAACCAGCGGTGCTCCGTAATTGTTCATGGGGCTAGGCAAGCAGTCAGGCAAAAAGATGCCATGCGGTGCTTGAGTTGGTCTGCTTAGGGGACAGGAGCCACACTGGGGCAGAGATTCTTTCAGCTCTGCAGGGGCAGGCTCAGAGGTGGTTGACGCCATGCCAGCTTCAGCCAGGAATGGTTGTATGTGACAATGGCACCAACCTTCTCTCTGCACATGTCCTGAATTTGGTGGTGCAGCGGTTTTTGAGCAGGTACCCAGGCTTACAGGATCTCCTGAGGCAGGCCAGAAAATCTATGGTCATTTCCGGCGGTCATACAATGCCAGTGCTCGGCTGGCTGATATTCAAAGGGAATGCAACCTGCCCACCAACCGCCTCATTTGTTACATGCCCACCAGGTGGAACTCAACATTGGCAATGCTGCAGCAGCTGCACACACAGCAGAGGGGCATTGATGAGTACCTGTGCAAGTATGGCACCAGGACAGGGTCAGGGGAGCTTGGCTTCTTTTCACCATGCCAGTGGCTACTGCTCAATGATGCATGCACTGTCCTGTCACCATTTGAGGAGGCAACAAGGATGGTGAGCAGCGACAATGCATGCATCAGTGACACTATTCCTCTAGTCTTCCTGTTGGAGCACACGCTTCGTGGAATAATGGACAGGGCACTTGAGGCAGAACAGCAGGAGGAAGAGGAAGACTTCCTTACCTCTCATCCAGATAACATTCCTGCGGGCCCGCCAAACACACAATAAGAAGAGGAGGAGGAGGATTATGTCAGCATGGATGTAGAGGATAACACTCAGTAGCAGTCTTCAAGGGATGGTTTTCAGTCCCCAAAAACCCAAGGAGTTGTACATGGCTGGGAGGAGGTAGTTACGGATCATGTGATCCTTAGTGACCCAGAGGACTCAGAATCGAATGCCTCTGCAAACTTACGCTGCATGGCCTCCCTGATTCTGCAAAGCCTGTGAAAGGACCCTAGGATTCGTGGTATCAAGGATCCACGTTACAAGGGTAAGGTTGCAGAACTCATCCTGCCTTTGCAGAGGGAGCAGAGGATGAAACATCTTCAGGGGGCCTTGAAGAAAGGTTTGTGCAATGCATTTCCAGACCCTGGGAGGTTACAATTTCCTGGTGCTGGACAACGTGTTGCTGAGGCTTAGTTCAGTCAGAGGAAGAGCGGTGGAAAAGGTGGCCGGCTGACCGATGCCTTTAAACTATTTTTCAGTCCTCAGTACCAAGGTCTGATCGGTTCAAGCAACCATCGCCAGTGTCTGCATTACATGGTGCAGGAATATCTAGGGCAAGAGCAGACTTGGAGACCTTTCCAACAGAGCATCCACTGGGTTACTGGGTCTTGAGGATGGACCACTGGCCAGAACTTGCTCAATATGCAATTGAGCTACTGGCCTGTCCTGCATCCAGCGTTCTTTCTGAACACACATTCAGTGCTGCTGGAGGGTTTGTAATGGATCATAGAGTGCGCCTGTCCACAGACTCCGTTGATAGGCTCAGATTCATAAAAATTAATCAGTCTTGGATCAGCAGCTATCAAGCACCTGATGCTTATGTAACTGAGATTGAATTTTCTATGGATGTGGGATCCCTTGAAGACTGCCTATGCTGACTATATTATTCTTCCTCAATCTTGATAATGCTAGCTTCCAACATCATTTTTGGTTTAGGGTACCACTACCACCACCCAAGGCCCAATTCTTCTGCACCTGTTTAACAGGGGCATGTAATTACAATTCTTGATATAATATTTCATAGCAAGGCCCATTCCTGTGCCCAACAAGCATAACTGTGAGAGGTTACAGTGTTGTGACACCACCACAACCCAAGGCCCAATTTTTCTGCTCCTGTTTAACAGGGGCATGTAATTACAATTTTTGATATAATATTTCAAACGCAGGGCCGTTCCTGCTCCCAACATAAGTATCTGTGAGGGGTTACACTGTTGTGGCACCACCACCCCCACCCAAGGCCCAAATCATCTCTAATGGCCAGCTTGAATTCAAAGCATTTGCTAGACAGATACACCATTGTTTGTTGAATTTATCGCTCAAAGGATAAAGAATCACATTACGACATTAGCTCTAACTATTTAATTGTGAATTGAACTGCAGGAGCTCCCTGTAGAAACTGGTTAACCTGAATACAAACAAACAAAAAAAAAAGATTAGGACTGACTAAACTGTAAGGGAAGGCCAATATTTCCTACTTTGAGGCAATCGTACACATAACAGATTCCTGTACTGGGCAATACATAGTAGGCAAGACCAATGGCACATGATAGCACTTGAGAACCCATGCTGAGAAGTTTTTCTTTCTCCTTTTGTCTTTGCTTTTATTCCTTTCTTCCTTTTCTTGCTCTCTGCTGGATTTTAATCGCACTGAGTTACAAAGGAGGAGATTTAAAACAACGTGGGGTAGCATCTCAAATGATTGCGTGCATTTGTAAGCAAACACCCCAGGTGTTTGGTAAACATGGGCTTTTTAGCAATTCAGATTGCGGATCCTTAGCTAAATAAAGTTTTGTTTTGGGAGGAAGGCGGAAATGATGGAGAGCCAGTTTTCATGTTGGAGCATGTTCCTGTTAGAAAAATAGCAACGTGACTTGTTTTTGTATACCATCTGTGACCGGCTTCATGATGACAAAGACAAAACATACTGTATAAACCTAAAGTGGGAATCTCACTGAGCTGAAAAAATGTTAATTAGTTTAGGTTAGGGTTAACAAATGTGTATCTGCTTAGTTTAGCACAGTCTGTCTTTATGGCATGCTACAATGGCTCCTGTTCCCTCTCGTAAAAGATTTTTGTTTCTTTTTTTTTTTATTACAAATAACAACATGTAAACCGTTATTTAGAAAAATGATTATATGTATTCTAAGTGTTGTATTGCAGAGTATTTCATCAAATACCTGATGGGTAAGTCCAGACATGTCCACACCTGGGAGCACTTTTATGATTTTTGACATATTGGAAAAAATGACTACAGAGTATATGTGGGAGTGGGAGATAGAGATGATAGTTTGGTATATAAATATGTAATTGGGGCAGACATAAAATGTCTTTTAGTCTGACAATAAATATCTGAATTTAAATAAGACCACTTCTGCCGCCAAATGTTTTTCAATCGTAGCTGAAGCATTAAGGCAAATACATTTTATGTTTCTATTGAGTTATTATTATTATTATATAGAGGATTTACAGTTTGCGCTGAACTTACAATATAAAGGGAAACAGTACAGTTACAATAAAGTTCAATACGAGGGCCCTGCTCGTGGAGCTTATAGTATAAAGGGAAGGGGGAGGTGCTACAAAAGGTAATAGCTGTGGGGGACAGGCTGATGGAGATGGTCAAAGTACAGGTTTTAGGTGAAGGCAGGGTAGGCTTCTCTAAATAGATGAGTTTACAAAGATCAATGATCAATGAGGAGGGGAGAGGCCCTGGAAAAGTTCTGGAGGTGAGCATGGGAGGTGGTGACAAGGGAGATAGAGCAGGAGATCTTGGGAGGAATGGAGAGGATGGTTTGAGTGATATTTCAAGATGAGGTTGGTGATAAAACTGATGGTAGAGTTGTTGATGGCTTTGTATGTGGCAGTTAGTATTTAGAATATTTTACACTGCGCTTTGTGGAAACCAGTGGAGGGATTGGCAGAGAGGGGGTTAGTTAGTAAGGTGGATGAGTCTAGCAGCAACATTCATGATAGACTGAAGTGGGCATAGCCTGTGTAGAGGTAGACCGGTGAAAAGGGAGCTGCAGTAGTCAAGGGGAGAGAAAACAAGGGAGTGAATTAGCTGTTTTGTGGTGTTGTTCGTTAAGAAATGTTAAGGGTTAAGGCGGCCAGTGATTGGATGTGTATAATTGTGTGCTGCCATTTGCATTTTTCCCTTACGATTAAAAAAAAAAAGTAAAGATTTCTCCTGCTATTAAATTCCATACTTGCACTAAAAAGGGCCTTTGAGTTTGAGACCCAGATCCTCTCTTATCTGCTACTGTGATGCTCGGTTCACACTGCAGCCTTCTATGAAAAGTGATTTGCCATGGATCGGTTTTCAGAAGGCAACCAAGCAGCAACTTCAAAGGTTTCATGATCCTTCCACCTTCTGAATGGCTTTTTTTTTGTCTTTGCTGACACAAAACATTGCAACCGTGTCATGTGTACAGCCCTCTTTAGTTGCATGGTAAGTTTTAGGACTAATTTACACTATATGTGGTGACAGACATTTTAGAGCATTGTAAAACATCAGTCACAGCAGGGACAAATAGGAAAAACTGTTTCCTATGTGTCCCATTCACACTGCAATGCAGCTCAGTGCTGCGGTAAAATGCAGACATGCTGCATTTTATCACTGCGCACCATGCTGAATCACACTGCAATGTTGGGGAGCACAGCACTTCACACTGACCTATATTGCAGTGTTTGTACACTTACCATAAAGTTTATTCAAGATAAAAAAAGGGGGAGCCACATGATGCGTTGAAATGAACACAACACTGCCCACTACCGCAGCAAGCAAAGGACAACCAGAGCAGTGAATTGCTGCTTTGCGTTGCAGTGTGAATTTGCCCTTAGGTGGGCAGTCAGGGACAGTAAAACCGTGGCTTAGCCATTGTTTTTACCACCCCCTGACTACACGTGTGAAGGAGGCCTGACTCTTTTGGCTGATTATCAGGCATTCACATATCATTGAGCTGTGTGTGCCCCCTGTAAGGGAGATTCCCTCTCTCTGTTTGTCCTGGTGCCCAATATCATCAAAATCAAAGTGAAAAAAAAGTCCATATTTTGAGTGGTCAACAATACAAGAATAGAGGGAAAATATTCAAATAGGGACAAGAGATTGATTTCCTCTTGCTTTCTGTTTTGGTTATGGGACAGGAAGTAAAATGGACAATTCAGTTTTCCAAAATACTGCCAAAATCTCATGGCATTCACACTGTTGTCAAGTAGTTAGGACATGCCACAGACATCATATTATTAAAATCTACCTTGTGACCACAACCTCCCTACTTCTGCTTTAGCTAGTCAGCCATTTGGTTGATTTTTATTTTCTCGAAGAGCTACTGTGGCCAAAAGAATCTTCAGTACCCATTACACTTCCAGGAGTTTTGGATTTCTGTTCCCTCTCTGTGCTCTGTGGTTCAATCTGTGGGCTCCTGCGCAGGGGACGGATCCAGGGGGGGGGCAACGGGGCAATTCCCCCCCAAGAAAATAGTGAGCAGGCTGTGCTGATGCCAACCCCCCATCAGTCGTTGCTGACACAGGGCAGCGGTGCCGAAACTGACAGGCTCTGTGAAGGGAGTGACACAGGCAGAGCCGCAGCTGCAAGGGATTTCCACCCCTCCTTCTCCTCTTTGAGCTGAGCATTCACCTGGCAATACCCTCCTATTAGCTACATTCAGGGCCAATGGCTGGGAAACTAGCAGCTAGAGGATTAAGGGACATGTAGTCCCAGAAACCAGCAGGCCCCAGGAGGATTCCCTGAGAGGACTGCAGCCCTAGCATGCCGATCGGAAAGGGGGGAGAGGAAGAGAGGAGAAGAGGGACCATGAGGCTGTTGGGTGGAGGGAGCCAGTAATTCTATTATTATCCTCCAAGTTAAGAACTTAACTCCGAGGGGGGGCGGGTTGCAGGCTTCCATAGAGGTACAGGACCTTATCACTGGCTACATCCACCCCTGTCCTCCCCTCCACCTGGCTGCTCCAACCCTGTCCTCCCCTCCACCTGGCTGCATCTACCCTGTCCTCCCCTCCACCTGGCTGCATCTACCATGTCCTCTCCTCCACCTGGCTGCATCTACCCTGTCCTCCCCTCCACCTGGCTGCATCTACCGTGTCCTCTCCTCCACCTGGCTGCATCTACCCTGTCTTCCCTTCCACCTGGCTGCATCTACCCTGTCTTCTCCTCCACCTGGCTGCTCCCACCCTGTCCTCCCCTCCACCTGGCTGCTCCCACCCTGTCCTCCCCCTCCACCTGGCTGCATCCACCCTGTCCTCCCCTCTACCTGGCTGCTCCCACCCTGTCCTCCCCTCCACCTGGCTGCATCTACCCTGTGCTCCCCTCCACCTGGCTGCTCCCACTCTGTCCTACCCTCCACCTGGCTGCAACCACCAATGTGGTGGCTTTTTCAAGACACTGTGTGTGTGTGTGTGTGTGTGTGTGTGTGTGTGTGTGTGTGTTGTGTGTATATATATATATATATATATATATATATATATATATATATATATAATTGCATTTTATAGTTGGCCCTCCTACTTTTGTCCCTGTTCCCCCATGTGCCCCCCCCCCTAAATATGAAAGCTGGAGATGCCACTGTCCTCACCGCCCCCCTGCGTAACTGCATCTAAAAGAAGACTGCTCTTACTGTGCAGGCCTCATTCTGGGACAACAGGGACACTGTCACTGGCCACTGGCAGTGACAATCTGAATCTGATAACAGGCGACGTAGCAAGTGACAAGCCCAACTGAAGGCAGACGACAGTGGCAAGTGACACACTCAAGGCTCCCACTGATTCTGCATTATGGTGAGTTGAACTATTTCATACTATATTACAATGTTATATGATAAATAATGCACTTCAAACATCCTGACACCATATTAACCATGGTGCCTGATAATTCAGGGTGCCCACACCAGCCATTTCCCCTACAAATTGCCCACAAAATTTTTGGCAGTGCCCCTCTCGAGATTAGACCCTGGATCTGCCCCTGCTCCTGTGTCACTACATGACCCAGTAGTGATGTGGAGGTCAGCAAATCAAACCGTATCGCTCAGCAGGAAACTAGGTATATAACACACCTGGGAGTGTGTCTGATGCTAAGAATTCTTCAGCCACCATAGCTCTTCATGAGAGTGAAGATAAGTGTTGATATTTATTATGAAAAAAAAAACAACTACACTAATCTAAATGATAACTACTGCTCTAACAAAATATATAGTGTTACCTAAATTTAACAATACTAAAAGCTGCAGTCAAATAAAAATAAAGATACTTGCATATGTGAATTTACTATGCATTGATATGCATAAACTATATATATCATCAGGCATGCCTCTTATGAAGTCATTTTGACTTAAAGTGGTTGTATACCCCCAATGCGGAAGATGTACCTACAGGTAAGCCTATAATAAGGCTTACTTATAGGTACTGTAAATATCTCCTAAACATGCATCGTTTAGGAGATATTTACCTTGTAGTGCGCTGTGAAGAAACGGCCCTGACGTTACGCGACTCCGGTCACAGAGCTGGAGTCTGCGGCCCCTGAAGGAAGAGGGACAAAGATAGATGTGGCCACCAGCGCAGGCTTTGATTGTGGGTAAGTGGCACATGATGGGCTAGTATGCTATGCTATTTAAGTGTACTGATGGAACATATTGGAAAAGCTTATCCAGTCACCATCCTTTCCCGCCAGATATGTCAGAGTCCATTGAATCTCCCATGCTTCCCCCACACCTCCTTCACAAAGGTTGAACAAAACAGCTGTTTATATTTATGGAACTATGGTTTCCCACTTTAATGTCTATAGCAGTCTCAACTAACCTACAGAGGCGATTACTGATCTACCATTAAATTAACAAGGGATCTGCATATCCACAGCCAGTTCATGTTAGAATAATCTAAAAAAAAAAAAAAACATGACATGATGTGATAAAAAAAAAGTTCTGTCATTATGGTTTGATAATGAGAACAGTCTTTTTTATGTAGAAAGCTCAAAGCCTCCACTCTAAGAGATACCATCACGGAACCTCAAAGGCCAACAGGATAAGAGAATGTACGTGTGAGTAACAAACATGCACTAAGAATATGACTTCACCCAAGTCCTGTTGGAAAGTGAAATGGCTCAATATATAATTGTAAACACTTCTTTTTTGTTGTCTGCAAAGAGATAATTATCTGCCAGACACAACGACTACAGAAGTGTACAGTGGTTATAGAAATCAGAGATCACTATCCAATGTGATCACAGACATGCACAACATATTTGCTTTGAGATCTAGATAGACCAACTCAGAATGGATAGTGGCATGTTTGTTTCATATCAATTTATCCAAACAGGGGAATTGCAATTTATCTTTTGACCGTATTTATGATACTTTCTACTGAAGATCATATTTCATCCATCTATATTTGTCTATGGCCTGTGTGACACATAGTCCATTAACAAAAGAAGGCAGTAGCAATCTAATTCCCTTAGCTCCATGTATTGATCAGCTAATTCATTAACAATTCAATCTTATCTGAGGTCCTATAATGCAGTAATAGAACAATTAGAAATAGCTACGAAATAAAGGAAGAATGCATTTATAAGATTGTTACAAGTGTATGTAAACCCTAACAATGAACTTATTTTATTTTCCTTATTTTAAATCCGTTAAATACTCCATTGAAGTATTTTGTTATACGAGTGCGCCTGTTAATGCTGTCAGTAATGTAGTGCTGTACTATGTTGTGTGCACTGTATTATCTCAAGCAGTGTTATCTACCAAAACAGAATAGGATAGGTGCCGCCCTATGATTTAGCCAACATATGTTTGTAGGCAGGTGGCCTACTGTATTGTATGTATGTTTAGTTAGCACTCTGCTGCCCAGGTCAGGTGGAAGGGGTTAATGTTTCTTGCCGTTTTCCTTAAATGTGTGTGCAGGCTTTTTCTGGGGTTCAGCCTCCCTCCCGTGTGTAAAAGGAAAGAGGTCCTGATCCTAAGGGGGCTCGGGACCTCAGAAAGAACAGGATAAGTGCAGAGGCTTGCTGGGACCCATGGTCTGCTTTGGAGCGTCGATTCCTTGGAACACCCCTGGAACATGGACTTCTCCATTCGAGTTTTGCCAAGTATGGACTTTTCTCAAAGATACTTCACCTGTGCAGGTTTCCTGAGACAGCCACAATTAGGTGTAGTTAGGAGAAAGACATTTATGCCCGTTATACATGTTCTGCTGAATTTTCATTATAGTTTTTAAACTGCTTTATGCCTGGTCTGAAGTTATTCAAGAGGTGCATGTTGGGTCATGGTGTTTCCCTAAAGAACCTGGGTCTGTAATAGCGCTATGGGGTACATGTAACACCACTACAAAAGGTTAACCTACAAGGCTAAGAAAAGAAGCTAGTTGCCATGGGTAACCGAAGAGTATAACAGCAACCAGTCGTTTGGCGTGGTACCTGATTAGGTGACAGGTCCTCCGGTAGTAAGGGGTCCCTCCCTAGTGGTCTGTCTCCTCTGGTCACTGGGAGTAGACTAGCGTTACGGAGATCTAAGGCCTGATTACTAGGTACAGAAAAGAGACAGTTCACTAGGACACATAAAAGACCCACACTATGTGTCCAGTGTGGTTTTGTTCCATTATTGGGAATAGGGTGGCAGAGGTACACTGGACTGGTGGAGTGGGCAATGGCTCTGCATATCCCTCTGAATGCAAGACATACACCAGACACAAGTGTATAGTTTTTGGGATGACACATCTTACAGGGGAACTCTGTGCATCAGTACTGCATGCAAGTGGGTCATCTCTAAGTTGGGGAATGCCTTAATGTTTGATTCTTCACATGACAGCAGCCTCCGCCTTGTCCCAGGCATTGGTGAGCATGCCTTCGGGCGACGTGTTATCCCACGTGCACAGGTGCAGCTAGAACCCGCCCACAACTTGACAGCACCTTGTCCTTTTTACCCTACATTGATCAACTATGGCAGCAAGGAGATTTTCTGAATTCCTGGAAAATATTTTTATGTGATAAAAAAGGGTTACAAAATCATAAATTTACTGTATTACTTAACTAATCCTAATCCTACTAACTACCCTTAAACTAACCATAACTGACTAACATTATCGCTAATTTCTTTAAATCTAACCCTAATGCCTTACAAATCTCTAAACCGAATCCTAACAAAAATACTCCTATATATCTGGCCATAAACATTAAAAAGAGATTGGATGTGTAGGCATGGTCTTCCCACTCTAAATGTGTAAACTTGATTCATGAACAAAAAAGGTGACATTGTTATCGCCACTTATCAGAGGGAGGAACGATAGAAATCTGGACAAGCTGCTTACCTGCTTACATTTTTTTATTCCCCAAACCAACCAAAAATTACAACTCTCATCTCAAGTTTGAAGGTATCTTTTACCTTTGACCAAATATATACAGTGTCATTTTAAACAGTAATACCGTATATCAACATGAATAATCTTGATGATTAACTTCTATTCACCAGACAATTAGTGCCAAAAATGTTACCAACAGAACTTATCCAGCAAACACAGTTCTCCATAGAGGTCAAACTTGCTGTTGGCATACTTTCTGCTTTAGTTTCATCATTCCCAAATGCTAGAGATGAAGGGCAATCAACTAATGTGCATATTATGTAATGAACAGTGAAAGAAGCAAACTGTAGAATCCATAGCTACCAACCATAATCCATTCTCTACTTTTCCGGCTGTAGTGCAATTATACTAAACACTGTTTGTTCCTGAACTTTGTGATGTGTTTATTGAGTCCCATAAATGGAAAACAGGATGAAGCTTTCCTACCCATCAGTCCTCTAGCAGCATTGAGGCAAGACTCCTGAGATAATCGATTTATTTCATTCTAATCACATGATGGTCATGTAACAGACTCTTCCTTTGTATTGCTACATACATGATGTTAGCCACAGTTCCCCATGGAGATGAAGCTTTAGGTAAAGGATTCAACAGCTTATCATGAGTTTCAGAGCTTATAGGAGAAAAATACACAAGGCCATGCAAATGTAAAGGGATAAAAGCAGTAGTTCAACGTATAATACAATTTGCAGTGCACTTAAAGGGCCCCAGTAGTTTACAAATCATGGTGCAATGTAGAGAAATTGAGCTTCCTATAGATAACATACTTACAGGCCAACCGCAGCTTCAGCCTTCTAGCCAAAAAAATAGCATTCTCATTGATCATCGCTGTCCTGCATATAAGGTAGGACAGGTAGGTGCGCTAAGCACATTCCCATTACAACAAGAATAAGCATGGGACTGCTTATGTCACAGATTCACAAATATACAGTTTTCTCTCCCTCCTCAATGAGAATGCTATTTTTTGACCAGGCTTTGAGAAAGCCGCAATTAGCCTACAGGTATGCAATTTAAATGAATTTCTCTAAAATGCACCATGATTTATAACCTACTGGGGACCATTAACTGCACTGCAAATTTTATATCAAAAGGTGATCTAACCCTTTAAGAATCTTTTTTTTTTATATATAGTTGCAGAGTATGATTATATACTGTAGAACTTTCAATCAGTCGTATCAATAATGACACTTTCCCTATTTTACTCTATTTAAGATCTTATGGACTCAAAATTACAGTGTATTATTATGGACCATGATAAAATTATTTCACAAGAACGATCACTTAAAGCGACTCTATCGATATGGTGAAAAAGTGGATGAGAAGCAGCCTGTAACTAAAGTAGTGGTAGGTGGTGAGTGAATTTGTCACTCTCTTGCAGAGTTCTTGGCGGTGCTTCCTGGTGTGTGAGATAATGTGTCCCCTGCCACATGCTGTGGTTCCTCCCATTGGCTGTTACATCACTACAGGACACCATTACCTGGGAGGAACCACAGTGAATGGCAGGGGACACACAAACCAACAAACCCAGAAGAAGGTGGAGCGTCGCAATGGGATCATCTGTACTGCTGCCCTACCTGGACACCCAAAGCTGTTAACCGTTGCAGCACTGGAAGTTCAGAAACTGGCAGAAGACAGGCATCCCTGCAGTGAAGATTTCTGCATGATCCAGCTGCCTCCACAACCTGGAACATACTTCATTACAGGTAAGTGATGTAGCTACTGTAAAGCTGTAAAGATTTGACCTCATATTATATGGTTTTGGTTAATCTAAAGGAAAATTGTAAAAGAGAATTGTATAATGTATGGTCAGACTAAAAGTTTAGAAGTAACAAATGCAATGATCTGAAGGGTGGATTAAAAATTTAGTGACAACTTTGGAAGTTAAAGCTGAACTCAAGGATCAAAGAAGAAAAAATACCCTTGTATTCCCCACCCCTACTCATCCCCTTCACTGCAAGGGTTGTATTTTCATTAAGTATAGGAGTAGAGAAATAAGGTATAATACTTAACTTATTGCTCACTCCGGCAAGCTTCTAGAGCTCACCTCTTTTCTCCAAAGCTCTTTGTTGTGGGTGGAATCTCCCCATTTTCCCATACATTGCAGGACTATTGATCCTGCTTTGTATGTGATGATGTTATGGTGTCCCAACTAGCCAGAGTGCCTTAGCAAAGAGATCTAGAGGAACTAGTTGCACAGTGTGGAGGGAGCTTGCAAGAGTGACGAATAGGGTAAGTATTACACTCTATTTCTTTAACCCTAGACTTATGCAGGCCATACATGGAGCAAATTTCTTTCCTGCAACTATGGGTTCCTCCCACAGACAGTGTCGACAGGGGAAACCCCCTTCCGCTGAGCCCTGCCCATACATGGTTCGAATCTCGGCCGGTTCCTGCTGAACTGGCATAGATTTGAACCGTCTATGGCACGGCCTAAAAGAGCTTCAGTGTGGAGCCCAGAGTTGGGCTTTTAATAGTTCAATTATTTATACAGATCTCTAAATCAAAGCTAGAGTAAGGACATTTGTGGAGTAAGGAGGAATATAAGGATCTGGTTTGAAAAAGGGGTTAGTCTCTCCAAATGAGGGACAGTTGGGAGCTGTTGTTTGTTTATATTTGAGTGCCATTTTGTTTGAGGCATAAACGTTTTGCTAATTTTTTCTTTTCTAATGTATTTCTATCTCAGTAAAAAAAATAATCAAGGTCCTGAAGAGATAAATAGATAACTGGGACATCTCCTGCAGCCGTTGGTATAGAGGTGAGAACATAATTGCCATTCCTCCCCTACTATCTGAAAGGAATGTAATGATCGGAGCTGCTAGAGAAGAATAAAAATTCCATGCTCCCTGATCTGAATAGAAATGGCATACCAAGCATGCCTTGCTAAATGTGCACAAGACAGAAATGAGGGAGCTCTGGCCTTTTACATTTTTAGCAACACCTGGCAAATACCATATTTCATTATTAGCAAAGAAAAAAATAAAAACACCTGCTCACTTTGTTGATCCAGTAAGAAACTAAATAATTTTAATAATTTTAAATTTTATGACAATTTTTTTTTAATATGTGATAGGGAACTAATTTATTAGCAATAACAGTTGAAATAGCAACTTGTACCCAATGTCCCAAATATTTAACCTGACAGGCTTCATGTAGTGGCAAAGTATGGTCAAGATACTTCAGCATTCTAGGGTCAACCACAAAAGAGACTTCTGCCAAGATCCTAAAACACCTGAAGTCTCTGAATTTTTTTAATCCACATGTAAAGAAATGAAAGTAGAATGGTTTGCTAGCTCAGATATGCGTCGACTTTATTAACTACTAGACATGTGCACACTGAAATATTTCGTTTCGGAATTTCGTTTTCGTCCGAAAAATAAATTTATTTAGTTACTCCCGAAATTAGTTTTTATTTATTTTTTCGTTTTTCGTTTAAAAATTGCATTCGTCCGAAAATCCGAAATAATTAAGGTCGAATCTGTCATTGAAGGCTTATGGTGTCTGTCGAATGTTCAAAAAAGATTCGACGGAGCAGCTAAACGGTGACTCTGTGTAGTTTAGCTGCTCCGTCGAATCTTCTTAGAACTTACGACAGACACCATAAGCCAAAGATTCGACATTTGTATGTTTTTCGAGGCTTTGTCGAATCTTTGTCGTTCATGTTGAATGTATATAGTTCAAACAGAAAATTGACTGGTGATAGTGACAGGTAACAAGATATTAATAAATAATCTATAATAATAAATCCCCCCCCCACAACATGGGCATCCTCTGAGGCTACCACAACACTAGCAACACTAGTATAACTATCAAGTTCACAACACTAACACAATAGCAGCAGATTATTATGAAAAAGTTAGGTTGAACTGTAGCTTGCTTTACTATTGTTCTGCTGCTGTGCTTATGCTTAATTGCTAAATAATTCAGGTTCTCTGACAAACGGACCAGCTAAGATTAACTGTCTTCTAAAATGATTCAGTGTGTGTGTCTCTCTCTGCTAGCAAGTAAGTGAAAGTAAGTTGGCTGTACGTGTGTACTTAGTTCTAGCTATTTTACTGCTCCTCCTCTTTGGTTACAATCAGCCAATAACATTCATCATCATTATTTTTATTTTACTTTCCCCACCCAATTCCAGCAGCGATCTTTATTCTCTACGTCAAATCTTTTCTCTCTATGTAGAATAATCTTGGACTAATAGAGTTAAGGTTAGGCACATTCAACCACAGGTTCGATGGACACAGATTGTTATTGTCAGTGTTGAATCTCCTATCTACATCGAACTGTTGTCACAACGAAAATGAAAATAAAGCATTTGTTTATGTCGGATCTTTCATTTTTCGGATTCTGCACTTTCATCATTGTTTGTTAACATGATAACGAAAATACCTAAAATTCGGACGAAAATGCATTCAGGCAAAAACAAATGCACATGTCTATTAACTACTGATCGAGTCTTGAAGCTTTTGGGGTGTGGAGATGATGTAACACTATCCTGATATTTAGGGTCTGAGGTCAATTTGAATCTGATGTTTGGGTACACAAACCTGACACATGAAACCCTACATGAAAAATGCTAAACTACAGCACACATAATGATTGGATGCTTGAAAGATCCACTTGCCCTTATTTAATTCATTACTCTTGTGTATTGTGCAAAGTATTCATAACTGTTAAACAGAATGAATCAAATTTACCGCATCAACAGGGATCAAAGTAAGTTGCCTAAATCAGCAATCCTTGTGCCTATTAATCTCTGCAATGTGACTCTATTATGTAAAACTTAATAAAGGACACTTGGCTCCTTTATTGGAAGCACACTTACTTCCTTTATTGCTTATTGTACTTATAGTTTCTGTCTAAAATATTGTGTTTCACATGCTTGTGGTTTAGTTGATGGCGTAAGCCGGTAATGGACTTCATCACGTATTATGAGTTAATCTAACTGCAAATACAGTGATTGTTTTCAACCAACTGCAATGCAATAGGTGCTGTTCATGTAACTTTCATAGGGCGGACACAGTACAGAATATGCTAGCATAGACTTCTTGAGGCTAACAAAGGAATAACCTGTTTGCTGAGGTTACAGTGTTCTGTAAATACTACTATATTTATTTCTACTTGATTTAATTAGATTACATAGCAGATATGCTATGCTATGTAGTGTGTAACACTGCTTACTGAATATACTTTTTGTCAAGTTTAAAGCCCAACTCTAACCAAACTTAGTTTTAGTGAGAGACTGCAACAAAGCAGTTAAGGAAAATTGGGAAGGGTTTGAACATCTGTTAGTATTAGGTTATTATCCTATGAAGAGATGTCAACCCATGGAGTAGCGTATAGTTCAATCAAGTAAGTGCAAAACCTAGGATGATAGTGAAAAAAAAATACAGAACGTTACATTGATTAAAACAAAAGGTGTACGTTAGTCAGCCAATTGGGATTTCTTTATGTATAGTGTTATTCAACTGTGCAGTCATTTTTGAATTATATGTAAACCCTTAACTTGTGTGTGTGTATGTATATATATATATATATATACACACAGTATCTCACAAAAGTGAGTACACCCTACAAATTTTTGTAAATATTTTATTCTATCTTTTCATGTGACAACACTGAAGAAATTACACTTTTGCTACAATGTAAAGTAGTGAGTGTACAGCTTGTATAACAGTGTAAACTTGCTGTCCCCTCAAAATAACTCAACACAAAGCCGTTAATGTCTAAACCGCTGGCAACAAAAGTGAGTACACCCCTAAGTGAAAATTTCCAAATTGGGCCCAAAGTGTCAATATTTTGTGTGGCCACCATTATTTTCCAGCGCTGCCTTAACCCTCTTGGGCATGGAGTTCACCAGAGCTTCATAAGTTGCCACTGGAGTCCTCTTCCACTCCTCCGTGATGACATCACGGAGCTGGTGGATGTTAGAGACCTTACGCTCCTCCACCTTCCATTTGAGGATGCCCCACAGATGCTCAATAGGGTTTAGGTCTGGAGACATGCTTGGCCAGTCCATCACCTCTACCCTCAGCTTCTTTTGCAAGGCAGTGGTCGTCTTGGAGATGTGTTTGGGGTCGTTATCATGTTGGAATACTGCCCTGCAGCCCAATCTGCGAAGGGAGGGGATCATGCTCTGCTTCAGTATGTCACAGTACATGTTGGCATTCATGGTTACCCCAATAAACTGTAGCTCCCCAGTGATGGCAGCACTCATGTAGCCCCAGATCATGACACTCCCACCCCCATGCTTGACTGTAGGCAAGACACACTTGTCTTTGTAGTCCTCACCTGGTTGCTGCCACACATGCTTGACACCATCTGAACCAAATAAGTTTATCTTA
Organism: Lithobates sylvaticus; assembly: GCA_028564925.1. Taxonomy (NCBI): domain Eukaryota; kingdom Metazoa; phylum Chordata; class Amphibia; order Anura; family Ranidae; genus Lithobates; species Lithobates sylvaticus. The sequence goes on along the minus strand of CM053026.1, from coordinate 463,278,415 downwards.
GTCTCATCAGAGCACAGGACATGGTTCCAGTAATCCATGTCCTCAGTCTGCTTGTCTTCAGCAAACTGTTTGCGGGCTTTCTTGTGCATCATCTTTAGAAGAGGCTTCCTTCTGGGACAACAGTCATGCAGAAAAATTTGATGCAGTGTGCGGCATATGGTCTGAGCACTGACTAGCTGACCCGCCACCCCTTCAACCTCTGCAGCAATTCTGGCAGCACTCATACGTCTATTTCCTAAAGACAACCTCTGGATATGATGCTGAGCACGTGCACTCAACTTCTTTAGTTGACCATGGAGAGGTCTGTTCTGAGTGGAACCTGTCCTGTTAAACCACTGTATGGTCTTGGCCACCATGCTGCAGCTCAGTTTTAGGGTCTGGGCAATCTTCTTATAGCCTAGGTCATCTTTATGTAGAGCAACAATTCTTTTTTTTAGATCCTCAGAGAGTTCTTTTGCCATGAGGTGCCATGTTGAACTTCCAGTGACCAGTATGAGAAAGTGAGCACGATAACAACAAATTTAACACACCTGCTCCCCATTCACACCTGAGACCTTGTAACACCAACAAGTCACATGTCCCCAGGGAGGGAAAATGGCTAATTGGGCCCAATTTGGACATTTTCACTTAGGGGTGTACTCACTTTTGTTGTCAGCGGTTTAGACATTAATGGCTGTGTTGAGTTATTTTGAGGGGACAGCAAATTTTACACTGTTATACAAGCTGTACACTACTTTACATTGTAGCAAAGTGCTATTCCTTAAATGTGCATTTTTGTGCTTTTTTACCATGTATCTTGGCTCATTTTGTTAACCTGCGTTTTTGTGTTCCAGAAAAACATGCTAAAAGTGTGTCATGTTTTCAGTGCCATTCCCCAAATGGCTAGCAGATGTGCGTTTTGCCAAAATGCACATAAAAACCACACCAAAATGCACATTAAAAAAGCACCAAAATATATGTTAAAAAAGTGCCAAAATATGAATCACAAACCACACCAAAATGCGTGGTAAATAACCAGCTCCGAAATGTGTGTTAAATGTGTGTTAAAGCGGCAAAAAGCACATTAATAAAACTGCCAAAATGCATGTTAAAAAAGTGCCAAACATATTTGTCAGAATTAGATGGAGAGAGTAGCTGGTGGTTCCCCCACCCCCTCTCCTGTCTTTATCTTTTGTGTCCATCCCCCCTCCCCTCCCCCACCCTTCCTATTCCCCCTCTCCCCTTTGTCCCCCATTAACTTAGTCTTAGTAAAAGGGAGTTGTGGGACTGGGGGATGGTTTGGATAGCCGGATCCTATTCTCAGCCGGCTCCTGCTGATCGACCTGAATACAGGTACTTTTAAAGTTCCTGCTTTTACAGACTAGTTATTACATTCATTTCCTGGATTTATACAGACACCCAAAGGCACACCACCAGCCCTTCAGCTCTCATTTGCCCTCTTATGACTCATCCCCCCTCCCTTCCTGGCAAACTCTCAGGAAAGTGAGAGAGAGAGCTGTGCATGATGTCACAAGCCTAGGCTTTTTACCAGACAAGAAACAGGAAGTGGGCTGTATAAGGTATTTACTGGCAGAAAAAAAAATTTTTTACTATTCAAAAGGTAAAACAACAAGGGCAGAAGATTTAATAGATGGAAAGATGAAAAAATGACTGAAGTTCCGCTTTAATAAAATGTTTATGCAAAAAAAAAAAAAAAGTGTGAAATAGACCTAAAAATGCCAAAATATGTAATAAAAAAGGGCCAAAATACATATTTAACCACATGCCGACCGGCGCACGACGATATACGTCGACAGAATGGCACGTACAGGCAGGAGGGCGTATATATACGTCCCTCCTTTCGCCTGTCCATGCCATCGGGAGCGCGCCGGGAGCGGCGCGCTCCCGCGCCGGTCGGGACCCCCGTGAGTCCGGCCGCGGTCCCCGCGGACTCGATCGCCGCGGGGACTCCCGCGATCGTCTCACGGAGCGGCTGAACGGGGAGATGCCGAGATAAACAGCATCTCCCTGTTCTGCCTAGCAACTAGTGACGCCGATCTCTGCTCCCTGTGATTGGAGCAGAGATCAGCATTCACTAGCTGACAGCCACGCCCCCCCACAGTAAAAAAACACACCCCTAGGCCTACTTAACCCCTACACTGCCACCTTGTGGTTAACCCCTAAACTGCTAGTGTCATTTATACAGAAATCAATGCATTTAAATGCATTAATTGCTGTAAAAATGACAATGGTCCCAAAAATGTGTCAAAAATGTCCGATGTGTCCGCCATAATGTCGCAGTCACAAAAAAAAATCGCAGATCTCCGCCATTAATAATAAAAAAAATTATTAATAAAAATGCTATAAAACTATCCCCTATCTTGTAAACGCTATAACTTCTGCGCAAACCGATCAATAATCGCTTATTGCGATTTTTTTTACCAAAAATATGTAGAAGAATACGTATCGGCCTAAACTGAGGAAAAAAAATGTTTTTTTATATATTTTTTTTGGGGATATTTATTATAGCAAAAAATAAAAAATATTGCATTGTTTTCAAAATTGTCGCTCTATTTTTGTTTATAGCGCAAAAAATAAAAACCGCAGGGGCGATCAAATACCACCAAAAGAAAGCTCTATTTGTGGGAAAAAAAGGACGTCAATTTTGTTTGGGAGCCACGTCGCACGACCGCGCAATTGTCAGTTAAAGCGACGCAGTGCCGAATCGCAAAAAGGGGCCTGGTCCTTTGGCTGCAAATTGGTCCGGTCTGAAAGTGGTTAAAGAATGTGCCAAAATGTGCGTTAAATTGCACGTTACAAAAGGCGACAGTGCTCAGTGCTTATTATCTTCATGTCATTTCATGTAATTACAGTCTTTTTAACTTTGGTTTCACTTTTTAAACTAGGCTTCGCTGTAATCTCACAATATCTCACAAGATCACAGGCTGCCCTCCCTCTTCCACACAGATCTCAGCTGTGCTCAGTGGAAAAACATCTCTGTACTCCTTCTGAGAGCAAATGTTCTCGTCTTCATAAACAGGGTGTCAGAGGAGATGATATTTCTCTGACAACTGAAATGAGATACATTCTCTCTGTTTAATAACTATACACCTAAGGATCTTGAAGAGATGGGGGCGGAGAAGCAGCAGCACACAGATCTTGCTAATGAATAGTTATGCAGGGTGGGGGGGGCTGGGCATGTCAGTACAAGTCGGATCATTGGAGGACAGACAGGCGGTTCACCCAGCACAGCTAGATAATTGACCACACTGAGACAGATGTGGCCTCATGCCTAGTGTGGTCAGTTTGAAATAGGAAAGCAAGTAGACCGGCAGGAACACCAGGGATTTCACACAAAGGAAGCAATGCAAAGGGAACTGGATGTTTTTTTAACACAAGTGCATGGTACAACAATCACATGAGAAATATGAAATGTTGGGATAATTCTAAAAAGGTATCCCTAGATATGAGATATGGAGCAAACAGCTGTCGAAATTTTTGTTTTGTTATTTTCTTATAAGCGTTATGCAATAATATTTTTTAAAATAACAAACATGTTATACTTACCTCCACTGTGCATCTTTTTTTGACACAGAGTGGCCCTGAACCTGGTTTTCTGGGGTCCCTCGGCAGCTGTCTCGGCTCCCCCCCGCAAGTACTTCTCACCTAAATGCGAGCTCCCTCGCATGGTGAGAAGCACTTGCGGGCGCGCTCCCGTGATACAGCCGGCGGCTATAGCCGCTCGCTGTATCACTCAGCCCAGCCCCTCGGCACGGTGCGGAACGTGATTGGATGTGATTGACAACAGAGCGAGCCAATGGCTGCGCTGCTTTCAATGCATCCACTCTAGCCAATCAACGGCCAGGGTGAGCGGCGAAGAGGATGCCGGGGGCGAGCTTTCGAGGGGTCAGGTAAGTAAAATGGGGGGGCTGGGGGGGGCCGGTATAGTCAGATGTTTTTTCACCCTAATGCATAGAATGACATTTGTTTTACCTTTACAACCCCTTTAACCACTTGCCTACCAGGTACGAACACCCCTTCCTGACCAAGCCATTTTTCAGCTTTCAGCCCTGTCGCATTTTAAATGACAATTGCGCGGTCCTGCAACACTGTACCCAAATACATTTTTTATAATTTTTTCCCCACAAATAGAGCTTTATTTTGGTGGTATTTGATCACCTCTGCGGTTTTTATTTTCTTGCGCTATAAACAAATTAAGAGGGACAAGTTTGAAAAAAACAAAACAAAAAAAAAAAAAAAAAAAAAAAAAAAAAAAAAAATAAAAAAAAAAAAAACAAAAACAATAAATAAAAAAAAAAAAAATAAAAACAAATAAAAAAAAAAAAAAAAACGCAATATTTTTTACTTTTTATTATAATAAATATCCAATTTTTTTTTTTAAACAAATTTTTTTCCTCAGTTTAGACTGATACGTATTCTTCTACATATTTTTGGTAAAAAAAAAAATCGCAATAAGCGTCTATTGATTGGTTTGCGCAAAAGTTATAGCGTCTACAAAATAGGAGATAGATTTATAGCATTTTTATTATTATTTTTTTTTTACTAGTAATGGCGGCGAATTTGCGTTTTTTATCGTGACTGCGACATTGCGGCGGACATATCAGACACTTTTGACACATTTTTGGGACCATTCACATTTATACAGCGATCCGTGCTATAAAAATGCATTGATTACTGTATAAATGTGACTGGCAGGAAAGGGGTTAACACTAGGGGGCGCTGCAGGGGTTAATATGTTCCCTATATGAGTGATTCTAACTGTGGGGGGAGGGGACTGTGTACAAGGGACACACCATCAGTCTCCTCTCCTTTGACAGGACGTGGATCTGTGTGTTTACACACACAGATCCACGTCCTGCTCGATTATCGGGCATCGCGGCCGCCGGGCACGCGCATCGGCTTCCCAGCTACGCGGCGGGCCCCTAGTGGCCAAAAAGCGAGCGCCGACATATGACGGCGGCCCGCCACAAGAGCTGCACCGTCCCGCCGTCATTTGAAAGTGGGCGGTCAGCAAGAAGTTAAAGCGTATATGAAACCAAAACCAAACATTTTATATATTGCCAGTCCTTAGATGTGGTGGCTGCATTGGTTTCCTTTTTCCTGGAAAGCTCTTCAGGTATTTTTCTGTGCTTGCAGAAAGTGTACTTAACCTCAGAAGAGAAATTGAAGGCAGTTACCACATCAAGGGACTAATAAAAATGGTTGTCTCCAGGAACATAAATGAAGATAAATCACTCTAGCAGCCATACGGAGAGAGATAAAAAACCCCCCCCCAAACCAACCAAAATACCAAAAAAAACCCCCAAACCATAACAACAAAAAAACAAATCCCTCAATAAAAAAGCAAGAAAATCCAAACAACACAAATAACAACCAACCCCTCACAAACCCAAACAAACAACAAAAACAACCACCAAAAACCAAAAATCCAAAATACCACAAACCCAAACCCCAAACAAAACACAAAAAACCACCCACAACCCATAACATACCCACCCAAAAAACATAACAAACCAAACAAAAAAACAACCCCAAAACACAAACCAACAACAAAACACACCAAAACCAAAAAACCAACACATCCAAAATAACAAACACCAAAAAAACCCACACAACAACAAAACAAAAACCCAAAAAAACACACAACACAAACCCAACCAAAACACCAACAAACAAAACAAAAACCCCCCCCCAACAACAACCAATTACCACACACATACAAAAACAAACCACCCTCCACAACAAAAACCCAACAAATCACAACACACCAAAAAAATGCCTACAACCCAGTCCCACCACTGCGTCCAAAATTAGAAAAATCCCATCCACTGTTTGGAAGATCTAGAACATGGCAGAGGCAGATGTGGTAGTTCTGGCTCCTCCCATTAAAGAGAAACTATAAGGCCTCATGCACACTGGCCATTAAAATAACTTTCTAAAAACGCCAATAGCTTTGCAGTGAGTCTTTCAACGTTTCCTAACGTTTTTGTAGTAGCGTTTTTTAGCCTTTTTATAGCATTTTCCGCATTAGAGTTTTTTAGCGTTTTTTTTTTAAAGAAATCCAATGGATCAAAAACATAAAAAAAATGCTGGTGAGCCACGTTTTTGAGTGTTTATTGATGTTTATCAGCATTTATGCACGTTTAACATTTTTAAGCGTTTTTTTGTGGTCAGAAAAACAGCTCCTGAACGCGATTTTAGGGCGTTCAGACAACATCCCATAAACTCCACTGTTGATAAACGTCCAAATATGTCCATGTGTGCATGGACACATAGGATAACATTAAGGGGGAAGTTTATAGGCTGTCCAAAAAAACGCCCCAAACTCCAAAAAACTTCAGTTTATGAGCTTCAGTGTGCATGGAGCCTTAGGACGTTCAGACAACAGCCCATAAACTCCACTGCTGATAAACGTCAAAAAACTCCCATGTGTGCATGGACACATAGGATAACATAGATGGGCTGTTTAAAAAAATGCCCCAATTTCCCAAAAACTGATGTTTGTGAGCTTCAGTGTGCATGGAGCCTAGGCAAAGACCAGCAAGTGAGTTTAGAGATGACATTAAGGCCTCATGTCCATGGACATTTTTACAGCCGCTTTTAGGAGCGTTTTTCACAGTTTAAAAACACCTTTCCATGTTAACCTATGGCCTCATGCCCACCAAGGCGTATAAGAGCTGTAAGTGGCATAGGCGTTTTTAAGCTCCAAAACAAAATCAGGACCAGTGCGTTCTGAGGCTCCAGCGCTAGAGTTGTAAAAACGCCAGACGCCGGTAAAAGGTGTTAAACGCGATTTAACTAGGCTTAATGCTGTATACACAGCGTTAAGCCTCATCCAGCGTTTCTCTGCCTCTATTCAAAATCAATGGTTTCCTATGGGAGCCCATTGATTTGAATAGAAGTTGCACCAGAAGCCGAATCAAGATGATCCGACTTGCGGTGCGACTTTTGTCCTCAGAATCTTGAAAGGTAACCCCCGCCAAAATGTAAAAAAATTTGATGGGCATGATGGGGTGATGACATCCATCCAAATGACATCATCGGGTGGCCCTGCCCCATGCCAATATAAGTCATTGCACACGATGGACCCAGCATTACACTGGGAGATTGCGTTGCGTCAACATCGGAAAAAGAACAGAGGGAGAACACTCAGCAAAAGAGCGAGAAGACAACGAAGAGAGAAGAACCAGAGTGGGGTGAAGGACCGGCAGAGGAAGAGGACTTCACCAGAAGAGCCGGAGCTGCCTTAATAAAATACCCACCCCTCCATGTTGAGGGCATGTGGCCTGGTATGGTCCAGAAGGGGGGGGCACGCACTTATCCCTCCCCCTTTCCTGACCTTCCGGGCTGCGTGCTCAGATAAGGGTCTGGTATCGTCTTGGGGGGGGAACCTCACGCAAAAAATGTTTTACATTTTGGTGGGGTTCCCCTTCAAGATTCTCAGCACACAAGTCGCATCATCTTTATCCGACTTGCGATGCGACTTCTATTCAAATCAATGGGTTCCCATAGGGAATTATTGATTTTGAATAGAGACCGAGAAACGCGGCTAAACGTGCATTGACGCCAATGCAAAACGCATATAAAACGTGCTTTTAACGCTTGTTTTTTAAAACGCCCGTGGGCATGAGGCCTAAACCTTATACTAAACGTCAACTTTAAACATTAGAGTTAGGACCGTGCTATACGGAGAGGCTCTGGTGAGGCAGTGCAGCTTAACACATATATTACAAATGTTGTGCAACTAAAACCCCATACTTTTACAGAATAGTTAGACATTTTTTTTTGTTCTGGGTAGCTGGAAGGTGTGCTGGAAAAAAAAACGTTGTTATAATTTGGGTTGATAGTTATGTTTGGATTAACTGTAAATAGTATCTGTCTATGCAGTTTTAAAATGACACTAAAGGTACATTTAAAAAACAAAAACAAATATATCATACTTACCTCCACTGTGCAGCTTGTTTTGCACAGAGTGGCCCGAACCTGGTCTTCTGGGGTGCCTTGGCGGCTCTCGCGGCTCCTCCCCGCATCAGATAACCCCCTAGGAGGAGCGCTCTCCCAGGGGGTTACCTTGCGGGCGCGCTCCCGAGTCCTGCATTCGGCGTCCATAGATGCAGAATGCAGGACTCGGCCGTGTCATTGGATTTAATTGACAGCAGCAGGAGCCAATGGCTGCGCTGCTATCAATCTATCCAAACAACAGCCGAGAACCCCCTAGCAGAGAGACGGTGCGTCCCCGTGGGACAAGTTTGAGGGTTCAGGTAAGTAAAATGGGGGGGGGGGGGCTGGGGGCCGGTTACAGACAGGTGTTTTTTCACCTTAATGCATAGGATGCATTAAGGTGACAAAACACGAACCTTTACAACCCCTTTAAATGCCCTACTTGCTCCACTTGTTTGGGTGGGGGGAGGGGGCATTTACCTAGTTTGGACAGTTCGGCCTCCCCTCCCCCCGCAGTCTTCTGGGACACAGGAGACTACGGGACCATTCACAAGATGCAGCGTGGCTCGGGACTCGCACATGCGCAGTAGGAAACAGGCTATGAAGGCACAAGGCTTTACTTCACTACAGATGCCGATGCCTGCATCTAAAGCCGATTGAAGAATTGGCTCAAGTGCGGACATCATGGGATCCCTGAACAGGTAAGTGTCCTTAAATTAAAAGTCAGCAGCTACAGTATTTGGAAGATTAGGAAGACTGCCTAGCAACAGGGGTTTCTGGTAAGTAAAAATATTTTTTTTTTTTTTTTTGAGAATGTTTTTTTTTTTTTTTTTTTTTGAGAATGTTAATAGAATTTTTTCTTTTAGGGTGGACCTCTGCTTTAAGTTCCCCCGGATTTGTGATAAGTTAACTTTACAGTTAAATTGTTATACTTCCACATCCCTAAGAGATAATTCTGAAAACGCCAGCATTATGAAAGGACTAGATTTACATAAGTGAACCTTGAGTTTCCAAAGATGATAAACAGGAAACAGCTGGGGTAGGAAGTGGCCCATCAGCGTGACAAGAAGGCTGTTTATTGTTTCACCAAGTGACCTGCAATCACTATATCATCCATTTACACAGCATTGTTCAGTCTAGTTGCTTATGAAAAAGTCTACAGTGAACTTGTTTATAAGTAAAGCCTGGTACACACTATTTGTCTTTTTCTGTTCAACCCGAAGAAGTGAGCAGAGTCATCCCCGCTGTTGTGTTCTGACAGCGAGCGGGGACGTCCCCCGCCAGAACACTCCGATCAGCGCTCTTCATCATTGGCTAAAAGCGCTGATTGGGATTTGGTCGGGGTGGCGGTTTTCCAGGGCCGAAAAGCCGGCTGTTTTTTTTTTTAACCCGACATTTGGCCCGTGTGAACTTATATATGGACAATATTATCTTGATTTATTAAGGACCACATATATACACCACCAGGTGTTTACTAAGGACTACCTCACACCATTAAGTGTTTTATTTTGCATAGCAATCCATCACTAGGATTGTTTACATATATTTATTTGCATATATGCTTGCACAGTTCTACTTTTTGTATAGGAATATAGTAGTCAGCACCGTTTGCACAGCATTTGTTTACTATATGCACATTTGCACTTTATTATTTTGAATTGAATTGAATTATTTTGAATTATTTTGATTGCATAATTACTATACAGGTACAGGTATTCACTGTAGTACTATAGGGTATATAAGTTGCGCTGACCATTATTTTTTAATTTTTTCCCATTTGAGTGCATTGTATACACTGTAGGTCAAGCAGCAGTTTATTTAATATTCCAAACACAGACACTTTTCACTTTGACAGCGCGAGGGAACCACACTTTTTTATCCATTGAATTCTAGGTATTGCATATTTTATATGCGGGATTCCCCCTGGAAGCTCAGGATCACTGTAGTATGCACCGCTACTATTGTGATTAGTGGTGGCTTCTGGGTCCCATGCAGAGTGGACGATTCAGCAAGGTGGCAATCATGACATCACTACCCCACCTCTCCACCTCATCTAATCAGAGAATGCTTTGCATTCATTGAGAAAGTGCAAAGTGTTCCCTGAATGATAACCGTGTTGTGTAAGCAACCGCCTGTGTTCACAATGAAGCAGGGGAGCCACTGTGAGAGCTCATACACTTTTTTTCCCTGGAGATCTTCTTTAACAATAACGTATAGATTGTGCCTTCAATTATGTTGTTGTAGATGTTTCATTGAGATCATTAAATTATATCCAAAGCCAAAAATCTATTTTTCAATTTTGGATAGAGAAGAGGAGGGTTAAAATATGTCAGTTGTTTTTGTTTTTTGTCATCTGTATCTCTTTAGGGAGATTTCCCATCACTTCCTGCAGACTCAACAGGAAGTGAGAGGATATCTTTCCATTGTTAACAAGATACCCTCTTTGACAGTTGTCACAAGAGAAGTGTCTTCATTAAAACTTTTCCTCTCTATCCCTGCTCCCTTACATTCCTTCCCAGAGACATTGATAATCAGGACAATTAGAGAGTGAGGACAGAAAACTACTAACTTTTTACCACTCCCAGCACTTTATCCAAAATTTTAAAAATACATTTTCTTTAGTTCTTTTACTAAAATTACAGTTATATTTAAAATGGCAGTCGCTGCTGCATGAGTTTTGATCCAGTTGTTTTACGGATCATTTAAAATGACTGTGCTGTGGTTTCATGGCTCATCACTTATTATTTATGTGCCATGGTTGTTTTATTCTCTATATAGAAGAGCCCCAAAGGGAATGGAAAATAAACCTTGTATTCTGTGCACTTTGCTGGGAATCGTCTTCAGTCCTGATTCTCAGCAGTTTGTGGTAGTTCAACATTCTTCAGACAGCCTTTAATCAACATTGTCCTAACACGCCTATAACTGCCAGACTGCCGTTACCTGCACTGCCACCGGGCTGCTGCAACTTTCTTCCATAAGCAAACCTCAGCAAGCTACCTGCTTAAATTAGCAGAAGACAAGGAAGTATATGCCAGCCCACTGAATACATTTAATATACATTATCAGACTGAAGTGTTGAGTTTGTGTTTTTTTTTTTATTATTATTTTATTTAAAAAAAAACATTGACTATATCAGGTAACGGACTGAAGTAAATATGAGTTTCAGAGTTGTATAGATGCCATTGTTTAATGTAAACTTTTGTGAGATACTGTACATACTATATATATATATATATATATATATATATATATATATATATATATATATATATATATATATATATATATATATATAATAATTTTTGATTTTTTTTTTTTTGCTTTTTAATGTTTTGTGAATTTTGCTTGCCAAATGATTTGCATTCATTCATTGCTGCTATTCATACCTCTGCATATTACAAAGCAATGCAGATAACACCATTATTTCCTGTTTTAGATTTGCAGCTTCCTCTGTCAACTGCTGGCTCACTGGACGATAAATCACTGTCATCACAATGTTAATTCATAGTTCATGAATGAAGCTGGAGATATTGGAAACTTCAACAAGGATTACTGATGCCAGAGGTGTCAGTCTGAAGACTGGCTGTACAGAATTACAAATCCCTAGGCAGATAGGGGTTCAAATACATGTCCATTTTAACAGTTTCTTTTGCCTACTTGATTAGTGATATCACCTCATTTTATTTTGTTGTCTGTTTTCCACTTAGCTATTCAATAAAAGTTATTCTAAACTTAGCATTTTTTTTTTTTTTTTGAGCGTCCCCAAACTTCCACTTTTTGGATTCCCTGCAGACCTCCTGGCTCTTCCTCTGGTCTGTGTGCCACCATAGGAAGCAGCTTCCTATGGTGGCACACCTGCGGACTCGATACGGAGATGTGCTGCCTGTGTACATAGACACAGACAGCGTGACTCAGCCCTGCCAATGGCTCCCGCTGCCTCAGCAGAGCCTGTGAGACTGAGAAGTAAGAGTAGAGAGCCTCTACAAATGATCACAGTGCTGGATCCAGTGAGGAATCAGTTAAGTATTGGGGGGGGTGATACTTTTATCTAAACATGTTTTACATTTGTAGCGCTGGCTCCTGATGAGCAGGTGCTATTGTTTTTGAAAATTAAGTTGCCTGAAGCCACAGTTGGGCTTCAGGGTAATTTCACAAAATTTCTGGTCTCAGTACCAGTCCAGCTGGGTTGCACTGGGTTCTCCTTGACCGCAGGTGTCGCTGTCACCGCCGGCAAGAGTAGAAAGCAGTCTAGCTGGATGCATTAAATGCCACTTACCTCTCGGAACCGGCCCAGTGGGAGTGTTCTTCCACTGTGCGTTCTGGGGAGGGGGGGTATTTAAGGTACAGACACCATGTGACAAAAAAAGCTTTTCCTGTCCGCGTGGTTCTGGTGGTCCTCCTGACCCAGCCTCATGGCCCTCCTGGCCTGGGGTACGGAACCATGCATCTTGTGTCTCTGGGCTGGCTGGCCCGAGGCAACTGCAGGGGTAGGTCTGAGTGACTTTCAGAGCCTACTGATCCAAGGAAGGTCTGGTGCCGTCTCATCGGAAGGGAGAGGCCCAGCAACTGAGGAACCCCAGGGGAGGACCCTTTCAGGAGAAGGCCATGCGCAAGGCTGGCTTCTCTGAAGGAGCCTGTAGGCTTAGTTGAAGGACGCGACCTGGATAAATACTCATATGGTATCGCTGGATCGGCTGAAAGAAACTGGTACCGTATAATAGTTCTTTAAAGTTCATCCAATTCATCAGTGATGCTAAAGTGTAACTTACAAGTCTGTGGCAGAGACTTTACAGAGCATCCTACCGGCTGCAAAGCCTAGTGAGAGAGACCTATCCGGGGGACTGCAGGAATCCAGTTTGTTAAACAGTCAGTTTCTCTGGATTCATTTAATACCTTCACCCCGCAATTTAAGTACCTGAACTCACCCCTAACCCTCCAACCTTTATTGAGAGACTGTGTTTTATTTTCTGAATACATAACCTAAAAGAGGATTCGGTGCCAGTCTCAACCCTTTCTTTGGGCCATTTTCCACGGGATCCCCAAGACGGAGCTACAACAGGTGAGGTAACAATAAGCCCAAATAAAACCAGCAGCTCCTTCGGGGGTTGGCGCTACACATTAATGCATAGAGTGCTTTTAAAGTAAAAAAAAACAATAGTTAGGTTTTAGAACCACTTTAAAACAGCATGTTCAGAAACATGATAGTAAGCTGTGCCAGCTGGTTAATGGCACTTACTTTCTGTTCTCTATATGCAACCTAATAATATCCAACAGTTTATCTTTTGCTGATAAAATGCAATATAATATAACACCTGTCCCCTGTAAAATGTAAATGATTGTGTAAAAGTTACTGTCGCCAAAATAAATTTGCCTTCAGGTAGTTAAAAGATTTGTCTCCAATGTTAGAGGTATTTTAAGTACTGTAGATATGTGTGCATTATAAAGCAGCAAATTGGAATGTCGAGGCTTGTGTGCTTAGTGAAAAATAACGAAAATCCACATGTAAAGGTTGCAGCAGAGAAGCATAGTCAAAATATCAAAAGTTGAATTCTGATTGGTTGTTGATATCATAGGTATTTGTGTTTGTTAAATAAAGCTCAAGGGACTTTCTTTTTAAAGCATTTGTCAATCCATGTGAATCCTTTGTAAATGTTCCTGTTTCTCTTGAGACCGAATGTTACAGAATGTTACATTCACCCTGCAAAAGGCAACAATGGAAAACTGACATTTCACATATATTACAAACATTATGGGTATTATTCTTGACTTGAATGCTGAGACAATTGCAATTTTTTTATACATGGTCTCCTAACAGTATACAAACCTAGGCTTATAGAGCAACCCAGCAGGGCTGAACGAAAAGAAAAAAATACATGCAATGTTAGTATAGAGATCTCTCCTGTTATGCTATTGTGTTCTGACAAGGGGACAGCCCCCCACCCCCCACACACACACACACCAGAACACTCAGGGCAGCACTCTGATTAGGAGCCAATCAGCAGACCTTTTTTGATCATGTCCCATTAACAGAAGCTGGCCGAATAGCTTCTGTCCAACCAGCTGCAGTACACACATGGGCCGAATGTTCGCTTGATATTCGGCCCGCGTGTACTAATCCTAAGAGATGGTGAGTTAGGCATAAAGTACTGATACTACTGCAAAAGTTTAATGCTGTGTTAAATTGCTCATATGCACACAGGCTCTCTATAAAGAAGACTTTAGATTTTCTATGAGCTGCTGTGCATACTGGCTGCTATCAAATTTCCCAACTAATAGTTAGATATCATTCAAGTAGAATGGATATTTCCATTGTCCTTCACACTATGTAGGAGACCTGTTCAACCAGAAACCTTGTGTGCTTGTAACTTCCTGTGCACTAAACTCTCTGAAACCCCAAGCAATGTTATTAGCTTTCCCACCTAATTGGACATTTTTTTTTTTGTTGTTTATTTTTTTTTCCCTATGGACATTACTAATTGCTTTTTAAAGGCATACTGTCCCTTTAAGAAAAAGAAAACACAACATGCAACACCCTTATCCAGGCATTTTGGCCAGGAATATGATATGAAGCAAATAGCCTCAGGTTAACATGCCCGTATGTTGAGGGGGACAAGAAACCCACTCCCACAACTTGTCCTCCAAAAGGGATGTGAGAATCTCAGGTGGCCACTTTTCAGAATCTGAAAGCTACCTTCAGAACAAGAGGACCTGTAGATACGTGGCCCTCCTCTTAAAGGAACGAGTACATGGTACAAAGTAACCACTTGCCATGTATATACAGTACATAAAAACACCCACCATTAAAAAAGTCCTTTATTGATAAAAAATAAATGTTGTCCAGCAATGTAGATCCCGGTCAATGACAGGCTAATTGATGTGCCCAATAACCTTTACCTGCTTCTAGTGGTAGTAGTGATAGCACTGCTAAATGACAGACAGACGTTGGTTCGGGCAATTTGGCCAGTTTGTTTTTTCCTTTTCAGAACTGCGTACAGGCTAGATTTGGTCAAACTCATGGACAACCCGAAGCTCACCCCCAAAAATAAAGGAAAACAACAAATAATGTCACTACATCTAAACACAGTAACCTGAAATATATTACATTTTTGCTTTCAAATTTAGCTGTTGCTTCAAATTAACCCCCTCAACAACTGACCTGACCAAACTCTGAAGAAAAATGTTAACCTAACAATAGTGTAGCGCTACTCCCGTAGGATCCACAAGAATGTTGCCCAGGTCTTCCCAAACGTCATAGGTTTAAACAGAAATTATATTCTCCTGCGCTGGTGCGGGGGGCCTTGGTGAAACATGGTAGTATTTCCTGATGATGTAAATATAAATATAAAGTGATCAAGCACGCCCCACTGCTTAGAGTGACTAGGGTAAGTCCAAGAGGCTATGTATGAAAAAGGAAGAAGGAAGGTGCGTGGCCTGATGCATTCATAAAGATACAAAAAGTTTATTCCAAACAAATTGGTATGTACAAGGAAAATACTACGTGTTCATGAATAAATAAATAACAGTGATCTCACAGTAAGGGGATATATATGCATACACATACGGATGATGGTGTCTATTGGTAGTTACTGTTGGTCTTCAAGATCCAATTGCTGGTTGAATGTTGCGTGGCTGGATGCCAAAATCGTTACTTGGCTATCCCTGCAGTCTCCCTGACATGATGCCGTTTGGTGCTGTATGGTGTCCTGTACCGGATTGTAACCTGGTACAGGACACCATACAGCACCAGGCGGCATCACGTCAGGGGACAGCAATTGGATCTTGAAGACCAACAGTAACTACCAATAGACGACATCATCAGTGTGTGTATGCATATATATCCCCTTACGGTGCTGAGATCGCTGCAATGTAGAAAGAAACACTACCACAATAAAGGAAAATGCGCCTATAAAACTGTACCATTCGTCGTGCAATATACCTCCCATGCAGTCGTTTCTCTCTATATAGACATACTACAACCTACAGACCAGTTTTGGCTGTCTAAGGCTCTGATGAAGAGGAAACCCCTCAAAATGCCTTAGCCATTTATTCATTTATCCCTTGTATGGGCATTAATTCATACTATTTTATCAAATAAGATCACTGTTATTTATTTATTCATGAACACGTAGTATTTTCCTTGTACATACCAATTTGTAATAAACTTTTTTATCTTGATGAATGCATCAGGCCACGTGCCTTCCTTCTTCCTATTTCAAAAACTTCCCAAAAGATGTTTTTCACAGCCAGGTGCACACAACACTTTTGCTCATTTCTTTATTGACCATTCAGGGGGATGTTGTTTTTGTTGTTTTTATTTTTGGAGAACTTGGATAGGGTAGTGGTGGGTTACTCCAAAATTGAAAACTATGTACACTGAGGACTTTTTCTACTGTGTGGCAACTAAATTTGCTTATGAAAATCACAACTTAACAGCACATCTAACTATCCTAGCACCTACCTAGGAGGGTGCTACATCAGCATCTTTTTTTATTTTATTTTTATGCTGTGTCCCTGCTATGGAAATTCACACTCTTAATTTGCTCTGGTGACAGTTATCACCAGTACAAAAAGTTAACAAAAATCCAAAATTTTGAGTTGTCACGAGAAAAGGGTTAGAGGAGATGTCTGGCAATAGACACACTTGTTCTGGTGACAACTGTCCAGAAAATTCCCCTCACTTTGGAAATGTTTCCTGTCACCACAGTACAGAAAGTAAAGGGACATTTCCAGGATGAGATAAAGATGGCAAAAATTCTTACAAGGTTTTAAACTGTTCTTTACACTATCCAAAATGTATTTAAAATGTTTTGGCTATATAGGTACTTTAACCTTTACTTCTACCCTACTCTCCAGTCTTAACCCTTCATTCACTTTTACTACTTCCCTCTATCATTACTCCACCTCCGCATTTCAGCAAATTGCAACAAAAATGTATGTGGAAATACCATTCTCTGTGGAGCCTCAACACTATTCAAGTTGGGGTTTTATGTTTTTTTTTTTTTTTAAAGCAGTTGTATACCCGCTGAAACTTTTTTTTTTTTAACACACCTGTAAGGGAAAAGGCATAATGAGCTAGTATGCGCCGCATACTAGATCATTATGAAATACTTACCTTAGAACGAGTCGTCGTTGACTCACCTGGTCCACGCCAAGGTAGCTGACATGTTGCCTCGGCGTGTCTTCCGGGTATCGCGACTCCAGCGATGTGAGTGGCTGGAGCCACGATGTCGTCACTCCCGCGCATGCGCACGGGAGACTTTTTTCCGGCAGGGTCCAGATTCTGTCGGCCTTTCAGCCGAGAATCCCCCATGCGCATGTGCCTCTGCAGTCAGCGGTACATTGCACAGGGAATATCTCCTAAACCGTAGAGGTTTATGAGATATTTTTTTTTACCTACAGGTAAGCCTTATTATAGGTCATTTTTTGGACTATACAACCGCTTTAAATAACAAACATGTTATACTTACCTCCACTGTGCAGTTCGTTTTGCACAGAATGGCCCCGTTCCTCCTGTTCTGGGTTCCCTCGGCGGCTGTCTCGGCTCCTCCCCACAATAGCTAACCTCCCTCTAAGCAGGTCTATCCAGAGGGTGTTAGCTTGCGGGCAGGCTCCCTTTCATACAAGCTGCGTCCATAGACACAGCGTGTATGACTCGGTCCCCCCGGCGGGCAGCGTCATTGGATGTGATTGACAGCAGCGCAAGCCAATGGCTGCGCTGCTATCAATCTCTCCTATCTATCCAATCAACGGCCAGACTCCGTGGAGAAGAGGATGCCGGGGGACGCGCACAGCAGGTGAACGGGCTCAGGTAAGAAAAACGGGGGCGTTGGGGGGGGGGGGCGTCATTGCCAGGTGTTTTTTTCACCTTAATGCATAAGGTGAAAAAACAAGAACCTTTACAACCCCTTTAATTTACTAACAGAATAGACACTATTCACTTAGCAAAATAAATATTCACTTAACTTATATAAAAAATAAAAAAAAGGTTGAAGCTTTGTTTACTTTGAAGACTCAATCATGTGCAAGACAAATAAAAAAATATATACAGTATTTATGCTTATGTGATTGAAGATTGTAGTGAACACAGCTTTACTTTATTTTCTAAGCTGAACATTTATTTTGAAAAGTGAATATGCACTTTCAAAAGGCAATGTTTACTACACTTAGTGAACAGTCTCTGTTCCTTTAGTAAATCAACCCCAATTTATTTTCTGTCTAAGTACCACACTGTCTAAAGCTTCCTTTACCAGCACATGCCAGACATTCATTCAAGCATTGTGAAATTTCCATTTGAAATATACAAGTGGCTAGTTTGCTGTTTGAAATGCAAACAGGGCCATGTGTTTACAAACTGTTAATTGAATCTCTCATATAAAGGCTTTAATTAGTATTATGTTGATTGGATCATACTTGGTAAATAATTCATTACTTTGTAAACAATGTAAGCAGGTGATACATTTGCAGGGGTATTGCCTATACATGCTGCTGTTTGGATATTTTCAGCATTTATTATATATTCTTGTCATAAAAATACACAATTGACCTAACTGGAACCTCCATCAAAGTATAGACTTATTACTATTCACTAATTTGGGGGTTGCATATCCCTTTTCCCAGTTTATTGATTACGGAACTGCAGCAGGAACATGCATAGCAGCCAAGTAAAGCCCCATACACACGGTCGGACTTTTTCATCAATTTGGTCCGATCGGACAAGGTTGTTGAAAAATCAGACCGTGTGTATGCACCATCGGACAGTGTTCGTCGGTTTGTCCGTCGGACAAAGTCTTATCTCCTGCTGGAAAGATTTCCCGTCAACCCGGTCCGATCACACCAAATCCGAGCGTGTGTACGCTTGTCCGACGGACAAAGTGCTACGCATGCTCAGAAGAAATTCTGTGACGGAAGCGCTCGGTCAGGTAAAACTACCTTTCCTAATCGACACAGCACATTCGTCACGCTGCAATGTTAAAATGTCTTTAATGCAGCGCATTCTCTTTTTCTTTACAATGCAACAAGAATGACATCTTTTAGCTGCTCCTATTCACCCGCACTTCTCACAAACTTACTTCTTTATTACTTTGCAGCATTTATACACTACATGTTTATTTTTACTCTGAACGGAAAAGAATCTTTGCTATTTTTTTACCATGATTTGTCTTTTTTTTTTTTTTTTTGGGGAATACATATTTGAATGTTTTTTTTTTTTTTTTTTTTGGAGGGGGGTTGTGTGTCTCAAATTACCAAAAACACATTATTTACATTTGTATTTCTTGCTTAAATTTACTAGGAGGTTGTTTGTTGTTGTTGCCCCTTGTTAATTCTACTTTAGGATTAGTGAAATGTACCAGCCTACTCAAAGAAAAACTGTCATTGTAGCAAAGTAAAACACAATAGTCAATGATTATTTCAAATCAAAAAAACCTTTATTTAGGTCACACCAACAAACCAAAGAGGAACGCAGCCATGGTGAAACTTGGGGAATTTGCAAAGTCTTGGCCCCCCACGGCAACCATCATTGTCCAAGCGTAGAAAATTGGGGGCCTGAGGAGTACGTATATTAAGGGGAGTGCAATCTGGTCGTGAAGTCCAAAGTATCCGGAACTGCAGCAGATGCCATCTAGGTCCCCAGGCTCTGGTACTACAAGAGGCTCCATCTTCTCTCACACCAGACTGATTGCAGGTCGTCACTCTCAGGTCTTCCTTCCACGCTTCCTTCCACGCTGTGGCTGTCGTGCTGGTGGGGTGGCAGAAGGAGGAGGAGGAGGAGGAGGAGGCGGAGCATGGTAACTATGGCAAACATGTGTGAGTGGGGTCATCTCCCCAGCCCTACCCTTATTTAGGACATGGAGGATGAGCCCCTCACACATGTTGCGTTGCCCCACCTCCATACCCATCATTTTTGTGACAACCACCGAGCCAAAGGTCTCCTCGTCGGCGGGTGTGGCATGTAGGGAGTCTGAAGCCTCTCTGATCATGCGGAGCGCTGACTGTGCCGCATAACCCCCCCTTCTCGCCCTTTTGTACGGAGGGCGGAGGGGAGGGGTTTGGGTGTCAGTCAGGCTCCGAGGCCTAGCCCCCTCTTGGCTGCCACTACCCAGCTGGTGGCTGCCACTAACCCCTGCCTCCTCCTGACTGCCACCTTCCACAGCCACCTCCTGGCTGAGGTCTTCCTGTGTAGGAAAAAGGGACATAGTTTCAGTTATTTGTTCATCAAACACACACAATTCTCATCTAGTGACTGGTGCAAAATGTTTACAAATAGAAAACCATACAATTCTCAGCCCAGCAGTTTAGATTCTGGCCCCAAATGTCTCCCACACCACTGTCTGTTGATATGTCAAACACGTTAGGAACTAAGCAATTGGCGATCCTGAATTAAGTGAACATCATTCATTATTCCCATAAATGGTAACAAAACTACTATACCTGGAACAAGCTGGGCTCCTCCACCTCTTCCAGACTGGAAGGCCCAGGTTGCTCCTCGGAAGCCTCATCAGGGGTGGGCTGTGCGCAAGGAAGCGTGGAAGGAGGAGTTGAGGTTGGCTCCGTGACATCAGCCTGGTCCTTCAGAAAATGGAGACTCTGATAGTACCAGAGCTTGGGGACATAGACCTCATCTGCTGAAGTTGCAGTTTCCTCAGACTTCACGACCTTCTTCCTCTCCCTGATATACGCACTCCTCAGGCTGCCAATTTTCTTTCTAATATCATCAACAGTTGCCGTGGGGAACCTTGGCTTGACAAATTCCACAAGTTCCTCCAGGGCTGCGTGCCTCTTTGGTTTGTTGGTGTAATGTGGGTGTATACCCTGCCACAATATGGGAAAATCCCTGTATTTGGCAATGAAGAGGGGGAGAAAACTCATGTCGTTGAATCCCTTCATATCAATCTCTGCAAGACACAACAACACACCAAACCCTATAAATTATGTCAGGCTAAACTCTCCTAATCTTCTCCATAAAGAAGCCTCAAGTTCAAATCAGTCTAGGCTAGTTATGTACCAACGTTAAATTGTACCTTCGTTTGTAGCGATCGTCTCGTGTGAGTTTTCTCTCCCCTCGTCTCCCAGATCGTGGCTACGACACAGGCGTGTGACGTTTTATATACACTGCGCATGCTTCAAACTCCGCCCGCCCCTGACGATCTTTCTCGTCTATTCCCCACCCCTTCTCTTTACGGCGTAGTGGGGAGAGCACATGGCGGGGACACAGCAGGTGCGCCACAAATATCCCACCAACGAGGAGGAGGACGAGGAAAGTCCGGAGGCAGAAACGTCCCGATCCCGGAACCTGAAATTCAAGGCCTCCAATATGTCATTTGGAGAAATGTTGGAGATGGTGGACATATTAAAGAGGAGCGACTATGATGGGAAGTATGGGCCTTACCTCAACCCCAATGTCCGCAAGGCCAAGATCATGTCTAAAGTTGTGAGAAGGCTGTACAATAATTTTGGGGTACAACGATCCAAGGAGCAACTCAGGAAACGCTGGTCAGACCTGAAACTGAGGGAGGCCGATCAGTACAGAAAGATCAAGAGAATTCTTCAAAAAAGTAAGTAGTTGTGTTTTGTGTTTGATTTCTTGCTTGCATACTGCTCCATTGTGTTTTGATTTTTACCAAGTTGTACATTCCAAAATGGCCACT
This sequence comes from Lithobates sylvaticus, assembly GCA_028564925.1. Lineage (NCBI taxonomy): Eukaryota > Metazoa > Chordata > Amphibia > Anura > Ranidae > Lithobates > Lithobates sylvaticus. The sequence goes on along the minus strand of CM053026.1, from coordinate 463,256,828 downwards.
TTCAGGTTCGTCTGTGCATTCGATCGTACTCAGCCTCGATCTTTCTGCCACTGTCATGGTCGTGTGTGTGTGCATTCGATCGTACGCAACCTCGATGGTTCGGCCACTTATAATACGATGTTTGGTGTTTTTTTGGGGAAAGGAAGTTTGTTCTCACTAGAAATGTCATCAAGAATGTAAAGCCAATTTATTCAATGTAAAGGAGAGGTCACTCAGTAGCTGTTTACCCATCTGGACTCTAGAGCACTAGTGCTGGGACACCCAAACCCCCTTTTTATTATGCTTTTCCACACATGTGCTCCAGTGGATACTAGAGGGGGGTCTCCATCACACAAACTTCTACCAAAAAGCTAGTCAGTTTAGCACCTTTACAAAGTGACTTCATTCATGTAGTTGACATTTGTAACTGGCCAAACTAAAATAGTGTCCGTCACTTTCAAGCAATGTTTGTCATTTCCTATTTCTGCCCTCAATAGCTTGTGTTGCTAAATCTTCCTTTTGGACATTCTCATAGGGGAGCGAAAACTTGGGCCGTCTGAGGAAACCCCCAAACCAACACCTACCAAAAAAGGGGAAAGAGCAGAAGCAGAGGAGGAGGAGGAGGAGGAAGGAGAGATCATCGAACTTGGAGAAATTGTCACCACAACAGGTGAGTGTGGGAGAACACAGCTACTGGTAAGCTAATCCATGTATGGCTGCCTCATTTCCAACACCCCATTTTTGTTTGTTTGTGGTTTTTAGGTGACGTGGATGTTGTGGAAGAAAAATCGCACTTTACCACAGAGAGTGCCCACGTACTCATCGGAGAGATAATGGTCTGCAATAGAGATCTAGATTACATAAAGCAAAACATCAATGATGTTCAACAAAAATTGAAGAACATCATTGATATTTTAGGAAAAATATGAAAACGCACCAAGTAATTAACACACATTTGTGCCAGCTTCAGAACACATTTGCAACTTAAAAACTGTCTGAAATTTGGAACATGCACACATTGTGTCCACATGTGCTAGCTCCCACCATGGTGGATGAATGGCAACGTTTTTTTGGGGGTGCAAACACTTTACGAACTTCGAAAGTGGTTGTGGTGAAGGGGTTGCACCCCCAAAAAACGTCCATTCATCCCCATGATGGAAAATGGCACTTTTGAAGCTTCTAGGCATGTGTTTTACCATCTAATGACCATTTTCAGTCCCAAATTGTGTGCATGTTCCAAATTTCCACTTTTCGGGGGTGACCCCCCCATGTGATGAAGGCAAGATCAAACACACTTTGAACATATAGTCATGTCTGATCTTGTCTTCACTTTACAAAGTTGAACTTTCCAAGTTCCTAGGTTCTGTTTTGCTCCATGCCTGGTTTTACCAATTGCGGAATGTTTGTAAACAATGTTGTAAATAACCAAGATGTTGTCAGTTTTGGCGTGAAGATTGTAAACGCACTTGGGAATGTTTTCCTAGTAAACTTTTATTTTTCTAAATGTGTGGCTTCCTTATTTAAAAAACACAATGCATTATGTATGTAAAATGAAAAGGATATGGGGGGCAATGGGTGTTATTTACTAAAGGCAAATCCACTTTGCACTCCAATTTTCTTTCCCGGGGAACTTTTTCAATGCACTTGTAGAGCATAGCGGATTTGACTTATGTAAATGACACCCACAGTGCTTTGTACGAAAACACGGAGCACAGCATTTTGGAGAATACACACATGTCAGACCTGGTGATGAAAAGGAGTATTTTGGGTGTCAGTTATGCAGTACAAACCTTCTCTAGACCAAAGATTAGGTAGCAAACACACAACATGAGAATAATCTTTTTGGGAAGAAGAGACTGTTACCTCCTTTTGCCCAGAAAGTGCATTCCCACTGTCGAAGGCAAAGGGAAAAAATGTCAAAGTAAAATAAGCTAAAAAGAAGACTGAAATGACATGAAATCATAGGTTGGTTAAAATATCAGATTTATTAAAAAATGCCTCTCACACATCGTCAGGCAGAGCAATGGCCCCCCTACCCACAAAGTACTGCATATATTGGTCCCGGACCACACGGGCATTTAGAGGGGGCAAGCCTGGACGTGCCACTCGAAGGGCTGTGAGTTCGGCATTTGGAGGGCCCTCCACATCTGGGCCAACGGGCACCACATAGTTCCTGTTATGTCTTTTGAGGAAGTTGTGCAATATGCAACAGGCAAGAACTATGTGGTTCAGTTTGTATTCCGCCAAGTTAAATGCCGTCAGGAACAGGCGGAAGCGGCTGGCCAGGATGCCAAAAGCGTTCTCCACAACTCTTCTGGCTCTGGACAGCCTGTAGTTGAAGACCCTCTGGTCCGGGGTGAGGGTCCTCATCGGGAACGGCCTCATCACATGGGGAGTCAACGCAAACGCTTCATCTGCGACAAAGACGAAGGGGAGTCCTTCGGCATTCTCCTCTGGAGGTGGCAAGCACAGACTGCCACTTTGGAGACGCCAGTAGAACTCCGTGTGCGTAATGGCCCCACCATCCGATATCCGGCCGTTCATCCCCACGTCCACATACATAAACTCGTATGTTGCCGACACCACCGCCAACATCACTACACTATTAAACCCTTTATAATTATAATAGTAGGACCCCGAGTTGGGCGGTGGGACGATGCGGACGTGTTTCCCATCAATTGCCCCTCCGCAGTTAGGAAAGTCCCAACGGCTGGCAAAGTGGGAGGCCACAGTCTGCCATTCCTGTGGCGTGGAAGGGAACTGTGGAGTGAAACAAGAAAAAAAAATTAGTCACTTTGCACCTAAACATTGCAAGCAGATTAGACAATCAACATCTTGGAACAAGAGCATTGTATAAAATTGGAGGCTGGAAAGTATTTGCACAGAAAAGTAGAGGCTCCCCTTCACAGATTACTCACCCCCCCATCAATCCCCCCACTTCTGATGGGCCATTGGCAATAACTAGGGGTTTGGGGGGGGGGGGGGGGGTGGTGGACAGCTAACCCTCTGCACTTCATTGATTGGCAAATGGCTCAATAATGTGGGCTAGTTTGGCCAGACCCTCTGTACTTAACACTATTGGCAGGCCACAGGAAAGATCAAATAACATTTCAACCCCCCCCCCCCCCACCCCCAAAAAAGGCAGGCACAGTGTGACATTATTAAATTACCAAGCAAGCTAATAGGAGGGAAAGAAGACAAAAAAATAGGAAATGGAATGTATGGAGGCAGTCCCTTGCACTACATGCTTTGCTGAATTCATCCCTAAAGATGCGCACTATAAAGAGGTAGGTATATAGTGTGTATGGACCTTGGGAAAGCCAGCAGATAAAGGATTGGTACCATCTGACAGAGCAGTTGGGGGAGGGGGTTCCTAATGAGTTTTGCCCCCCCCCCCCCCCACCAAAAGAACAAAAAAAGGGGGCTCTACATGAAGTAAACCACACAGCAAACATTTGTCCATATTTTAGGGGGTGTTTTGGGGCAAACAATACTATGCAGCAGACAAAAGACATTGCTTAAGTGACTAGGCCATAGGTGTCTATTGGGGCAGAAGAGCATGCTGGTGAGGTAAGTGAAGGGAAAAATGCATGAAGGAGAAAAGGGGCACAGCATATTAGAACATATTGCAATCATGGTAATTAGGGAAGGAGGTCAAAAATACAAGTCATTAGCAAACAGAGCATACATAGAAGGGAATAGTAAAGTATAAATGTTACCTTAATATAGTCCTCCTGCAGGACCTGAATGATGGCAGAACAGGTCTCTGGAATAATGATTCCCAGGGCCTGGGGAGAGATACCTGAAGAGAACTTCAAATCCTGAAGACTTCTCCCTGTCGCCAAGTACCTCAACGTGGCAACAAGCCTCTGCTCCGGAGTAATGGCTTGTCTCATGCAGGTATCCTGCCGGCTGATAAAGGGGTCAGCAAAGCCAAAAGACGGTGAAAATCGGGGTCCGTCGTCCTGAGAAAGTTCCTGAAATCATCAGGATTATTCTCCCGGATCTCACGAAGCAAAGGCATGTGCGAGAACTGGTCACGCTGAAGCAACCAATTCTTGGTCCACATACTCCTCGTCACTCTGTTCATGGACGGGTCTTGGGTCAAAGCTAAAAGCCCGACACCAATTCCGCGTACAGCACGAACTCGGCGACGAGTACGCACGGGAAACATCGCTCAGAAGGTCACAAAAGGTCGGCTGGTCAGAACGGACAAACAGAAAGCACCGATAAACAGCAAGGCCTGAAAGAACGAAGTGAATACCAGCAACGAGCAGACAATAAGCAGTGCAAATCAAAGCGTCCTATATCAAGATATAGGCCGCAATGACCAACAAATGCGAACTGACTACACGCACTAAGAAACAGATACGCACGACAAGCACAAACTGAAGAGCAGTAACGATCTGAGTCAGAAAACTGAGAAGCGCGAATCTTAAGTCACCAAACTTCCACTAACTCTCGATAAACACGGGATCAGCAGAAGGAGCCCAACGGGTGCCTGACGTGGTGCTGAACTTCCCTTTTCTAATCTCGTGGACGACGACTTACGTCACGACGTTCTTCCGGACCGGATATTCCGACAACGTAGTCCGACCGTGTGTACGCAACGCCAACATCGGACAAAGTACGTCGGACAAAGTCCGACTGACCTGGTCCGCGGATTGTCCGAGCGTGTGTATGGGGCTTAAGAAGTCATGAGTTCCTGGTGCCTCCTTGCCAGCTTTCTATTAGTTTGGCCTGACTGTAGCAGTGGAGGGCTGGTGCACATGCCTGCTGTTGGAAAGTGTCAACTTTTGCAACAATGTAACTATTGGTTTGCAGTTTCTAGAAGGGTGGTCAGTAGCTTAATGAGCTTATAAAAAGTTCTGATTGTCATAAGTGACACTGTCCCTAAAGCTGGCCATACACCTATAGATTATCTGCAGATTTTCTATGGTTAGATGGAAAAAGTGCAACAGATTTCTCCATGTTCGCTAAACTGTGTGGATGGAGGAATCTCCCACTTTTTCCATCTAACCACAGAAAATCTGCAGATAATCTATAGGTGTATGGCCAGCTTAAGGAGCACAAACAGGGGTGAACACTAGGACCCTAAACAATCAGTAAATTAATAGGAGGAATTTTTTTATTTTTTTTTTTAAATCAAACTAATTTTATTCCTAGTTCATTCAATTTTTCAATTGAAGGGTGTTGGGCACGATAGGGATAGGTTTAGTGTGAAGGAGATATGAAGATCTATAAAGGTTGGATTATACAGTGGATATAAAAAGTCTACACACCCCTATATTAAAGTGTCAGGTTTCTGTGATGTAAAAAAATGAGACAAATATAAATCATTTCAGCTTTCTTTCTACCTTTTAATGTGACCTATAAACTGTACAACTCAGTTGAACAAACTGAAATCTTTTAGGTGGAGGGAAGTAAAAATTAAGAAATAAAATAATATGGTTGCATAAGTGTGCACACCCTTACACTAATACTTTGATGAAGCACCTTTTGATTTTATTACAGCACACATCTTGACTTGGCAATATTTGCCCACTCTTCTTTGCAAAACACTCCAAATCTGTCAGATTGTGAGGACATCTCCTGTGCACAGCTCTTTCCAGATCACACCACAGATTTTCAATCTGATTCAGGTCTGGGCTCTGGCTGGGCCATTCCAAAACTTTAATCTTCTTCTGGTGAAGCCATTCCTTTGTTGATTTGGATGTATGCTTTAGGTCGTTGTCATGTTGAAAGATGAAGTTCCTCTTCATATTCAGCTTTCTAGCAGAAGCCTGAAGCTTTTGTGCCAATATTGACTGGTATTTGAAACTGTTCATAATTCCCTCTACCTTGACTAAGGCCCCTGTTCCAGCTGAAGAAAGACAGCCCCAAAGCATGATGCTGTTACCACCCTGCTTCACTGTGTGTATGGTGTTCTTTTGGTGATGTGCAGTGTTGTGTTTGTGCCAAACATATCTTTTGGAATTATAGCCAAAAAGTTCAACATTGGTTTCATCCGACCATAACACATGCCCACATGCTTTTCGGAGACTTCTAATGTGTTTTTGCAAAATTTAGCTGTGCTTGTATGTTTTTCTTCATAAGAAAAGGCTTCCATCTTGCCACTCTACCCCATAGCCCAGACATATGAAGAATACGGGAGATTGTTGTAATGTGTACCACACAGCCAGTTATGCAGTATAACAAGTGCAAAAAAAACACAGTATGATACACAGTGATTAATAATATTAATGTGATAACAGTCCCAGTCCCACTTCAATGTGAGATAAAAAGTGCTTGTGCGTTGATCAAAAAACAGTGCTATGATTCGGTGTACAGACAAAGGTGCCCCACATGGATATGCACTCACCCCATGTATTGACCATCTAGCGCTAGAGTGGTCACTTGCCCTTTTGGAGATAATGAGAACCCTAGATGGTATACTCCAGGTCAGCTACACTCAGACTAGTCCTCCATAGGTGGGGAGTAGGGATGAGCCGAACACCCCCGGGTTCGGTTCGAACCAGAACCTTCGAACGGACCGAAAGTTCGCGCGAATTTTCGAACCCTATACGTTATAATGGACGCGAACGTTCGAAATCAAAAGTGCTAATTACAACGGCCAATATGCATGTTAATGTCATAAAACAGGTTTGGGGACCCGGGTCCTGCCCCAGGGGACATATATCAATGCAAAAAGAACTTTTAAAAACTAACGTTTTTTCGGGAGCAGTCATTTTAATGATGCATAAAGTGAAAAAAAAAAAGTGACAAAGTTTCCTTTAAATATGGTACCTGGGGGGTGTCCAAAGTATGCCTGTGAAGTGGCATGTGTTTCCCGTGTTTAGAACTGTCCTTGCACAAAATGACATTTGTAAAGGAAAAAAAGAAGCCATTTAAAACCACTTGCGGCTTTAGGTTTGATCTTAAGTAGAATCTGAACAGGTACATTATGAAGTGTAGCTCCATCCCAAAAAAATCTATTTTTTAAGCTTTTTGGAGAACATAGGGAGGGGTTATCACCCCTGTAACATTTGCTGTCTTTGCACATCTGTTCAGAACATGTCACCTCACTTTCCGTCCCAATGACAAATGTTTTTGGAAAAGTGGGGTTTTAATTGAAACAAGGATTGGTGATAAAGTATCAGTAGAGAGGAGATACCTTTTTCCCAAATTAAATCTAACAGGATAGAATTTCCCTTCCTAGGGGTAGATTTCCTCTCACTTCCTGTTTTCTCTTTCCATTTGCAAGTAGGAGTCGTTTGTAAGTTGGATGTTTGAAAGTAGGGGCCTGGCGTATATACTCTGCAGAAATTTGCCCTATTAGATGTTGGTGTAGCCACAAGACTGGTGGGCACAGGAATGGGCCCTGCTGTGAGTTAATAGATCAAGATTTGTAATTGCATGCACCTGTTGAACAGGGCAGAAAAATTGGGGGTGGTGGTGGTGGTGGTGGTGGACGGTTTTGCCACAAGACTGTAAGCTCTCACAGTTACTCTTGGTGGGCGCAGGAATGGGCCCTGCTGTGAGTTATTAGATCAAGATTTGTAATTGCAAGCACCTGATGAACAGGGCAGAAAAATTGGGCCTTTGGCGGTGGTGGTGGACGGTGTTGCCACAAGACTGTAGGCCCTCATAGTTACTCTTGGTGGGCGCAGGAATGGGCCCTGCTGTGAGTTATTAGATCAAGATTTGTAATTGCAAGCACCTGATGAACAGGGCAGAAAAATTGGGCCTTTGGCGGTGGTGGTGGACGGTGTTGCCACAAGACTGCAGGCCCTCATAGTTACTCTTGGTGGGCGCAGGAATGGGCCCTGCTGTGAACTATTAGATCAAGATTTGTAATTACCCGCCCCTGTTAAACAGGGGCTGAAAAATTGTGCCTTAGGCACTGGTGCTGGTGCCACAACACTGCAACCCCTCACAGAGACTGTACTTGGAGCACAGCAGTCACACGTGTTGCGAAGCATTTTTTTAAAAAATTGTAAGTACACGCCCCTGTTAAACAGGGGCTGAAAAATTGTGCCTTAGGCACTGGTGCTGGTGCCACAACACTGCAACCCGGCCCTCACAGATACTGTACTTGGAGCACAGCAGTCACACGTGTTGCGAAGCATTTTTTTTTAAAAAATTGTAAGTACACGCCCCTGTTAAACAGGGGCTGAAAAATTGTGCCTTAGGCACTGGTGCTGGTGCCACAACACTGCAACCCGGCCCTCACAGAGACTGTACTTGGAGCACAGCAGTCACACGTGTTGCGAAGCATTTTTTTTAAAAATTGTAAGTACACGCCCCTGTTAAACAGGGGCTGAAAAATTGTGCCTTAGGCACTGGTGCTGGTGCCACAACACTGCAACACGGCCCTCACAGAGACTGTACTTGGAGCACAGCAGTCACACGTGTTGCGAAGCATTTTTTTTAAAAATTGTAAGTACACGCCCCTGTTAAACAGGGGCTGAAAAATTGTGCCTTAGGCACTGGTGTGGTGGCATGGATCATTGAGGAGGAGGAAGAGGATAGTCAGTGAACATAAGAGGACAGTCACTCAGCATCAGCATAGGCAGTCTTGAAGGGATGTGACATTAAAAATTATTCGGTTATATCCGCCTCAGGTGCCTGGTAGCTGGTGGTGATCCAAGACTGATTCATTTTGATGAATGTCAGTCGATCAACCGAGGCGGTGGACAGGCGCACCCTATGATCAGTCACAAATCCTCCAGCAGCACTGAATGTGCGTTCGGAAAGAACGCTGGAGGCAGGACAGGCCAGTAGCTCAATTGCATACTGTGCAAGCTCTGGCCAGTGATCCATCCTCAGGACCCAGTAAGCCAGAGGATTTTCGGTGGGAAAGGTGTCCAAGTCTGACCTTGCCCCAAGGTATTCCTGCACCATGTATATCAGACGCTGGCGATGGTTGCTGGAACCGATCATACCTTGGGGCTGCGGACTAAAAAATTGTCTGAACGCATCGGTCAGACGTCCACCTTCCCCACCGCTCCTTCTGCCACTGACCGAAGCCTCAGCAACTCGTCGCCCAGGACCAGGAGTTTGTAGCCTCCCAGTTTCTGGGAACGCGTTGCACAGACCTTTCTGCAAGGCCTCCCTGAGATGTCTCATCCTCTGCTCCCTCTGCGACGGCAAGATAAGGTCCGCAACCTTACCCTTGTACCGCGGATCAAGGAGAGTGGCCAGCCAGTAATGGTCCCTCTCCTTGATCCGAAGAACACGAGGATCCTTCCGCAGGCTTTGCAGGATCAGGGAGGCCATGCAGCGTAGGTTAGCTGAGGCATTCGGTCCGGAGTCTTCTGGGTCACTGAGGATGACATGATCGCCAGCCACCTCCTCCCAGCCACGTACAAGTCCACTGGCTTGTTGGGACTGTACATCATCCCTAAAAGACTGCTGCTGCTGATGCTGAGTGCCAGGCTCCACCTCCATGCTCACACAATCCTCCTCCTCCTCCTCCTCCTCCTCCTCCTCATCCTCTTCCTGTGTGATGGGTGGGACAGAAGGAACACTGTCCGGATAAAGGGGGCCTTGAGAGGCAAGGAAGTCCTCCTCTTCCTGCCTCTGTTCTGCCTCAAGTGCCCTGTCCATTATCCCACGCAGCGTATGCTCCAACAGGTGGACAAGAGGGACAGTGTCACTGATGCATGCACTGTCACTGCTCACCATCCTCGTGGCCTCCTCAAATGGTGAGAGGACAGTGCATGCATCCCTGATCATGCTCCACTGACGTGGGGAAAAAAAACCAAGCTCCCCTGACCCTGTCCTGGTGCCGTAGTCGCAAAGGTACTCATTGATGGCCCTCTGCTGCGTGTGCAGTCGCTGCAGCATGGCCAACGTTGAGTTCCACCTGGTGGGCATGTCAGATATTAGGCGGTTCTTGGGCAGGTTCAGCTCCTTTTGCAGCTCAGTCAGCCGAGCACTGGCATTATAAGATCGGCGGAAATGCACACAGACTTTCCTGCCTGCCTCAGGACATCCTGTAAGCCTGGGAACCTGCCCAAGAACCGCTGCACCACCAGGTTGAGGACGTGAGCCATGCAGGGCACATGGGTGAGCTGCCCCTGTCGCAGGGCGGAGAGGAGGTTGGTGCCATTGTCAGAAACGACCATTCCTGGCTTAAGCTGACGTGGCGTCAACCACCTCTCGGCCTGCCCCTGCAGAGCTGCCAGAACCTCTGGCCCAGTGTGGCTCCTGTCCCCCAAACACACCAGCGCAAGCACGGCATGGCATCTTTTTGCCTGCGTACTTGCGTAGCCCCTTGTACGCCTACGGAGCACCGCTGGTTCCAAGGACAGAGCACTGGAGGAAGAAGAAGAGGAGGGGGTGGAGGAGAGAGGTGTGTCACAACCAGTAGCAGTAGTCGCGTTTTGGAGGCGTGGTGGCGGGACAACCTCCAACACTACTGCACCTTGTCCTGCATCCCTCCCAGCTGCCAATAGAGTGACCCAATGGGCCGTGAAAGAAAGGTACCGTCCCTGTCCATGCCTGCTGGACCATGAGTCAGCGGTAATATGCACCTTACCGCTGACCGCCCTGTCCAGCGAGGCATGGACATTGCCCTCCACATGCCGGTAGAGAGACGGAATCGCCTTCCGCGAGAAAAAGTGGCGTTTGGGAACCTGCCACTGAGGAACCGCACATTGAACAAACTCACGGAAGGGGGCCGAGTCTACCAACTGAAAAGGCAGCAGTTGAAGTGCTAGCAATTTAGCAAGGCTAGCATTCAACCGCTGGGCATGTGGATGGCTGGGAGTGTACTTCTTTCTACGGTCCAGCAGCTGGGGCAGGGAAATTTGCCTGCTGCATTCGGACGTCGGTGTACTGCAAGTACTTGGTTGTGACACACCGAATTCTACACCTTCAGTCCTCTCAGAGCAGCTTTCAGAGAGGACTGAAGGTGTAGTGGGGATGGAGATCCCAGCTGAGGAGGAGCAAGGAGAGGTCCGCTTAGTTCTTTGGTGTGGGTCTTTTATGTGTGCCTGCCAACGAGCTGCATGGCAGGTCGCCATATGTCTGGTCATGCTTGTCGTGCCCAAGCGGCTGATGTTTTGGCCACGCGAGATACGCTTGAGACAAATATTGCAAATAGCAGTGGTGCGATCTGCTGCACTCGTCTCAAAAAAGGCCCACACCAAAGAACTTTTCTGATAACGTGCAGAGGCAGCGCCCTGCACAGGCGGAGCTCTGCGGTGTTGTACAGTTGCTGTGCTGGCCTCTACCTGGCCTCCAGGGGGCATCCTGCCTCGTTGGACATGTGACGCCGCATCCTCCTCCTCCTCGTCCTCCTCCTCATCCTCTCTCCCTTGAGGCACCCACGTGGAGTCAGTGACCTCATCATCCCCTCCCTCTTCACCACTAGAGCAAACCTGGCAGTAAGCTGCAGCTGGTGGAACTGTACTGCCAGATTCCTCAAGCTGGGTATCGTCATCCGAGCCTTCGAATCGTTGGGCATCCTCCTGGAGCATGTACCCAACACTGTGCTCAAAGAGTTCGGGGGACTCCTCAGGAGGACATGGTGGGTCTAGGGAAGGGGTGGCTGATGATGCTCTGTCAGTACCCTGAGCCTGGGTGAGAGAGGATGAGGAGGATGAGGAGGGCTTGGTCATCCATTCTACCAAGCCTTCAGCATGATGCGGCTCCACATGTCCAGCTGCCGAAAACAAAGACGCGCGTGTCCCATGGCCACGTGCTGATGACGATGCACGACCACGTCCACGTCCACGGCCACGTCCACTAGAAACAGAGCCTGCCTGCCCTGTGTTCTTGGCTCTGCACGCTCTGCCTCCCCTTGGCGGTCTTCCAGCCATTGTAGTCGGTAGTCCTGTGGGTGCTGCTGAGAAGAAAATATAGGAGCTCTGTGTGATGCCACTAACACACTAGAAGTCCTATGGGTGCTTCTGCAAAGAAAATAGAGGAGCTCTGTGTGATGCCACTAACACACTAGAAGTCCTATGGGTGCTTCTGCAAAGAAAATAGAGGAGCTCTGTGTGATGCCACTAACACACTAGAAGTCCTATGGGTGCTTCTGCAAAGAAAATAGAGGAGCTCTGTGTGATGCCACTAACACACTAGAAGTCCTGTGGGTGCTTATGCAAAGAAAATAGAGGAGCTCTGTGTGATGCCACTAACACACTAGAAGTCCTGTGGGTGCTTCTGCAAAGAAAATAGAGGAGCTCTGTGTGATGCCACTAACACACTAGAAGTCCTGTGGGTGCTGCTGAGAAGAATATATAGGAGCTCTGTGTGATGCCACTAACACACTAGAAGTCCTGTGGGTGCTTCTGCAAAGAAAATAGAGGAGCTCTGTGTGATGCCACTAACACACTAGAAGTCCTATGGGTGCTTCTGCAAAGAAAATAGAGGAGCTCTGTGTGATGCCACTAAACACACTAGAAGTCCTATGGGTGCTTCTGCAAAGAAAATAGAGGAGCTCTGTGTGATGCCACTAACACACTAGAAGTCCTGTGGGTGCTTATGCAAAGAAAATAGAGGAGCTCTGTGTGATGCCACTAACACACTAGAAGTCCTGTGGGTGCTGCTGAGAAGAATATATAGGAGCTCTGTGTGATGCCACTAACACACTAGAAGTCCTGTGGGTGCTTATGCAAAGAAAATAGAGGAGCTCTGTGTGATGGGACTAACACACTTCAAGTCCTATAGGTGCTTCTGGGAAGAAAATATAGCTCTGTGTGTGTGATGGGACTAACACACTTCAAGTCCTATAGGTGCTTCTGGGAAGAAAATATAGCTGTGTGTGTGTAATGGGACTAAAACACTTCAAGTCCTATAGGTGCTTCTGGGAACAAAATATAGCTCTGTGTGTGTGATGGGACTAACACACTTCAAGTCCTATAGGTGCTTCTGGGAAGAAAATATAGCTCTGTGTGTGTAATGGGACTAACACACTTCAAGTCCTATAGGTGCTTCTGGGAAGAAAATATAGCTCTGTGTGTGTAATGGGACTAACACACTTCAAGTCCTATAGGTGCTTCTGGGAAGAAAATATAGCTGTGTGTGTGTAATGGGACTAACACACTTCAAGTCCTATAGGTGCTTCTGGGAAGAAAATATAGCTCTGTGTGTGTGATGGGACTAACACACTTCAAGTCCTATAGGTGCTTCTGGGAAGAAAATATAGCTCTGTGTGTGTAATGGGACTAACACACTTCAAGTCCTATAGGTGCTTCTGGGAACAAAATATAGCTCTGTGTGTGTAATGGGACTAACACACTTCAAGTCCTATAGGTGCTTCTGGGAAGAAAATATAGCTCTGTGTGTGTAATGGGACTAACACACTTCAAGTCCTATAGGTGCTTCTGGGAAGAAAATATAGCTCTGTGTGTGTGATGGGACTAACACACTTCAAGTCCTATAGGTGCTTCTGGGAAGAAAATATAGCTCTGTGTGTGTAATGGGACTAACACACTTCAAGTCCTATAGGTGCTTCTGGGAAGAAAATATAGCTCTGTGTGTGTAATGGGACTAACACACTTCAAGTCCTATAGGTGCTTCTGGGAAGAAAATATAGCTCTGTGTGTGTAATGGGACTAACACACTTCAAGTCCTATAGGTGCTTCTGGGAAGAAAATATAGCTCTGTGTGTGTGATGGGACTAACACACTTCAAGTCCTATAGGTGCTTCTGGGAAGAAAATATAGCTCTGTGTGTGTAATGGGACTAACACACTTCAAGTCCTATAGGTGCTTCTGGGAACAAAATATAGCTCTGTGTGTGTGATGGGACTAACACACTTCAAGTCCTATAGGTGCTTCTGGGAAGAAAATATAGCTCTGTGTGTGTAATGGGACTAACACACTTCAAGTCCTATAGGTGCTTCTGGGAAGAAAATATAGCTCTGTGTGTGTGATGGGACTAACACACTTCAAGTCCTATAGGTGCTTCTGGGAAGAAAATATAGCTCTGTGTGTGTAATGGGACTAACACACTTCAAGTCCTATAGGTGCTTCTGGGAACAAAATATAGCTCTGTGTGTGTAATGGGACTAACACACTTCAAGTCCTATAGGTGCTTCTGGGAACAAAATATAGCTCTGTGTGTGTAATGGGACTAACACACTTCAAGTCCTATAGGTGCTTCTGGGAACAAAGTATAGCTCTTTGTGTGTAATGGGACTAACACACTTCAAGTCCTATAGGTGCTTCTGGGAAGAAAATATAGCTCTGTGTGTGTGATGGGACTAACACACTTCAAGTCCTATAGGTGCTTCTGGGAAGAAAATATAGCTGTGTGTGTGTAATGGGACTAAAACACTTCAAGTCCTATAGGTGCTTCTGGGAACAAAATATAGCTCTGTGTGTGTGATGGGACTAACACACTTCAAGTCCTATAGGTGCTTCTGGGAAGAAAATATAGCTCTGTGTGTGTAATGGGACTAACACACTTCAAGTCCTATAGGTGCTTCTGGGAAGAAAATATAGCTCTGTGTGTGTAATGGGACTAACACACTTCAAGTCCTATAGGTGCTTCTGGGAAGAAAATATAGCTCTGTGTGTGTAATGGGACTAACACACTTCAAGTCCTATAGGTGCTTCTGGGAAGAAAATATAGCTCTGTGTGTGTGATGGGACGAACACACTTCAAGTCCTATAGGTGCTTCTGGGAAGAAAATATAGCTCTGTGTGTGTAATGGGACTAACACACTTCAAGTCCTATAGGTGCTTCTGGGAAGAAAATATAGCTCTGTGTGTGTAATGGGACTAACACACTTCAAGTCCTATAGGTGCTTCTGGGAAGAAAATATAGCTCTGTGTGTGTAATGGGACTAACACACTTCAAGTCCTATAGGTGCTTCTGGGAAGAAAATATAGCTCTGTGTGTGTGATGGGACTAACACACTTCAAGTCCTATAGGTGCTTCTGGGAAGAAAATATAGCTCTGTGTGTGTAATGGGACTAACACACTTCAAGTCCTATAGGTGCTTCTGGGAACAAAATATAGCTCTGTGTGTGTAATGGGACTAACACACTTCAAGTCCTATAGGTGCTTCTGGGAACAAAATATAGCTCTGTGTGTGTAATGGGACTAACACACTTCAAGTCCTATAGGTGCTTCTGGGAACAAAGTATAGCTCTTTGTGTGTAATGGGACTAACACACTTCAAGTCCTATAGGTGCTTCTGGGAAGAAAATATAGCTCTGTGTGTGTGATGGGACTAACACACTTCAAGTCCTATAGGTGCTTCTGGGAAGAAAATATAGCTGTGTGTGTGTAATGGGACTAAAACACTTCAAGTCCTATAGGTGCTTCTGGGAACAAAATATAGCTCTGTGTGTGTGATGGGACTAACACACTTCAAGTCCTATAGGTGCTTCTGGGAAGAAAATATAGCTCTGTGTGTGTAATGGGACTAACACACTTCAAGTCCTATAGGTGCTTCTGGGAAGAAAATATAGCTCTGTGTGTGTAATGGGACTAACACACTTCAAGTCCTATAGGTGCTTCTGGGAAGAAAATATAGCTCTGTGTGTGTAATGGGACTAACACACTTCAAGTCCTATAGGTGCTTCTGGGAAGAAAATATAGCTCTGTGTGTGTAATGGGACTAACACACTTCAAGTCCTATAGGTGCTTCTGGGAAGAAAATATAGCTCTGTGTGTGTAATGGGACTAACACACTTCAAGTCCTATAGGTGCTTCTGGGAAGAAAATATAGCTCTGTGTGTGTGATGGGACTAACACACTTCAAGTCCTATAGGTGCTTCTGGGAAGAAAATATAGCTCTGTGTGTGTAATGGGACTAACACACTTCAAGTCCTATAGGTGCTTCTGGGAACAAAATATAGCTCTGTGTGTGTAATGGGACTAACACACTTCAAGTCCTATAGGTGCTTCTGGGAACAAAATATAGCTCTGTGTGTGTAATGGGACTAACACACTTCAAGTCCTATAGGTGCTTCTGGGAACAAAGTATAGCTCTTTGTGTGTAATGGGACTAACACACTTCAAGTCCTATAGGTGCTTCTGGGAAGAAAATATAGCTCTGTGTGTGTGATGGGACTAACACACTTCAAGTCCTATAGGTGCTTCTGGGAAGAAAATATAGCTGTGTGTGTGTAATGGGACTAAAACACTTCAAGTCCTATAGGTGCTTCTGGGAACAAAATATAGCTCTGTGTGTGTGATGGGACTAACACACTTCAAGTCCTATAGGTGCTTCTGGGAAGAAAATATAGCTCTGTGTGTGTAATGGGACTAACACACTTCAAGTCCTATAGGTGCTTCTGGGAAGAAAATATAGCTCTGTGTGTGTAATGGGACTAACACACTTCAAGTCCTATAGGTGCTTCTGGGAAGAAAATATAGCTCTGTGTGTGTAATGGGACTAACACACTTCAAGTCCTATAGGTGCTTCTGGGAAGAAAATATAGCTCTGTGTGTGTAATGGGACTAACACACTTCAAGTCCTATAGGTGCTTCTGGGAAGAAAATATAGCTCTGTGTGTGTAATGGGACTAACACACTTCAAGTCCTATAGGTGCTTCTGGGAAGAAAATATAGCTCTGTGTGTGTAATGGGACTAACACACTTCAAGTCCTATAGGTGCTTCTGGGAAGAAAATATAGCTCTGTGTGTGTAATGGGACTAACACACTTCAAGTCCTATAGGTGCTTCTGGGAAGAAAATATAGCTCTGTGTGTGTGATGGGACTAACACACTTCAAGTCCTATAGGTGCTTCTGGGAAGAAAATATAGCTCTGTGTGTGTAATGGGACTAACACACTTCAAGTCCTATAGGTGCTTCTGGGAAGAAAATATAGCTCTGTGTGTGTAATGGGACTAACACACTTCAAGTCCTATAGGTGCTTCTGGGAAGAAAATATAGCTCTGTGTGTGTAATGGGACTAACACACTTCAAGTCCTATAGGTGCTTCTGGGAACAAAATATAGCTCTGTGTGTGTGATGGGACTAACACACTTCAAGTCCTATAGGTGCTTCTGGGAACAAAATATAGCTCTGTGTGTGTAATGGGACTAACACACTTCAAGTCCTATAGGTGCTTCTGGGAACAAAATATAGCTCTGTGTGTGTAATGGGACTAACACACTTCAAGTCCTATAGGTGCTTCTGGGAACAAAGTATAGCTCTTTGTGTGTAATGGGACTAACACACTTCAAGTCCTATAGGTGCTTCTGGGAAGAAAATATAGCTCTGTGTGTGTAATGGGACTAACACACTTCAAGTCCTATAGGTGCCTCTGGGAACAAAATATAGGAGCTCTGCCTGCCTGCCACGAACACACTACAAGTCCTATAGGTGCTTCTGGTAACAAAATATAGGAGCTCTGCCTGCCTGCCACTAACACACTACAAGTCCTATAGGTGCCTCTGGTAACAAAATATAGGAGCTCTGCCTGCCTGCCACGAACACACTACAAGTCCTATAGGTGCTTCTGGTAACAAAATATAGGAGCTCTGCCTGCCTGCCACTAACACACTACAAGTCCTATAGGTGCTTCTGGTAACAAAATATAGGAGCTCTGCCTGCCTGCCACGAGCACACTACAAGCCCCTCTTTGTCAATCAATCTTTGTAACTGAATCTATCTAACTCAATCTCTGCAAGTGAATCTCTCTAACTATCTAAATGCAGCAGAGTGTCACAGAAACAGCCTGCTCAATCTGCGCCGGAACAGCATGTGACCGGCGCAGACGGCGTGGCGGCGTTTTATAGGGGGGGGCGTGTACTACAGCCCCTGAGCTGTAATTGGCTACAGGCGTCCTGCCTGTAGCCAATTATGGCTCTTCGAGTTTCCGGGGCTGTGATTGGCCAAGCATGCGGGGTCACAGTGCATGCTTGGCCAATCATCAGCCAGCAATGCACTGCGTCGGCCGCGCCGGCCGCAATGCATTGCGGGGCCGCGCGCAAAACACGAACGTGATGCGAGCGGCCAAAATAGTTCTGGGCTCGCCGAGCGAGCGAACGCCCGGTGCTCGATGCGAACGTGGGTTCGCATCGAGCACCGGGCCCATCCTTAGTGGGGAGAAAGAAACAACAGAGGGAGGCTTCCATAGAGTAAAACAGTTGGTTTATTTTAAAAGATGAAATTAAAAAAAATCTATACACTCAATCAGAACTTCCTGATGATGGCAGTTCCTATTGGCTGAAACACGTCAAGGTTTGATCGCATCATCGCCACCACATATTCGCCCGAAATTACTATCTGAGGGAACCGAGCCTCATGGCAGACCAGCTGTGTCCATAATTGAGTTTGGCCGGTGGTCCCTTACCATCATACATGCTGATCACATCGGGTACCAGGCTTTAGGCACCTAAAAGAGTGTATAGATATTTTTTTACTTTCATCTTTAAAAAAAAAAATATATATATATATATATATATATATATATATATATATATATATATATATATACACACACACACACATTTTTATAATTTTTTTTTCAAGAATAGAATGCACTCCAGAGGTCTTGTTACAAATTAACCTTTGTGCCCATCATTGCAGCCTCACCAGTGCCCTTCAATGCAGCCTCACCAGTGCCAATCTATGCAGCCTCACCCGTGCCCATCTATGCAGCCTCACTAGTGCCCATCATTGCAGCCTCACCAGTGCCCTTCAATGCAGCCTCACCAGTGCCCATCAATGCAGCCTCACCAGTGCCCATCAATGCAGTTGGATCAGTGCCCATCAATGCAGTTGGATCAGTGCCCATCAATGCAGCCTCACCAGTGCCCATCAATGTAGCCTCATCAGTGCATGGTGGAAAGGGGGGGTGAGCACCGCCGGATTACACAGAGCAGGGATCTCCCACTTACCTGGCGGTCGCTGTCATACGAAGTACCGTCTCCTGAATGGGCTCCTGTGATAGACTGCACACAGTGGCCGTGCCGTGTAAGCAGTAGATTTTTGTAATCCGATGGTGCTGGGGACTTCTGGTCACCCTAGGCTAGTGGCCAGCAGGACCCACATGCCATGGTCGCATCGGCTCCGAGCAGGACCCACATGCCATGGTCGCATCGGCTCCGAGCAGGACCCACATGCCAAGGTCGCATCGGCTCGCAGCAGGACCCACATGCCATGGTCACGCCGGCCCCCAGCAGGGCCCACAGGTCCGTGGCCAGCTCCCAGCAGCAGGACCCACAGGTCTGTAGCCAGCTCCCAGCGGGACCCACAGGTCCATGGGTCCTGCTGGGAGCTGGCTGCGTACCTGTGGGTCCTGCTGGCCACTGACCTGTGGGTCCTGCTGGGAGCTGGCCACGGACCTGTGGGTCCTGCTGGGAGCTGGCTACGGACCTGTGGGTCCTGCTGGGAGCTGGCTACGGACCTGTGGTTCCTGCTGGGAGCCGACGCGACCATGGCATGTGGGTCTTGCTGGCCTGTAGGCCATGGGCAGCTCCCAGCAGGATTCACAGGCCATGTGGGCAAGGTAAATGAGGTGTAGGGGGGGGGAATGATCGATGGGTTGATTGATCATGTCACATGTGTCAGGGACTCTCACTTACCTCAGCTTGCTCTGCAGCTGCCAGCTTAGAGCTCAGCGAGTCAGCAGGACAGGTCCTCTCTTCCTCCTGGGGGGTGGCGAAGGGTGATATTGCTCAAATCAGTTCATAGTTACTGTACTGTCTGTCTACTCTGTGAGTCTGCAACCACCAGTCGGCAGCGGCGGGGCCAAAAGATCCGACCGCGGTGGTGAGGGAGTTGTAGGCTGGCTGTGCTGCTCTTTAGACTGACTCCACCCACCGGGAGCAGGGAGCCTGAGCAAGCAGCCGCGGACTACATCTCCCACAAACAGCGCCGGCCGTCACGTGACGTGATCGACGTCACCTCCTGGGCTAGCCCCATACTCGAGGCTCAGAGAGAGACTTTCAGGAAAAGTGAGTCATTGGCGGACACAAGGACAGCCGCGGTGCCGGCCGGCGGACGTTATTCGATTCGTGTTACACTTGGTGGGGCACATGGGGAGGCACTCTCTCCTCCACACCCTCCTTTTCTTCTTTCTCTATGGCCTCTTCTGCAGATTTGTCCTCTGAACCAGCGGTGCTCCGTAATCGTTCATGGGGCTACGCAAGCAGTCAGGCAAAAAGATGCCATGCGGTGCTTGAGTTGGTCTGCTTAGGGGGCAGGAGCCACACTGGGGCAGAGATTCTTTCAGCTCTGCAGGGGCAGGCTCAGAGGTGGTTGACGCCATGCCAGCTTTAGCCAGGAATGGTTGTATGTGACAATGGCACCAACCTTCTCTCTGCACATGTCCTGAATTTGGTGGTGCAGCGGTTTTTGAGCAGGTACCCAGGCTTACAGGATCTCCTGAGGCAGGCCAGAAAATCTGTGGTCATTTCTGCCGGTCATACAATGCCAGTGCTCGGCTGGCTGATATTCAAAGGGAATGCAACCTGCCCACCAACCGCCTCATTTGTTACATGCCCACCAGGTGGAACTCAACATTGGCAATGCTGCAGCAGCTGCACACACAGCAGAGGGTCATTGATGAGTACCTGTGCAAGTATGGCACCAGGACAGGGTCAGGGGAGCTTGGCTTCTTTTCACCATGCCAGTGGCTACTGCTCAATGATGCATGCACTGTCCTGTCACCATTTGAGGAGGCAACAAGGATGGTGAGCAGCGACAATGCATGCATCAGTGACACTATTCCTCTAGTCTTCCTGTTGGAGCACACGCTTCGTGGAATAATGGACAGGGCACTTGAGGCAGAACAGCGGGAGGAAGAGGAAGACTTCCTTACCTCTCATCCAGATAGCATTCCTGCGGGCCCGCCAAACACACAATAAGAAGAGGAGGAGGAGGATTATGTCAGCATGGATGTAGAGGATAACACTCAGTAGCAGTCTTCAAGGGATGGTTTTCAGTCCCCAAAAACCCAAGGAGTTGTACGTGGCTGGAAGGAGGTAGTTACGGATCATGTGATCCTTAGTGACCCAGAGGACTCAGAATCGAATGCCTCTGCAAACTTACGCTGCATGGCCTCCCTGATTCTGCAAAGCCTGCGAAAGGACCCTAGGATTCGTGGTATCAAGGATCCACGTTACAAGGGTAAGGTTGCAGAACTCATCCTGCCTTTGCAGAGGGAGCAGAGGATGAAACATCTTCAGGGGGCCTTGAAGAAAGGTTTGTGCAATGCATTTCCAGACCCTGGGAGGTTACAATTTCCTGGTGCTGGACAACGTGTTGCTGAGGCTTCGTTCAGTCAGAGGAAGAGCGGTGGAAAAGGTGGCCGGCTGACCGATGCCTTTAAACTATTTTTCAGTCCTCAGTACCAAGGTCTGATCGGTTCAAGCAACCATCGCCAGTGTCTGCATTACATGGTGCAGGAATATCTAGGGCAAGAGCAGACTTGGAGACCTTTCCAACAGAACATCCACTGGGTTACTGGGTCTTGAGGATGGACCACTGGCCAGAACTTGCTCAATATGCAATTGAGCTACTGGCCTGTCCTGCATCCAGCATTCTTTCTGAACGCACATTCAGTGCTGCTGGAGGGTTTGTAATGGATCATAGAGTGCGACTGTCCACAGACTCCGTTGATAGGCTCAGATTCATAAAAATGAATCAGTCTTGGATCAGCAGCTATCAAGCACCTGATGCTTATGTAACTGAGATTGAATTTTCTATGGATGTGGGATCCCTTGAAGACTGCCTATGCTGACTATATTATTCTTCCTCAATCTTGATAATGCTAGCTTCCAACATCATTTTTGGTTTAGGGTACCACTACCACCACCCAAGGCCCAATTCTTCTGCACCTGTTTAACAGGGGCATGTAATTACAATTCTTGATATAATATTTCATAGCAAGGCCCATTCCTGTGCCCAACAAGCATAACTGTGAGAGGTTACAGTGTTGTGACACCACCACAACCCAAGGCCCAATTTTTCTGCTCCTGTTTAACAGGGGCATGTAATTACAATTTTTGATATAATATTTCAAACGCAGGGCCGTTCCTGCTCCCAACATAAGTATCTGTGAGGGGTTACACTGTTGTGGCACCACCACCCCCACCCAAGGCCCAAATCATCTCTAATGGCCAGCTTGAATTCAAAGCATTTGCTAGACAGATACACCATTGTTTGTTGAATTTATCGCTCAAAGGATAAAGAATCACATTACGACATTAGCTCTAACTATTTAATTGTGAATTGAACTGCAGGAGCTCCCTGTAGAAACTGGTTAACCTGAATACAAACAAACAAAAAAAAAAGATTAGGACTGACTAAACTGTAAGGGAAGGCCAATATTTCCTACTTTGAGGCAATCGTACACATAACAGATTCCTGTACTGGGCAATACATAGTAGACAAGACCAATGGCACATGATAGCACTTGAGAACCCATGCTGAGAAGTTTTTCTTTCTCCTTTTGTCTTTGCTTTTATTCCTTTCTTCCTTTTCTTGCTCTCTGCTGGATTTTAATCGCACTGAGTTACAAAGGAGGAGATTTAAAACAACGTGGGGTAGCATCTCAAATGATTGCGTGCATTTGTAAGCAAACACCCCAGGTGTTTGGTAAACATGGGCTTTTTAGCAATTCAGATTGCGGATCCTTAGCTAAATAAAGTTTTGTTTTGGGAGGAGGCGGAAATGATGGAGAGCCAGTTTTCATGTTGGAGCATGTTCCTGTTAGAAAAATAGCAACGTGACTTGTTTTTGTATACCATCTGTGACCGGCTTTATGATGACAAAGACAAAACATACTGTATAAACCTAAAGTGGGAATCTCACTGAGCTGAAAAAATGTTAATTAGTTTAGGTTAGGGTTAACAAATGTGTATCTGCTTAGTTTAGCACAGTCTGTCTTTATGACACGCTACAATGGCTCCTGTTCCCTCTCGTAAAAGATTTTTGTTTCTTTTTTTTTTTATTACAAATAACAACATGTAAACCGTTATTTAGAAAAATGATTATATGTATTCTAAGTGTTGTATTGCAGAGTATTTCATCAAATACCTGATGGGTAAGTCCAGACATGTCCACACCTGGGAGCACTTTTATGATTTTTGACATATTGGAAAAAATTACTACAGAGTATATGTGGGAGTGGGAGATAGAGATGATAGTTTGGTATATAAATATGTAATTGGGGCAGACATAAAATGTATTTTAGTCTGACAATAAATATCTGAATTTAAATAAGACCACTTCTGCCGCCAAATGTTTTCCAATCGTAGCTAAAGCATTAAGGCAAATACATTTTATGTTTCTATTGAGTTATTATTATTATATAGAGGATTTACAGTTTGCGCTGCATTTACAATATAAAGGGAAACAGTACAGTTACAATACAGTTCAATACGAGGGCCCTGCTCGTGGAGCTTAAAGTATAAAAGGGAAGGGGGAGGTGGTACAAAAGGTAATAGCTGTGGGGGACAGGCTGATGGAGATGGTCAACGTACAGGTTTTGGGTGAAGGCAGGGTAGGCTTCTCTAAATAGATGAGTTTACAAAGATCAATGATCAATGAGGAGGGGAGAGGCCCTGGAAAAGTTCTGGAGGTGAGCATGGGAGGTGGTGACAAGGGAGATAGAGCAGGAGATCTTGGGAGGAATGGAGAGGATGGTTTGAGTGATATTTCAAGATGAGGTTGGTGATAAAACTGATGGTAGAATTGTTGATGGCTTTGTATGTGGCGGTTAGTATTTAGAATTTTTTACACTGCGCTTTGTGGAAACCAGTGGAGGGATTGGCAGAGAGGGGGTTAGTTAGTAAGGTGGATGAGTCTAGCAGCAACATTCATGATAGACTGAAGTGGGCATAGCCTGTGTAGAGGTAGACCAGTGAAAAGGGAGCTGCAGTAGTCAAGGGGAGAGATAACAAGGGAGTGAATTAGCTGTTTTGTGGTGTTGTTCGTTAAGAAATGTTAAGGGTTAAGGCGGCCAGTGATTGGATGTGTATAATTGTATGCTGCCATTTGCATTTTTCCCTTACGATTAAAAAAAGTAAAGATTTCTCCTGCTATTAAATTTCATACATGCACCAAAAAGGGCCTTTGAGTTTGAGACCCAGATCCTTTGGGCTCTCTCTTATCTGTTACTGTGATGTTCGGTTCACACTGCAGCCTTCTATGAAAAGTGATTTGCCATGGATCGGTTTTCAGAAGGCAACCAAGCAGCAACTTCAAAGGTTTCATGATCCTTCCACCTTCTGAATGGCTGTTTTTTTTTTTTCTTTGCTGACACAAAACATTGCAACCGTGTCATGTGTACAGCCCTCTTTAGTTGCATGGTAAGTTTTAGGACTAATTTACACTATATGTGGTGACAGACATTTTAGAGCATTGTAAAACATCAGTCACAGCAGGGACAAATAGGAAAAACTGTTTCCTATGTGTCCCATTCACACTGCAATGCAGCTCAGTGCTGCGGTAAAATGCAGACATGCTGCATTTTATCACTGCGCACCATGCTGAATCACACTGCAATGTTGGGGAGCACAGCACTTCACACTGACCTATATTGCAGTGTTTGTACACTTACCATAAAGTTTATTCAAGATAAAAAAAGGGGGAGCCACATGATGCGTTGAAATGAACACAACACTGCCCACTACCGCAGCAAGCAAAGGACAACCAGAGCAGTGAATTGCTGCTTTGCGTTGCAGTGTGAATTTGCCCTTAGGTGGGCAGTCAGGGACAGTAAAACCGTGGCTTAGCCATTGTTTTTACCACCCCCTGACTACACGTGTGAAGGAGGCCTGACTCTTTTGGCTGATTATCAGGCATTCACATATCATTGAGCTGTGTGTGCCCCCTGTAAGGGAGATTCCCTCTCTCTGTTTGTCCTGGTGCCCAATATCATCAAAATCAAAGTGAAACAAAAGTCCATATTTTGAGTGGTCAACAATACAAGAATAGAGGGAAAATATTCAAATAGGGACAAGAGATTGATTTCCTCTTGCTTTCTGTTTTGGTTATGGGACAGGAAGTAAAATGGACAATTCAGTTTTCCAAAATACTGCCAAAATCTCATGGCATTCACACTGTTGTCAAGTAGTTAGGACATGCCACAGACATCATATTATTAAAATCTACCTTGTGACCACAACCTCCCTACTTCTGCTTTAGCTAGTCAGCCATTTGGTTGATTTTTATTTTCTCGAAGAGCTACTGTGGCCAAAAGAATCTTCAGTACCCATTACACTTCCAGGAGTTTTGGATTTCTGTTCCCTCTCTGTGCTCTGTGGTTCAATCTGTGGGCTCCTGCGCAGGGGCGGATCCAGGGGGGGGCAACGGGGCAATTCCCCCCCCCCCCAAGAAAATAGTGAGCAGGCTGTGCTGATGCCAACCCCCCATCAGTCGTTGCTGACACAGGGCAGCGGTGCCGAAACTGACAGGCTCTGTGAAGGGAGTGACACAGGCAGAGCCGCAGCTGCAAGGGATTTCCACCCCTCCTTCTCCTCTTTGAGCTGAGCATTCACCTGGCAATACCCTCCTATTAGCTACATTCAGGGCCAATGGCTGGGAAACTAGCAGCTAGAGGATTAAGGGACATGTAGTCCCAGAAACCAGCAAGCCCCAGGATGATTCCCTGAGAGGACTGCAGCCCTAGCATGCCGATCGGAAAGGGGGGAGAGGAAGAGAGGAGAAGAGGGACCATGAGGCTATTGGGTGGAGGGAGCCAGTAATTCTATTATTATCCTCCAAGTTAAGAACTTACCTCCGAGGGGGGTGAGAGGGGGGGCGGGTTGCAGGCTTCCATAGAGGTACAAGACCTTATCACTGGCTATATCCACCCCTCTCCTCCCCTCCACCTGGCTGCTCCAACCCTGTCCTCCCCTCCACCTGGCTGCATCTACCCTGTCCTCCCCTCCACCTGGCTGCATCTACCATGTCCTCTCCTCCACCTGGCTGCATCTACCCTGTCCTCCCCTCCACCTGGCTGCATCTACCGTGTCCTCTCCTCCACCTGGCTGCATCTACCCTGTCTTCCCTTCCACCTGGCTGCATCTACCCTGTCTTCTCCTCCACCTGGCTGCTCCCACCCTGTCCTCCCCTCCACCTGGCTGCTCCCACCCTGTCCTCCCCTCCACCTGGCTGCATCCACCCTGTCCTCCCCTCTACCTGGCTGCTCCCACCCTGTCCTCCCCTCCACCTGGCTGCATCTACCCTGTGCTCCCCTCCACCTGGCTGCTCCCACTCTGTCCTACCCTCCACCTGGCTGCAACCACCAATGTGGTGGCTTTTTCAAGACACTGTGTATGTGTGTGTATATATATAATTGCATTTTATAGTTGGCCCTCCTACTTTTGTCCCTGTTCCCCCATGTGCCCCCCCCCCCTAAATATGAAAGCTGGAGATGCCACTGTCCTCACCGCCCCCCTGCGTAACTGCATCTAAAAGAAGACTGCCCTTACTGTGCAGGCCTCATTCGGGGACAACAGGGACACTGTCACTGGCCACTGGCAGTGACAATCTGAATCTGATAACAGGCGACGTAGCAAGTGACAAGCCCAACTGAAGGCAGACGACAGTGGCAAGTGACACACTCAGGGCTCCCACTGATTCTGCATTATGGTGAGTTGAACTATTTCATACTATATTACAATGTTATATGATAAATAATGCACTTCAAACATCCTGACACCATATTAACCATGGTGCCTTATAATTCAGGGTGCCCACACCAGCCATTTCCCCTACAAATTGCCCACAAAAATTTTGGCAGTGCCCCTCTCGAGATTAGACCCTGGATCCGCCCCTGCTCCTGTGTCACTACATGACACAGTAGTGATGTGGAGGTCAGCAAATCAAACCGTATCGCTCAGCAGGAAACTAGGTATATAACACACCTGGGAGTGTGTCTGATGCTAAGAATTCTTCAGCCACCATAGCTCTTCATGAGAGTGAAGATAAGTGTTGATATTTATTATGAAAAAAAACAAGTACACTAATCTAAATGATAACTACTGCTCTAACAAAATATATAGTGTTACCTAAATTTAACAATACTAAAAGCTGCAGTCAAATAAAAATAAAGATACTTGCATATGTGAATTTACTATGCATTGATATGCATAAACTATATATATCATCAGGCATGCCTCTTATGAAGTCATTTTGACTTAAAGTGGTTGTATACCCCCAATGCGGAAGATGTACCTACAGGTAAGCCTATAATAAGGCTTACTTATAGGTACTGTAAATATCTCCTAAACATGCATCGTTTAGGAGATATTTACCTTGTAGTGCGCTGTGAAGAAACGGCCCTCCGTGGGGTTTCTTCAGTAGCAAGTCACTGACGTTACGCGACTCCGGTCACAGAGCTGGAGTCTGTGGCCCCTGAAGGAAGAGGGACAAAGATAGATGTGGCCACCAGCGCAGGCTTTGATTGTGGGTAAGTGGCACATGATGGGCTAGTATGCTATGCTATTTAAGTGTACTGATGGAACATATTGGAAAAGCTTATCCAGTCACCATCCTTTCCCGCCAGATATGTCAGAGTCCGTTGAATCCCCCATGCTTCCCCCACACCTCCTTCACAAAGGTTGAACAAAACAGCTGTTTATATTTATGGAACTATGGCTTCCCACTTTAATGTCTATAGCAGTCTCAACTAACCTACAGAGGCGATTACTGATCTACCATTAAATTAACAAGGGATCTGCATATCCACAGCCAGTTCATGTTAGAATAATCTAAAAAAAAAAAAACATGACATGATGTGATAAAAAAAAATTCTGTCATTATGGTTTGATAATGAGAACAGTCTTTTTTATGTAGAAAGCTCAAAGCCTCCACTCTAAGAGATACCATCACGGAACCTCAAAGGCCAACAGGATAAGAGAATGTACGTGTGAGTAACAAACATGCACTAAGAATATGACTTCACCCAAGTCCTGTTGGAAAGTGAAATGGCTCAATATATAATTGTAAACACTTCTTTTTTGTTGTCTGCAAAGAGATAATTATCTGCCAGACACAACGACTACAGAAGTGTACAGTGGTTATAGAAATCAGAGATCACTATCCAATGTGATCACAGACATGCACAACATATTTGCTTTGAGATCTAGATAGACCAACTCAGAATGGATAGTGGCATGTTTGTTTCATATCAATTTATCCAAACAGGGGAATTGCAATTTATCTTTTGACCGTATTTATGATACTTTCTACTGAAGATCATATTTCATCCATCTATATTTGTCTATGGCCTGTGTGACACATAGTCCATTAACAAAAGAAGGCAGTAGCAATCTAATTCCCTTAGCTCCATGTATTGATCAGCTAATTCATTAACAATTCAATCTTATCTGAGGTCCTATAATGCAGTAATAGAACAATTAGAAATAGCTACGAAATAAAGGAAGAATGCATTTATAAGATTGTTACAAGTGTATGTAAACCCTAACAATGAACTTATTTTATTTTCCTTATTTTAAATCCGTTAAATACTCCATTGAAGTATTTTGTTATACGAGTGCGCCTGTTAATGCTGTCAGTAATGTAGTGCTGTACTATGTTGTGTGCACTGTATTATCTCAAGCAGTGTTATCTACCAAAACAGAATAGGATAGGTGCCGCCCTATGATTTAGCCAACATATGTTTGTAGGCAGGTGGCCTACTGTATTGTATGTATGTTTAGTTAGCACTCTGCTGCCCAGGTCAGATGGAAGGGGTTAATGTTTCTTGCCGTTTTCCTTAAATGTGTGTGCAGGCTTTTTCTGGGGTTCAGCCTCCCTCCCGTGTGTAAAAGGAAAGAGGTCCTGATCCTAAGGGGGCTCGGGACCTCAGAAAGAACAGGACAAGTGCAGAGGCTTGCTGGGACCCATGGTCTGCTTTGGAGCGTCGATTCCTTGGAACACCCCTAGAACATGGACTTCTCCATTCGAGTTTTGCCAAGTATGGACTTTTCTCAAAGATACTTCACCTGTGCAGGTTTCCTGAGACAGCCACAATTAGGTGTAGTTAGGAGAAAGACATTTATGCCCGTTATACATGTTCTGCTGAATTTTCATTATAGTTTTTAAACTGCTTTATGCCTGGTCTGAAGTTATTCAAGAGGTGCATGTTGGGTCATGGTGTTTCCCTAAAGAACCTGGGTCTGTAATAGCGCTATGGGGTACATGTAACACCACTACAAAAGGTTAACCTACAAGGCTAAGAAAAGAAGCTAGTTGCCATGGGTAACCAAAGAGTATAACAGCAACCAGTCGTTTGGCGTAGTACCTGATTAGGTGACAGGTCCTCCGGTAGTAAGGGGTCCCTCCCTAGTGGTCTGTCTCCTCTGGTCACTGGGAGTAGACTAGCGTTACGGAGATCTAAGGCCTGATTACTAGGTACAGAAAAGAGACAGTTCACTAGGACACATAAAAGACCCACACTATGTGTCCAGTGTGGTTTTGTTCCATTACTGGGAATAGGGTGGCAGAGGTACACTGGACTGGTGGAGTGGGCAATGGCTCTGCATATCCCTCTGAATGCAAGACATACACCAGACACAAGTGTATAGTTTTTGGGATGACACATCTTACAGGGGAACTCTGTGCATCAGTACTGCATGCAAGTGGGTCATCTCTAAGTTGGGGAATGCCTTAATGTTTGATTCTTCACATGACAGCAGCCTCCGCCTTGTCCCAGGCATTGGTGAGCATGCCTTCGGGCGACGTGTTATCCCACGTGCACAGATGCAGCTAGAACCCGCCCACAACTTGACAGCACCTTGTCCTTTTTACCCTACATTGATCAACTAGAGGCAGCAAGGAGATTTTCTGAAATCCTGGAAAATATTTTTATGTGATAAAAAAGGGTTACAAAATCATAAATTTACTGTATTACTTAACTAATCCTAATCCTACTAACTACCCTTAAACTAACCATAACTGACTAACATTATCGCTAATTTCTTTAACTCTAACCCTAATGCCTTACAAATCTCTAAACCGAATCCTAACAAAAATACTCCTATATATCTGGCCATAAACATTAAAAACAGATTGGATGTGTAGGCATGGTCTTCCCACCTTAAATGTGTAAACTTGATTCATGAACAAAAAAGGTGACATTGTTATCGCCACTTATCAGAGGAAGGAACGATAGAAATCTGGACAAGCTGCTTACCTGCTTACATTTTTTTATTCCCCAAACCAACCAAAAATGACAACTCTCATCTCAAGTTTGAAGGTATCTTTTACCTTTGACCAAATATATACAGTATCATTTTAAACAGTAATACCGTATATCAACATGAATAATCTTGATGATTAACTTCTATTCACCAGACAATTAGTGCCAAAAATGTTACCAACAGAACTTATCCAGCAAACACAGTTCTCCATAGAGGTCAAACTTGCTGTTGGCATACTTTCTGCTTTAGTTTCATCATTCCCAAATGCTAGAGATGAAGGGCAATCAACTAATGTGCATATTATGTAATGAACAGTGAAAGAAGCAAACTGTAGAATCCATAGCTACCAACCATAATCCATTCTCTACTTTTCCGGCTGTAGTGCAATTATACTAAACGCTGTTTGTTCCTGAACTTTGTGATGTGTTTATTGAGTCCCATAAATGGAAAACAGGATGAAGCTTTCCTACCCATCAGTCCTCTAGCAGCATTGAGGCAAGACTCCTGAGATAATCGATTCTTTTCATTCTTATCACATGATGGTCATGTAACAGACTCTTCCTTTGTATTGCTACATACATGATGTTAGCCACAGTTCCCCATGGAGATAAAGCTTTAGGTAAAGGATTCAACAGCTTATCATGAGTTACAGAGCTTATAGGAGAAAAATACACAAGGCCATGCAAATGTAAAGGGATAAAAGCAGTAGTTCAACGTATAATAAAATTTGCAGTGCACTTAAAGGGCCCCAGTAGTTTACAAATCATGGTGCAATGTAGAGAAATTGAGCTTCCTATAGATAACATACCTACAGGCCAACCGCAGCTTCAGCCTTCTAGCCAAAAAAATAGCATTCTCATTGATCATCGCTGTCCAGCATATAAGGTAGGACAGGTAGGTGCGCTAAGCACATTCCCATTACAACAAGAATAAGCATGGGACTGCTTATGTCACAGATTCACAAATATACAGTTTTCTCTCCCTCCTCAATGAGAATGCTATTTTTTTCGTTCAAAAAAGTTTTATTGTTTTCAAAAAGCATACATTGTACAATTTGGCATTGTACGTCGATTAGCGACGTAGGATTTACATGAAATTCAGTATAACCATAAAGAGTATGTACTTAAACTCTGTGTAAATAGCCTATATTTTAGGTGATAAACAAGAAAAACGTGGTAAACATAGAACGAAACCTGACCTCTCAAGTGGCACCCCTAACGGGAACTTTAGTGCCACAGGAGAGGAGAGGAATCACTAGTATATCATATATAATGTGGACAGCGTTAGCTATGGGTTAGTAGCATATGTATCATAGTGTATATTCTCCAGGGGGTTGAAGTATTGCTCAGTCAAGAAGTGGAGCGTCAGGATGAATGCGGGTGTCTTTAATTACTAGTCGCAGTTGTAGGCGCAGTTGAAGTCCAATTGATCCAGGGTTGCCAGTGAGCATTGGTCTTGGTATAGCTACCATCACTGGTTGCTGTCATAAGTTCGTAGCTGTAGTGTAAGGCCACTATATTTAAGACTTGTGAGAGTGTCAAGGATGAGGAAGATTTCCAATGTCTAGTGAGGTTGAGCCTGGCTGCTAGGAGTATGTGTGTAGTAACATATCTGATGGGGTATGGGAGGTCATCGATGGTCAGGTTCAAGATTGCCAGAGCAGGTGACTGGGGGATTGGGACGTTGGCGATTTTGTTGAGAAGTTGGAATACTTCCGCCCAGTACTTTCTTACATCTGGGCAGAGCCAGAATATGTGAAGCATATTCCCTTCAGTAGAGTGGCATCTCCAGCAAGTGGAGGGGTTACGAGGGTCAAAGGCTGATATCCTGGAAGGTGTAAGGTACCACCTTAATGATATTTTTTGTGTGAGTTCCCAAAGGGCGGCACATTTCGTGGATTTGTAAATCGTCTGGAATGCGAGTTGCCATTGTGTGTCTGAGAATGTGCGTGCTAGGTCAGTTTCCCATCTGAGATGCGGGGACAGTTTGGCGAAGCAGTTTTTTTGGTGGAAGAGAGCGTAAAAATGGGAGATTCCCCTGGTGGTAGAGGCCGGGTTGGAGAGGAAGTCCCAGGATTTGGGCTGTACAGTGTAGAGGGGAAGAGGGAGGTTGCGCAGGGAGTGATGTATGCGGAGGTAGGTAAAGTGTTCCGAGAGAGGGAGGTCATAGTCGATTTGTAGTTGGGGGAAGGATTTAAGGGTGTTCCCGTTGACAAGGTCTTGTATGTGTCGGATCCCCTTGAGGGTCCAGAGTGCGATTGGGAGATCTGGGGTTAGGAACAACAAAGAGTCGAGAGGTATGCAGAATCGAGGAGAGGAAGAGTCTGGTGAATTGTGTGTGACCAGTTTTTTCCAGGCTAGGGCCGAGGCCTTCATAGTCGGAGAGAGGTACGATGGAATTGTGACCCCTAAGGGAGTAGAGAGTAGCCAAGATTTCAGATTGGATCCAGGGAGCGAGGAATTTTCTATTTGTGCCCATAGAGGATTCAAGTTGGATTGGAACCAGCTGGGTAGTTGGGCTAGGATGGCGGCCAGATAGTAGTCTTCAAAATTAATGGACCCTACACCTCCCATCAGTTTATGTTTAATTAATTTTAGGTGGGCACATCTGGGTTTCTTGCCTTTCCAGAGAAATTGGTTGTATATTGTTTGAAGAGACCTGAAGAAGGATTTGGGGAGTGGGATGGGGAGCGTTCTGAAATAGTAAAGAATCTGGGGAAGGCAAATCATTTTGTAGGCTGCGAGTCTACCTGACCAAGATAGTTCATGTTTCGCTATATTTTGTGACGTCTCTCGGATATTGCGTAATAGAGGTATAAAATTACTGGGGTATATGTGTCTAAGGGATCTCGGCAATTGGATTCCTAAGTAAGTGATATCTGTGTCAGCCCATGTGAAAGAGTATTGTAGCTGTAAAAGATTCCTAGTGGTAGCGTCAATGTTGATGTCAAGTATAAACGATTTGTTCGTATTCAGTTTGTAGTATGACACTGAGCTAAACCAGGTTAGTAGATTTTGTACCTCAGCCAGGGAGGAAGTCGGGTTGGTGAGGATAAGGATGACGTCATCAGCGAATAGGCTGATTTTGTGTGTCGTTGGTCCAATTTTCAATCCTGAAATTGCAGGGTGGGTGCGGACATGTTCTGCCAGGGGTTCCATGAGTAGATTAAAAATAAGGGGGGACAGTGGACAGCCCTGGCGAGTGCCATTCGTGATGGGGAAAGGGCGGGAAAGCATACCGTCAGAGAATACCTGGGCTGTGGGGTTGGAGTAAAGTGCCATAATGGCGTTTAGGATGGTGCCCTTAAAACCAAATTTCTGTAGAACATTCTGGAGGTATGACCAGTGGACTCTATCGAACGCCTTCTCTGCGTCCAGAGATAGGAGCAGAGAAGGCGTTCCGGTGGATTCAGCATGGTGAATGAGGTTTAGCATCCTTCTAGTGGCATCTGATGCCTGTCTACCTTTTGTAAATCCCGTTTGATCCTGGTGGATAAGAGTGGGCATAATCGTAAGTAGTCTCGTTGCTATAGTTTTAGCGTAAATTTTGATGTCGATATTCAACAACGAGATTGGGCGAAAATTTTGGGGGACATTCGGCTCCTTTCCTGACTTTGGTATCGTAATTACAAGAGCATTCAGGTATTCTTTATTAAAAGTGGAAGAGGAGGCAGCGTCGTTGAAGATTTCAGTAAGGTGTTGAGCCAGAAGCGGGGAGTATGTCTTATAATATTCCCCTGATAATCCGTCTGGGCCTGGTGCCTTGCCAGTCTGTAGGGAGTCAATAGTCAGTTTAATTTCCCGTTCTGTAAATGGGGCATTGAGAGTCTGTAGTTGTTCTGTGGTCAAGGTAGGTAGATTCAATTTTTGGAGGAACATTTCAATGTCATGTTGTGAGGGTTGAGGAGTGAGGGGGTCTCTGTTTAAGTTGTAGAGGTCACCATAGTAGTCACTGAAAGCGTCAGCTATATCTTGTGGGTTGGTAAGGGGGATGTTCGTGTGGGGGTGAAGAAGTTGTGAGATCTTTGACTTGTCGCGTCTAGCTTTGAGGCGTTGAGCCAATTTTTTCCCCGCTTTGTTGGAGGTGGAATATGAGGTCGCCTTGAATTTTTTGTAGAGGAATTCATAAGAGTAGAGCAGTAGGGATCTAAGTTCTTGTCGTAGGGATAATAGTCGGTTCGTTAAGGAGTCTCGGGTGTCAGTCTTGTGCTTTGTCTCGAGCTCTGATATTTGAGCCACTAATTCGTCTAGACGCTGCGTCCTTTTCTTTTTATGGTATGAACTCATTTTGATTAACATTCCTCTCATGAAGGCCTTATGCGCGCTCCACACCACTCCAGGGTCGGACACTGTTCCCTTGTTCAGCATGAAAAAATCTGTAATATGTTTTGATATGTCTGGCACATAGTTATTATTTTGGATAATGTAGTTGTTTACTCGCCAGAGACGTGCGTTACCTTGAAGAGTAGAGTCTTCAATGGTAATGGTAATGGGAGCGTGGTCCGACCATGTTGTGGTGTGGATTGCAGAGTCAGAAATTTTTTGCAAAATCCATTTATCCGCTAGAAATAAGTCTATTCGAGAGTACGAGCGATGTCTGGGGGAAAAAAAGGTAAAGTCTCGTTCGGAGCCGTGATGGCACCGCCATACATCGTAGAGATCTTGGACAGTTAGAAATTTTTTCAATGGTGAGGGTTGTCTTTTCGCAGCTGAGGTAGAGTCCAAATGGAGGTCGGGGGTCAGGTTGAAGTCTCCGCACAGTATCAAATGTCCCTTCTGAACAGGTTTGGCAGTGCGTAGGACCTTGTGCAGGAACTTCATCTGATGGGAGTTCGGAGCATATAGGTTAACGAGAGTGTAGGGCACTCTGTTGATGGTGCATATAAGGATTATATAGCGACCTTCAGGATCTGGGATAGACTGTAGCAATTGAAAGTCGACCGTATTTTTGATCGCTACCATAACTCCTTTAGATTTGGTGGAGTGGGAAGCATGAAAGGTGTGAGGGTATAGTTGGTGTTTGCAGAGATGAGTGTCTCCTGGCAGCAGGTGGGATTCCTGGATGCAAATGACATCACTGTGGAGAGCTGTGGCAGTTTTCCAAAGTGAGTGGCGTTTGGCAGGATGATTCAGTCCGTTGACATTGAGCGATAGTATGTTAAGCGGCATCGTGTTCGAGGTGGTGTAAGGAAGGTATCAAGTAACACTTACAGTTAGATGCTTGAAGACGGTTCCGGATTTCACTGGCGTCTAGTTGGAGATACTCGGGAGTCCAAGGGTCTGAGGAAGGGGTGCGATGTACAACTGCGGATAGAGCAATACAATGCGACCTAGATGTGGTTAATGGAAGTAGATTAAGTAGATTAAGGTACTTGAGGTGGAGAAACAGAAAAATAATTCAGTGTAAGAATTCACGTGGTATACTACTGGTATGGGGTCGAAGTGTCGCTCCGAAAGCGCACTTATATAGGTCAAGGCTAAAACATGCCCAAAAGAGATCAAATCAAATAAATAGAAGAAAAAGAAAAAAAAGAAAAATCGCAGAGGGGGTGCAGAACACCACAGTAGCCTCCGTAGGGGGGTGCAGAGAGTCAGTAAGGCTGGAGAGTGCAAACAGGGGTAACAGTTCGTCAGCTCGCAGGGGAACTTGCAAGACGGTACGTTGTTGGCCACTTCAGTTGTGCGGTATTGGTCCAGTTAGACATTGGGGTGAGCCGGATACTTGTGGGACGAATGAGGTCCTCTGGTGTGAGAGGGAGGTGCAGGAGGGTCAAGAAGGATGCCCCAGGCGTGGAGGAGACGGAGGCCTTTTTCTAGATCACTAACAGTGTGAGTTTGCCCATTGCGGGTGCTGAGGAGTGTGGCTGGATATCTCCATTTATACTGTAGCTTGTGGTTCTGTAGGCCTTTCGTGACAGGGTTCAGTAGACGTCTCATTTGGAGGGTATATTTGGAAAGATCTGGGAAGAGTTGTATCCCAGTATAGGGCGCTGGCAGTGGTGTTCTGGCTTTGACCCCCATCAGAAGCTTTTCTTTGATATGGTAGAAGTGGACCCTCATGAGGACATCTCTGGGGACTGAGGCTGCCAGGTGAGGTGGCTTAGCAATCCTGTGGATCCTGTCTATGATGACATCCCTTGGGGATGCTTCAGGTACAATTACATGCATTAGGTCTTTCGCATAACGTGACAAGTCCGCAGGGGGTATATTCTCGGGGACCCCCCTCAGTTTAACGTTGTTCCTGCGGGACCTATCTTCTAAATCGGCCAGCTTGGCGCGCATCCATGACTGTTCTTCTTTAATCTCGTCATAAGTGTCAATGATGTCATTTACCGTATGGGTGCAATCCGAAAGGTCAGTCATGAGGGAGGTTTGGAGGGAGAGCAACATGTCCTTCAGTGTCGTATCCATGACAGGCTGGCCAGAGGTGGGGAATGATGCCATGGAGGATTGCAGTGTCTGGTCAGAAAGGAAGGGCTTCAGAGCCTGGGCCTCAGTATGTGAGAGCAGTGGTCGTTGCGGCGGCGCGTCAAGCCGCATTTTAGCTTTGGCAGGGCTGCCAAGCAGGGGGTCAATATCTTGGGTGTCTGGGGGGTCTGTGGAGGTACCTGATTTAGGATGTTCTTCTGGAGTGGCATCCGAGAGGTCCGTGTATGCTTCGCTCTGTGCGTTCGAGCCGGCGCCGTTCGGAATCGCTGTGAGTCGCTCCACGGGCTTGTAGGCAAATTCAGTCAGTTTTTGAGGTACTCGGTCCGTGTATCTCTTCCTGGACTGGTTCATTTTGATATCTAGGTCGTCCTGAACAAGGATGGCTGTGAGTGGAGTAGTGCGTGGGGCCTGCGTCGTTAGGTTTTGTCCCCTGGCTGACGAGCAAGCGGATCAAGTGTCCATCATCTTCTCCGGCCGGCTTTCCGGTCGCAGAGGGTGAAGAGAGAGAGATCCAAGATGGCCGCTATACACCGGGCTGGTGTGCTTCCTATAGGTTGATATGGGGGAGTTGCAGTGAGTGGTAAAGGCAGCTGGGGTAGGTGGGTGAGCTTAGATTGTTGTATGTAGGAGAGATAATAACAGAGTCAGTCTGGGGAGCCTGTATTAGTATTGGTACTCTTTTGGGTGGACCAAGATGGCCGCCATGTACCTGGCCTGAGGTAGTATTCTCTCCCCAGGCCTCCGAGAAGAATGATCTGTGGGTGGCTCGGGCGGTGGGTAGTAGCAGGATAAGCCCTGGAGGTTGAGGGGTGTCCAGGCCGGCTTGGGGGACCCGGATTAGGAGCACAGTCTGCCGGTGGGTGTAGCAAGATGGCCGCCGTATCTTATATTAGGCCCGAGCCGCGGCCTGTCCTCCGGGTGGCCGCGGAGATGTCTATCCACGGATCGGATCCCTCCCAGGAGTAATCTGCCCTGG
Source organism: Lithobates sylvaticus (assembly GCA_028564925.1). Lineage (NCBI taxonomy): Eukaryota > Metazoa > Chordata > Amphibia > Anura > Ranidae > Lithobates > Lithobates sylvaticus. The sequence continues at coordinate 463,219,391 of CM053026.1, read as the reverse complement.
TGTGGGTGTATGGATGGCCCTCGTTCCGCCGATTGCGGAACTCGAGCCCGGGGATGATGGAGGCCGTATAGGCCGCAAGATGGCGGCGGATCGGCAGTGAGGAGCTGGTCTAGGTCCGGTAAGCAGCTCAATCTGCCAGTGGAAGTTCCCAATTTCCCCTAGGTTTGGTGTGGCAGGGGCCCAGCAATAGATGGGGAGAGTTTGGATGCTCACCCTAAGAATTTTCCTGTCAGATGGCAATGGATTATGGAAGGGTCAGCAGAGCTCTCCAGAGACACGTCCGTCCTCTTCCACTTCCGGACACGCCAGAATGCTATTTTTTGACCAGGCTTTGAGAAAGCCGCAATTAGCCTACAGGTATGCAATTTAAAGGAATTTCTCTAAAATGCACCATGATTTATAACCTACTGGGGACCATTAACTGCACTGCAAATTTTATATCAAAAGGTGATCTAACCCTTTAACCTCCTTGGCGGTAACCCCGAGTCTGGCTCGGGGTCAGCTTTTTGTGCTGGGAGCGGTAACCCCGAGCCAGACTCGGGCTTGCGTTGCGGGATGCAGGGGGGAAGTTACTTACCTTTTCCCTGGATCCTGCGATGTCTCCCCGCTGTGTGTGCGAGCCGTCCGCTCGCTCGATTCACACAGTGCCGGGTGCCGCCGATCTCCGTTCCCTGTGACGTTCCGACGCACGGGAGCGGAGATCGGCGCCAAATTCAAAAAAGTTTAAAAACACAACACATATACAATACTGTAATCTTACAGATTACA